>CALSBV010012216.1:700032-737049 GCA_943590825.1 Bovichtus diacanthus | reverse complement strand
AGAGAGAGAGAGAGAGAGAGAGAACCTTGATACCGTGAGCTTCACTCTTTTTCTTTTGTGTCTCATTTGGCCTTTATTACTTTATTACGCAGCCAAAACTCTTCATGTCTTTGCCTGAAGGACCATATTGGTGTTTTTGCAGGTTTTGTTGCACATACTCTCAAATTATGGATGCTTTCCATTACTGCTGATCCATTTTTTAAAAAGAATACCATAGCTCTAATTTCTGCATAGGCTTTGCATTCTAATGAAGCTCTTTAGGCTTCACAACTCATCTTTGCCTGTCTGAGCACTGAATATTTTCACTTACACGTTCGTATCTTTGGAAACTGGCTCTTGGTAATGGCCACACGCCATCCACAGATACTACTAATCCATTCGTCTTTAGTTACCAGCGTAACAACAATGAAAACCAAGGTTGGCTTCGTCACACTCCACTTGCCCCCTGCCCCCTGCATAATCACCACCAATCATCTGCCTTGGCCCTAAGCAGGCTGCTGTCAGTGAAAACACTGTTGGGATATCTTCCTGTGCTCTCCTCTCAGTGTTGCATGGATGACCGCAGCAGTGAGACGTATGGTGATGGTTCTCTTAAGCCATGTCTCTCTGACCATGTACTTTACTCGCCATCAGTCCATGCCAGCAGGCAGAGGCCCAGGGAAAACCAATCAAGACTACAGTGGTGGCCAACAAACACAGGAAGGCAGTGTCTGAGTAGCAAATGGAGACGTCCCAGCTCTTGGTTTACTTGGATTGCAAGAATGGGATGCTTCTGTTTTAAAGGATCACATTCCAGCTTGAGCTGGGAAGAGTTTCGGTTGTCAGCAATCAAACACCCGCTATCCTTGCTACACAGGGACTGTTGAGAATCAAACAGGTCAAAGGTGACATCGTTCTGTCTGTGTTTGGCTCCAGCACTTCAGCATGGAGGGACGCCATCATTGTGCTTTCCGAATGGCAAAACATTATTGGATGATTTACTTCTCTACAGCGTGGTGGAATTTTGTTGCAGGGTGAGGTCTCCACTCTCCTCATCACGTCAATATTTTACTTAAACAGTACACATGTATGAACTTGTCCAATGAAATGAGACATACAGGCTGCTTCTATGTTTTGATATTGGCGCCTACATAATGTTCATTGGTCGCCATGTACGACTGGCTGTTTGGATTCCAACAGTCCAGAGTCCAGTCAGAGCCAGAAAGAGAGAAGGCAGACATCTAAAAACAGTGGCATGCTCTAGAAATCTGTCAACAGTAACATGAAGTATACACATTTGTAAATGCGGTGGAAATGCAGATATGTTACCGCAGTTGGTTATACCTAGTCCTTTAAATGTAAATATTGTATACATGAAAATCAACATGATTATTTGTATTTACTGTTTTTCCTTCTTGTCTGAAATGATGGTGAAGCTCTTTGGTGATTATCCAGGTTGAACTGATCAAGGTCACAGAAATGTTGCAGGCGTAGCTTAAGGGTGGATGTCCTGTATGAGGAAACCCACCCCGGGGATGAAGTTATCCACTCACTCTAAGAAACTTTCATGTTTGCCAGGCAAGATTAGCATACTAAAAAGTCATCAGGACTTTGATTATCCATTAAAATGGTGATTTCTTTATTCATGAGGAATAAAAGTGATGTCTTGCAGTGGTTCCCCAGACTGAGAGTTGGGAATCCCACACGTGTCAAAAAGATATCACCTTGAGCTTAAATCAAAGAGCGTAACAAAACATAAAAGGCCTTGAGGCTTTTCATTGCAACAAATCAAATGAAATATATAAGATAAGAAAGAAAAAGACAGAAAAAAAAAAGTTCCTTTGACAGAGTTCAATAAATGTTGTATTCCTACAGCTGATTTTTGGTACAAATATTATCAGCAATCATAAGCAACATAACAACACAACAACATAAACTGAAGTTTATCGATGGCTTTTCTTGCGTGGGCCAGAAAGTATTAAAGTAGTCCAGTCTACTGGTGATAAAAACATGCACAAGTTCTCAGTATTAGCCTGAAAGACAAACGGATGCACTCCGGAAATATTTTTCAAGTGATAAAAGGTTTTGGTCACATTCCGGATGTGGGGATCAAAAGTTCAATTAGAGTCTATAATGACACCTTGTGTATTAGCCTGTAGCCTGAGACTGAGTGCCAGTGACTTCAATTTAAAGGTCAGTTTCTCTGTGAACCTCTGCTCCAATGATGAGAACCTCCAATTTATCCTGGTCCAAGCATCTCCTGTTCAACACAGGTTGTGCTCCTCCTCAAATCAAGACACACATACAGAGTATATATATATATACATATATATATATATGTTAAAAAAGTGTGCTACAAAACTGTTTTTAATGTGTTTAAGTGTTCAAACACATCTAAACTGGTGACCTGTTTTGAACCCTGTAAATGCTGAGAGAAGAGTCAGACCCCTCCCCGTTAATCACAGGACTAGACAGGGTTCTGCCATGAGACAGTGTGCGCACGCTTTATGCACCTACTGTATTTCTGTGCAAAATCTGAAAGATGTGTTGAGGGCAAACCAGGTTTACACAATGAGTCCCGAACACTGCTGGAGTCACCTCTTGTACACTAGTAGCAACACCACTTAAGCAGCATGATTTTGATTTTGCACCATCACTACATAATTCCAAGCACAGTCTCCAGCCAGTGATATTCTCTCTCATGAATGCATTCAATGGCATGCAGAGAAAACAACATAAAACATTCGTGTAATGTGGTAGCATACACCGAGTGTGGCCACACTGCTGGATTTGTTCATCTGCAACAAATTGGCGTTCCTGAACGCTGTGCAGCATTTGTTTGTTTACATCCAGAGCCAAGCGGGCTTTGTCTTTGCAATTCTGAAAATAAGTCAGTATAAAGCCTTGGAAACCTTCACTTTGCAAAACCCCCGTGCTCCTTCTTTCAAACACGTATGTGCTGCGATTAGTTGTGTGACAGCCGTTACTAATGTTTGTCTGAAATACAGTAGCCTGTCCCGTGACTGCATATGTCCCTTTTACCTCAAGCAATGAAACTTAAGATTCAGAAGAGAGCAAGCAATCAACTCAACTGAGATTGAGTGGTTATTTACCTGGCTTAACATGTTTACATTCCATTTTGCTTTTGCATTGCTGCTAAAAAAAAGGAGCTATATATATATATATATATATATATATATATGCACTATATGTGCAAAGCAGTATGTGCAACTTTAGGAATTCAAGTGCAACAGTGGTGTCTGTCTGCTTTGGAATTTGTCAGCGATGTCAGCTAGATTTGAAATCTGCAGGTGCTCAAATGCTAAATGAATTAAGACGGCTGGTAAAGGTGACTGGCATCCTTTGAGGACGGACTACGCTCAAGCATTCTGTGGGTGCGAAAAAAAATCCCACCCCCATTAAGTGCTTGTGCTCTCTGCGGGACAATGATAAAATATGAATGAATTAGTGGCTACACAAAAAAGATAGCAGGTTGCCTTTTAAGAAGGTTTACACTGGCCACAATTCTCCCAAAGGAAATCTGTGATAAAATCGTAGCTTGATGGTTGCCAAAAAAATGTGCATACACACAGATACTAGAAAGCCATTAGTGTTCAACAGACAACACGCTTTAACCACTGTGGTCCCTTGATAATACACTACAAACACTCTGCATGCTCTGTTCCTATCCCCACTTCTCCCCCTATCTTTCCTCCTTCATCATCCACTCCTCTCTGCCTCTGTACTTGTTTGCTCCTTTGTCCACCCGGTCATTTCTCCAGGTACTTCTCACCCCGTGGACGGCCCTCTTTTCTTGGCTATTCTAACCAGACCTCTTCCCTCTACCTGAAAGCTCCTACATCAACTTCTCAGCCCTCTTGCAAAGGGAAAAAACTCTCGTAGGAGTCACTGTCCAACTTTTTGTGCATCCTTCTCTACTATCCTATTTGTTCTTTCCATGTTTTTCCCTCCATGCACCTGCAACCATCCCTTCTAAACTAATGTTCCTCTTCTCACTCCTTATCTTTTTACAGATGCAACGTGTACTATGACTTTAACTTCTACTGACTTTTTTTTCTCTCACTTGCTCTGATGCTCTCTTCTGTTCTTAGCATTCAGAATATAATTTTGTCAACTTTGAGTATTTTTCTACAGCTTTCCTTCCTCTTCTCCTTTCTTCTGACCTGTTAAGTCCTCTTATCTCACTGTTCCATCCACCGAGATGAAGGGATTAGATACCCCTGTCACATTATTCATGAGGCAACACTCGTGAATTCACATTTTGAAACCAACTGGCAGTGCAAGTCAACTCAAACCCCCCTGTCCTGACACCCCCCTCTTGTTGTCTTCAGTCCTCATGCCTTGTCATATCTTTTCTGTCCCCTCTCCGACTCTCTTCTCCACCCGTCAATCCCCCTCTCCTGCCTTGTTTCTTTTATTGTCTTTTCCCACTATTCTACCCATCTGCTCATCTTCTTTCGCTTTGTCTCTTCTTTTCTTGTCTCGGAAAAGGAGCGCCTTCCTTCCCCTCTTCTTCTCACCACCCACCTTCTGTAGCCTTTGATCCCTTTGTTATTTTTCTGTCTTGTCCTTCTTTCACTTCTCTCTGACTCTCAGAAGACCTTCAAGCTAAAAGGTGTGAAGGAGGAACTAAGTGCTTTCTCCTGTCTATAAACAGTGTCCTTTATGCCTGCATGGCTCTGGGACTGCCTGGCTGTGGGAGGGAAAGAAGGGAAATGTCTGCAGAGATTTATCAATTGCTCAATCTCTTTCACTCAAATTTCCTCGCACTTTCTCTCTTTCCCATCGTGTCACCCTTAAGTGAAAGGATGGCCAGCAGTGGACTCAAGGAAAGAACAATAAAGAGGGTCTATAGCTAACAGGGGATGAAGGGACAGCACAAAGCATTTCAGCACATAGTTTAATCACAGATATATTGAATGGCCCGGTGTTGAAGTGAGAACAATAAACATAATTCGAATTACTGAATGTGTGAGGTATGTCAAATGGCTGATCTAGTATTTAATACCAGGGATTGACACTATAAGCACTGCGGTAATAACCATCTAACTAGTGAGAAAAGATATGTGTACCTCTTGAAGAATTTCCTGAGGATTTCTGGGATTTAGATTGACGCTGCAGGGTAGGACTAAGAAATATAGTCAGCAACAGTAAATACAGTATAAAGATATCAAGGTCTTTCTTCAAGGTAAGAGGATCTCCTGCGGTCTGCTTCGGGCATACTGAAAGCTTGAACTTTAAAATGAAGGATTTCTGTAAAAGAATCAAGAACAATGAATTAAAATTGACTAAGTATTTCGGGTCTTTGAATCCAAGAAGGCCGGAACTGGAAATTAAACACATAATGTGAACGATCCAGGACAAAAGAGAAAAAGACCCAAGACTATTTATTTATTCCATAAATACATTGTGTAAAACTGTGATGTTGAGACTTGTCCGCACTATGTCCAGTGTTGGAGAGACTGATTGAGGACACTTCAGCAGCAACATGACTTTCCTTAATAAGTTAATATTTATAATAGATAGATTATAATATTTGTGGGGTTTACACATTTTTTGTGAGTACACATAGCGTTGAATGTGGTGCTGACATTCAATCATTACTAACATCTTCACCCAGAAGGGCACAAAGTGTAGCGACAATTTTTAGCAGTCTCACAGCTGATGTTCCCCAGCCACAGTCCCTCTTCACTTCTGCCTGTCCAAACCACAGAGGGCAAGTCTTATCTTTTCCCTCTGCATCTCACACTCTCATTTAATCTCTCTTCATCTCTAGCTTTCTCTGCCTATCTTTTTGTTGTGTGTGCTTGACTGCATTGGCTCTTCTGAGCATTTATTAAAGTGCTTCTCAGAGCTCACTCCTCTTCATGTTAACCTGCCTGACCCTGAAACATTGTTGTGTGCAACCGTGCCCTGGGAAACTGCCAGTAATGGTTCCAATAATGGCCGAAAAAAACAGGAGAAATACCCTTGATAACCCCCTCATCTCCTTATCTCTCCTATCTCTCCATCAACCAGTCTCATACAGGTGATTTACACACAATACCCATTTGTCAAGGAGAAAGAGGGGTTTGAGCTATCGCTATGGTAACTCAGCGGTCTGACTGACAGCCTGTCAACTGGGCGTCAAACATCAGCCAAAGAGAAGCCTGTAATCATCACTCCCTCGGCAATAGATGGAATGGCACCGCCCCACACTCATAGAAGAGTAACAGAGAGAAAGATAAGTGAAAGTGAAGTGAGTGGAATGAATGTATGCAACACCTTGTGTGAGTTTCTGCCATGAAACACCTTCGTGAAGATGCAGCAGATATTCACACAAGACTAAGTTTGAATTTCCAATTTGTCAATTTCTTATAATAAATTAAAGAAATCTCATCAGACATCATGTTCCTCCTGCTGTTTCACCTCCTCCTCCCCATTATAGTTTCATCCCTCGAGAGGGATGAAAAAGAGGAGGCGGAGGTGTGTGTGTGTCTGTGTGACAGAGAGAGGGGGAGGAAGAGGGGGAGGAAGAGAGGGAGGGAGGGATGGTCTGGCAGCTGGCAAAACACTTACAATCTTACTATGGGTTGAATGTGGTGAAACGGGTATAAACACATGTACAAACTTACACAGTCCCACACAACAGGTGAATTATTCTACTTATCCCTGGACACAGAGCATGTCTCTACACTTTTGGAACATGGAGTAACTCTCTGTGTGAGTGCATTTGTGTGTGAATGAAGCCGTAGTCTACAACACGTTGATTATTTATTAGATTTTTGTAATACAGTCAGCTCTCATGCCAATATAACCTTGCATTCAACTGCGCTGAATAAAAGCAATGTGTCGACAAGAAAGCACTTTGTATCCAAAAAGCATCAAATCAAGTTTTTGGCTGCTCTCTGCCCGTGTAGTTTATGACTCACAAGCAATAAAGTGGGGTAGCTTTTCTTCTTGCACTGTGTGTATGAGCGTGAGTGTGTGCACAATATACACGGGCTGTTTATTAATTTATTGAGTGTTTGTCCACTGGTCAAATAGGACTTGAGCAAGCCAAATGCTCTTGGGAGAGTTACTTTCATTTTTTATCCTCCAGTGAATAACGTTGTTTGATTCTCCTTTTCTATTAGGTTTAGGTGTGTGTGTGTGTGTGTGTCTCTTTGGCAGATGATCGCGTGGAGGCAACAGTTAAAAGACATAAATTAACAAGACTGTCAAGCTAAATGAAACATCACTTGAGATCCTGTAATACACTCACAGAGCTAAGGTGAGTTTGCAGATATAATAAGTTTTGCTGCACAGTGAGCTGGGCCATTATGTTGTAATTAGGTTGTTACCATGATGTATATGCAGTCAAATGGAAACAATTTAAGGGGCAGGCTAGCAAGCTGCAGAATTTAAAGTTTCTCTATATAGAATTCAGAGCATATCTATGATGGAGAAATTGCCTCCACATGGTGATGGCTGAGAGGGCAGCTAGCAGCTAACAGTGCTAACAGTGCAAAGAACAGCAACAGACAAAGCAAACAGTGGTAACCTACGTTTCCACCACAATATCCACTCCACTATATCTTTACCTAGCAAATAGTTGTTTGCTGATATATTAATGGACTGATTGACGTATTTACTGTAGAACCTTTAAGTGTGATTCAAATGTATAGTAAGAAGACTTTAGTAGAGATCAACATGAGGCCGGGAGAATCTATTAAACAGCTTGATTTGTTGTATTGCTTAATGTTGCACTAATATGAAGTCAGGAAGACATCTGTCTTCATGACTTACATAATATAACCATGTACAACTAGTAAAATAAAACCAATGTTGTCAGAGTTACAGATGACTTAATGCTCTGATTTGATCTTATTGTATTTTAGTGGATTGTGTTCAACAGAGCAAGGAGGGGAAACAGTGAAACCTGACAGCAATGCCAGGAACTGTTGTGGCTTTACTTGTGCACATACAGGCATATAATGTTATCAGGCTTCTAATGTGAGTTTATTCATACCCATGAGTCACAGTGCAATATGTCCAGGCTTTAACATCCCTCCAAGAAGTCTGTATACTTCTCACCTGGTCCAACAATTGTTGAATACAAAAGTATTTCTTGGGGAGTTTTGAAGGCAAAAACAAAAGCATTCATTAAACAAATGTAATGTAGATTTCAGTTGAAGGACAGTGCTGACTTAGTAGAGAAGCCACAACAAAAAATATTTCAAGGTGATTTCTATCTGTAGTGAAGGACCGTCTTTGTTAGGAGAGAGGAAGCTGGACGTCAAGCATTCATACTGACTGATACAAAGACAGAGGGGGAGAGAGAGAGAGAGAGAGAGAGAGAGAGAGAGAGAGAGAGAGAGAGTGTGCACTGGTCAATGCTCAGTAGGGGCAGGAAGGAAACCTTTCAATAGAGATGCACTTCTGATTTCTATTCAAATGACACTTTCTATCTAATAACCAATCAACAGGCCGACCACCAACTGAGCACATTCACACACACATTGCAAAGCTCCAAAAGTCTGGTTGTATCGGGTTTGTCCCCAGCTGTCAGCTGCTGGACCCCATTACACACACACATGCACAAACAAAATCGCATCATATTGCCTCTTGTAAAATGTCAGTGTTACCATGGCTACCCCCCCCTCCTTTTTACATTTAGTAGGGAGGTTAATTGAATCTTAATTTATCACTGAATAAAGGCAAAGATTGAGAGAGAAATTTCAAAGGAAAGTTGGACAAAGAGATAAAAAGGAGACAAAAGGAGGGCAATGTAAAACAGAGGGTTTATCATTTTTGGAATTTAGTCATGACTACTGCAGAGAAGAGGAAAGATACATCTAGTGGAGAAAGATGAGCAGCGAGTGTGTGTGTGTGTACAGTTGTTTGTTAGGCAGTTAGATAAATGGCTAAATGAAGGGAGGATGGCAGCAGAAGGAGGTCTTCCAGGCTCTGAGTGATTGAACAACATTAGAAAATGAGTTGTCTTTGGTCTCTATGGCAGCTAACGAGACTGCTCTGTGAATTCACTTCAGAGCGTGCACACACGCGCGCGCACACACGGACAGAAACATGGTCAAGGGAGTCGAGGAAAGAGAATGGGGCGTAAGGCGACATTATTTTGGCCTCGGTTTCCACGGCAGCTAATTTCATTGTAAGTCTCCATTGTGTGGAAACAAAAAGTTAGGAGGGTTGAGAGGCCGAGAGAAACGAAGGCCACATGACCGAAAAGCTTGTTGTGTTGCCGTATTTGATAGAGGTAAGTATACATATCCAGCTAGATGCAGCTGTGACTGACTGCATGATTGACAGACGAAGGTTGATGTATAACAAAAAAATAAATGAACAAGTTGGTTTACAGTAATGAGGGAGATGTTTGAACACAACATTTTCCCTGGTTTTAAAATGCAAGACATACATCTGCTGCCAAGTCAAAGTCACGATCTGCATCTTTCCCAATGCCTCTCTCGTGTTGTAGTTTGGGCAGAAGCTCTCTCCAGCTTTCAGTCACATTCAGAACACAGACTACACCACATAGAGACTACTGGAGCTGTAAGAGACCAATCACATTGTCTTAGTAAAGCCAGAGGAAGCTGCAATGTAGCTAAAAGTACACAGTAACATCCTGTATGTGTCTATAACGTCTGTGTTTGAAGTCTGTATTTTGAACTGAATTGCAAATATGAGAGTAAAGACAGAAACAGGTGCAGACACAGTCTCCACAAATCAACCAAAGAGTAGCATAACACAACACTTCATTCATTTCATACAGACATAGGTCATTTATTTAAAGGATGAACCACACTTTTCAGATGGGACGTTCTGAAAGGGCGACTCCATGGTCTTCCCACTTTATTAACTTAATTCCCCCCTCATGCACATAAACAGAACCAGTAAACAGTCCAGGCCAATTTCATCCCCACAGAGTCGCCACGTTTGAATGTGTCCTCTGAGTCCTGACATGGGAGGACACTGAATCCTTGTTGTGTCAGAAGCATCATGACAGAGCCTTCGGATTCAACGGGGGAGATGGTTGAAAACACAGGATTGTTCAAATAATGATATCATTGAGAATAATAGGAGCATTACGACTGATCCAGTGAGCCTTTTTGTTCTCTTCATGTGGGAGAGTCATATGCACCCAGAACGGTAGAAATATACTGCAAATAAAATGTTATTGATCGAAGTTCTCAAGAAAGGCAAGTTTAGGTGTCATGCTCACCGGATGTGGAGACTGTTTTCACACTGGCCCTAACATTGATGGAAATTATTTTCTAATAGACAGTTTAGAAATGTTCTACCCCTCAGTAGCTGAGAAATGTTTAATCTAGCTTTAAGCGTTGCATTACAAGTCTTTTAACGAGGAGCATTCAACAGTGAAAGAGAAAGACAGAAAAAGACGGTTTGGTCAACGCCGCAAATGCGAATTTAATGCCATGATCTGCTGCTGCTCTACATAGTAAATCAAATTCTCTGTCAATAATGTTCAGTGTCCACGTCTCCAATCTAGTGCTTTGACTTTTCTTCTGGTTCTGACACTTTTGTTTGTGTTTGGGTTACAGACTGAGACTGCAACAGAGGCACATTAATGTTTTAGGAACAGAGAAGATATATCATTGTGATATTCTGAGGAAGAATTCAAAATGCCCTGATTATAAAACCCAAGTCAGTCACTTCTTTGCAGTCTGGATGAAAATCCTGCTTCAAGCATAGATAAAGACAGAAAGAGTTAGAGAAGATATTTGTAATGAGGAGTTCATGTTCAATCTTAATTTGAAAACGAGCTTCCCTTTTATGACGAGGTTTTTTTTCTTTAATGTGTTTACATTAACACAGTAATCTCACCAAAATGACAAAAGTCAGATTTAGTTATTCTCACCACTCACTCAAATATTTCACACACAAGTTCAACTGTGTCAGAAAACATCAATTGGAAAGACGACAAATCTTTTAAATATATTTTCAATCACTCTAATCCATTGAAAGTTTAATTAAGAATTTAAGAAGATTCACACTTTTGCATTAGCATCCCTAATAATTAAAGATCCCCTCCACTCAAAAAATGAGTTCTCTCTCATGTGTATGTACCATAAATCGAGTGACCTTGACTATACTGACTTGTATCTGAGCAAAGTTTGTCATTAGAGAGGTGTCATCACATTCCTCTACTGTGCACTTCCCTAAAATCTGAGATTCAAATGTATCTCGGGTAAACTAGATTAGTGACATCACATATTTTGAACATCAAATCACTGCCTAATAGGCAAAAGCCGACACATATCCACAGGGTAAAGAAACCTTTAACCTCCAGTGCAGAGCAGACTTGTCAGTCCAGAGAGCGAGAGTTTGCATTAGCATCGTCAAAGTTTTGACAGCAATGGTAGAGTGTGCAGCTTTTGGATGCAAACCGGACCCCGGAGCTTCCATTCACTATCTACAAAGAAATCCCTGTAGATATTGTAAATTCCACACCCAGCACGCTGTGTCAGCCACTGCCCGTTAATAAAAGACAAATAAAACAAATAAATAAAAGATGCTAATTACACCTACCATTCTGATAAGTCTGCTGGTCATCGATGTTGGTTCACACCAGACTCGTCACTAAATCTATCTCTAACGGAGAGAGTACACCAGACGCCGAAACTCGTCGCTCCGGCGCTACACTGACGGCGTGCAGAGCTCTGTGCCATCATCATGCGCACAGAGGTGGGCGAGGCGAAATCCAGAATTTATTAATGAGGAAGTAAAAGCAGAAGTGCTTCCAGCTCCTTTTCTGATTTATTTTTATGTTGGAAACCCTGTTAAGGCCAATATTAATCATAGTAGAGTATTATTACATACTTTAAAACGTGCCTGGAGGCGGACTTTAATCTTCACCGCCACTGAAGCATTTTCACCACAATATTTTGTATCACATTACTACAAGCAAATATTTTGAGAAAAAAATAGGTTGACATGATTATATACTAAATACCTGGGTGGGACTACATTCAGTCTGCAGAATTCATTCAAGCTGGAAATGGAATTTCCTTTATGTCCTTTACGACACCATATTCCTTGTTTGTGAATTGATTTACTGTTTTGTTGCAAATGGAAAAGGTTAACAGCACACACCTTCTCTAAACTAACACCACAGTGTCCTGTTTGTGTCGACTCAACTCTCTGTATAAAGTATCTCAGCAATTAATATTCTACAAAAAAACATACCTGCAGTACAATGCCTGCCCAGTGTGACCACTGAATTATGTGAGGATTGACAAAAGTGCGAAAATTATAACACATTCCTGAGTGAACAGAAAAGTAAGTCGTAAACTTCTGGTGTTATGTATTTCACCGAGTATAGATCAATGTGCTTGGAAATGCTAAAAGTTGGCAAATTAAAAAGAAAGGCTTCAGCAATGTCATAAATACCCATTTTGATGTCAAAGGCGAGCCTCTCTAACTCGTGTGATGTTTGGTGCCGTTAATGGTGCTGAATCTTCTCAGCCAGCCTGACAGAAATAAGGATTTTGCAGCCGTCTTCACTATGCAGGTGTAATTATTGAGGGAACTAATGGTGTTCTTGGATTAGCAATTATTGTACTAATTAGGATTTATTTTTTAAAGTGACTTTAAAATTAAAGAATAGTAAATCTAAACAGCTCACCATTTTGATTGGGACTCACACACTCCACTTTGAGAGAAAAAGTATAAAAAAACATGTAACTAACAGGTAGTCGTAGATGCTGGCAGGACCCATGGAGTCTATTAAGCTTTGTATCTGCACGCCTTCTAGCGCAGGTGGGGGGGGGTTGTTTTTTTAATCTGAGAGTATGGCGTGTGCATAAATGTGGCGGTGTGCCCTCAGTGTCAAGACTAAGCTGAGATGAAAAATAAGCTGAGACAACTATTGAGTTCTCTGCCTCCTGTGGTCTCCTCCTGTTCTGCTTTCCCTCGCCCCCCACCTTTCCATAGACAGTTATCCAATTAGGTGATTCTCATTGCCTTAATCGATGGAGACATGAACGGGCACACACTGACATGCATACAGACACACACTCAAATCCACCCCTTCCCTAAGTAATGTCTAGCCCGGGTTACTATGGAGATGGCGGGATAGGGTGTAGGGAGTGAAATGTGAATATAAGTGACAGGAGCAGATCCACAATTAAGTACCATGCAGGAGGGAGGGTGTGTGATTTATTCCAAGCCCCTTTACACACTCCTGAGACAATTTCACACAGACACAGACACACACACACACACACACACACACACACGACCCTCAGGGCAGAGAACTCAATACATTATTTTGGATAAAGCTTTTGAATAGATAATTCTTTAAAATACAGTGGGAAGGCTCTATTGTAATATGGTCTGCACCGTTAGAGATATGGTTATTGTGATGTGCCATTTTGTATTACTCACTTCAGTATAACGGTGCTAAGAGAACAGAAGAGCATTGTTATGTAATGCTGCACTAAACAAACTCTAATGTTACATTCTCTTTAAATGTTTGTTTTCTCAATTCAAAACTAGAATTGAATCTTTGATAATCATGTATATGTTAATGTTCCTCTCCCCTGTTATTTACTGATGTATTACTGTATCTCTAGGAGTGAGCCAAGCAGTGAACTGTGATTATATACACGGATCACACAAATATTGAGAGCAAATATGAGTTAAAGTAGCACATTTGAGATGCGAGGGTCATTTTTCTGTTGAAAATCCGGCACCTCTCGAGGACAAAGTGTGAAAAAAACATAAAGATTACAGAGAGCTGCACTTTATTGAATTTAATGAAAATAAATGAATTGGTTTAAAAAAAAAAAAATAATAATAATAATAGATTTGCAATCATAAATGAACCCAATACTGTATCTGACTTGTTTGGAAACACCAAACACAGAAGTGGTGGGGGGTGGGGGTGTCCTGCTTGTTAAACTTGACAGAGTTTGTTTTAACAAGTTTAAGGACATTAAATATGAACTCTCATGCCCCCCCACACCATTTGAGGGGGCTTTGTGTAGAGTACTGCACTGCTCATTTTCAGTTACTTAATTAGTCAGTTTTTAAGCAGCATTATTACTTTATGATTGATTTAAACTTGATGATCTGACTCATCCAGTCCCTGAAGTGCACCTACTGATTGAAGCTAAATGTGTCTTGGAGAGTGACATGATGACGTGACGATGAAGTGATGATGATTGCGTATTGAGCGTCTTCCTTAGATAGCACAAACTGCGTCAAAGGCAAAGTGCAAATGACCCCTAATGACCCCTATACGATTTCATATACACGTAAATCTAACCCTTAGAGAGGACATCCGGTTCATGTCCTTTACACTAAGTGCTGGGACATTTACGATTGTTCCGCACTTTCAACAGTGCAGTATATTGCACATTTTATGAGCAGAATAAAAGAAGAAGTGAAAGTAACTGTAAGTGTACATGTTATTTCATAATTTAACTACTTGCTATAATTTCAACATACATAAAAGGAAAAAATGTCAGTGACATGGTAAGATCGGACTTAATCATCTGCCTAATATAGATAATGCACAGCTTAAAAGTATTTGCATTTTTCGTTGAATTATTTCAATTGATGTCACCAATTGTCTTTTGCTTCCGCTTAAAGGGGCACCAAGCAACGTAACTGAAACCATAATACATAAGAGACGGACGGAGACAAAGACAACTGATTTGAAGCCAAGTCACCGGTTAGCTAGACAAATACACAGATAGACAGGCAGATAGGGAGACAGGCAATCAATTCATCAGCAAGCTAACGACACAAACAGACGGGCAAACAGAAAGACTGGCAAGCACAGTGGCAGGGAAATGAGTCAGGCAGTCTGTTTAGTACCAGGCAGACAGGAAGACAGGGAAGTATTCATTGGACCTCCCACAAATTTGGACAGACCAGTCAACAGACTGAGGGACTTGGAGGCCTGTAAGGATTTAAGCAGTCAGGAATGGAAAAAAGCAAAAATTAAAAGCAAGGCCACTCATTTCCAGTTATTGGAAACTAGCTAATTGAAACGGCAAGCAAAAAAAAAAAGAATTAGTGCCATCTGATCTGTCTTTAATGAATCCTGTAGTGCCTATAGATACTGTGTGCTCTTGAGATTCTCCTCATGAGCTTTCTATGGCAGCCAACAGTACTAGACAGTGGTGTGCCTGCCAAGTGTAACTGTGGCTCTATTTATGAATGTGATGTATGATTGCTGAAAAAAGAAAAAAATCTGTAGAAAAACATGCCCTTAACTGAAAAAAAAGAGTTGAAAACAAGAAGTTACACAATAATCTTGGCTAAATCCTGGACAGTTACGATACACAGTAATGTAAGAGAGGCAGTCAAGCAGCAAGCGTTCAAACACTGCCTCCTGCTGTGTTGTCACATCACTCTTTACTCACTGTCTTTATTCCAAACAATGCTGATATCCTAAATAAGACACTTGAGACATGAGCTGCTCACCGACGTCAAACCGTAGAAGGAAGAAACAAACACAGACATGTATCCTTCATCCACACAGAGTCCAGGTAATAGATCTACTCGCAATGAACTTCAAAGAATTACAGCCTGACTATGAACCAACATTGCAGAGCCCTTATATCAAAGCACAAGCCTTAACAAGGTTCTTAGGTACACAAACACACATTAAATTACATCCAAACAAGACCCTCCGAGCCAATCTCTGAAAAATAGATACACTTACAGTTTGGCCAGTATTGTATGCTACAGGCAGGCCGGTGCAAGAAAAAGCTCACATATGTATTCCATCTACACTCTCCTTTACTCACTCTGTCAAGGCTAATGCATTCTTTGTGTGTGTGTGTGTGCGTGAGTGTGTGTGCACGGTTGTTGATAATGGGGTCTTTGTATTTGATTATCAGTTAATTAAATCATTAAAGGGATATTAAGTTCTGGCATTTTTCATGTTGCCTCTTTAAATCCATTGGTTATGGTTTATCTGAAGCCAATAAGACAATTCTGCAAACTGTATATAATTAGCAAGTTTTGCCAGAATGATTTTTCGAAAATCTTCCTTAACCTGATTATCGTAATGATTAACTCAAGATATTCTGTAGTGAAAGAAAGACTGCTTGTCCTGCCATGACACAAATCTCCTTTAAGGCCTTGCAGCGCAGGTTGCAATTGAGTGACTTGGAAATGGACTTTAATAAGATTTTAATTCACTAACGAGTGTGTAGGTAAAGTACTTTGCTTGACTGGTTGATTGGATATGGTGTCAAATCGTACTTCACTGTTGTACACATGAAAGGTATTGTTTATAGTGCACAGGAAAAGCTTGAGACGTCTACAGCCACAGTAAAGAATGGATAAATAAAAAATGACTTTTGATTTTGGTGTTAGCGTCAGTTGAAAAGATCATTTAAAACTGAAGACAATTTAACAGAAATCCCACAAACAATGTGCCGCTGCATCACGCCAATACATAAGCACTGCATTTACCCCTGCTCATTGTGTTTGTGTTAATCCTCTTTTTAGGCTGAATTGATTCATTATCAAGCTTGAGAAATGTGCACTCATCGAAGTGTGTTAATCGATCATAGCCACTGGTCCACAGGGGCAGCAGTTGTATCAACCCAAACAGCCTGATTGTCGGACCAGTGAGCTCAGTGCTACTTGTAATACTGTTGCTTTCAGTAATGCATCAACGAGGTGGCTCCTGTCAAGCCTGTTTTGTGAATGTCTATGTTCTATAGAAAAGATTTCTTTCTACACTGAAGACTAGTATGAATCAACATGCATTTCTAAAGAAAACCATTACCATTTTTCACAAAGCATCTAGAAGCAAATATGTTTTTAGAGTTTTTACCTACTTAACAAAGGCTTTTGGATGACTGTCAAACACAAAAACAAATGTCCTAATTAGTCCCTCAAACGCTGAATTTTAAAAGAATCGGTATGACATATAATCCATGTTGTCAGATGAGTCATTAGCCATGCAGGCAATGCCAATACGAGTTGTTCCCATTGTTTGCCACATTTTGTAATTTTGGGGGACTTTTGGGGGTAGTCCCAGAGCCGAGCCGACGTCTATGTATTGCAGTATTGCGGAATCTCTGCGGTAAAGGGGCTCGTGTGACACTGGTCAATTAGGTAATGCTGTGTTTGTCCATGAATGGATGTCCTGTGTCTCACTGTTAGAGGTAGAGATCAACATAAAATAGAGACAGGACTGCAAGAAAGCTACTGAAACTCGTGTTCTGAACTCATACTAAGATGATCTACTGTATATTAACACATTTTCTTTGGAAGTATCCATGGAACATAAACTGTTCAGGAACTGTTGGAATGGCTGACAAATCACTAAGCTGTGCTTTAACAAGATTTGAACCAAAGTATTTGTTGCATGTTTCAGCAAAAGTGAAACTTGGAAACTGTGACAGAATGATTGTTGACGCAAACTTTTACATTTCAGTCCGACCCTGGCCCAGAACATTTGTGGGGCAAAGAGGAACCAAGCCCAGAAGCAAATGATGGTCCTCTTTGGAATATATTTTTATGTTAACACATAAAGAACTTTGACTTTGAAGCTAATGCACCTGCTAGGCCCTGTTGCTCCCAGGCACACATGTTCCTCCATGATAAGGTAGTATTATCAGCCTACCTTCTTGCACAGCCTGGAAGGGGTTGTTCCCATCAACGAATTCAACAGAGATGGTGATCTTCTCTGTCTCCAAGATATCGTTGTTCAAATTCAGATCTGCCACGGCAAGGCGAAACACCTCATCATCCTTCCGTGCTGACTCGTCAAATATGGCACCTATTGACAAGGAGGGAAGCAGAGAGGAAAAGAGGAAACGATTACTCAGTATTAGAGGACTTTTGGAATGAGAAAGGATATAGAGAGAAATATGGTGATTCAGAGGCTAGAGCTTTAGAAGTATACAGCCCACAGGTGAGTTCTTCACAGAATCTGGGGCCGGGCTCAACCATCCAATTCCATCCCAGGTGGTTTAGCTTCACTACAACCTGAATCTAATTATGCCTTTAAGAGTTCCCTGACCCATTGTAAAGTTAAAAAAACGACTTTTTACCACCAAGACATTGCTAAACAGATGAGCGGACAACGTGTAAAACACGGTGGTTAACTGGGGCCAGTTCCATGTGACTAACATCTACAACATGAGCATTGACTCAACATTAATGCAACGCTTAGCAAATCCCAACATATTCAAGTCAATAACAAGATCAAACAGTCTGGTTTGTACCCAATGCAGAGGATGTTTTCACTGCTCTAGGTTAAGTAAAAAGATGACAAGTGACTGAATATAAATACAATATGTAGGGTTGGGTATTGTTCACATTTGAACTCATACTTGTATCTGGAATTTGGTACCGTTACACAATGGTACCAATAACAAAAATATAATTTCAGTTGTAAAAAATGTGTCCAAATTTCTCAATTTCAACGTTAATGTTCATTTAGAACATTTTGTTATTTATCAAGAACAATATACACACCACAAAAAAAAGACACCCCTCCCTGCCTCCCCCTCTCAAACCCGTCCCTACAACCGCCAGCCTTTCAGTCTATCACCAGGGCATAGTGTGAGAATCTGTCATGTGTGTCTCGGAGGAAGCACATGTGAACAGAGCTAGAAAATGTTTTCAGTTATTGAACGATTTGTTTTAACAGTATCCGTCCATCATTTTGACAGATTAAAACACTAAGGGGGATCTACGATAACTTTAAGTAATTCTCAGCACGTTGAAAAACTACAGACCGGAGGCTCTGGAGAGCATCTCCTCTCCTTGTCTCCTCTCCTCGTCTCCTCTGCAGCTGCTGCAGAAGGAGCGCATGCTGCAGGATTTTCTCATGGCGAGGCGAGTGCTTGCATGAGCGGGAAAATGTAATCTCACATCCAGAGAGTCTTGCCGACTTCTGATCATTTCCCTGGGAGAAATGTTCCCCGACTTCAAAACTTTGCCTGAAGTGGAGCTGCTAACTCCAGTCGAGCACCGCGTTCAGTCCAAGACAGAGGCTAAAACACAAAAATGTATCTGGTAAAATTGCATTGTTTGTATTTGCCTGTTAAGGCATAATGGCCACAGTGATTTTAGTGGCCCACGCTGTCACTGTGTGTGTTTAGGTCTCTGTTCATCTTTTCTCTCCATGCCCTCATAAAGACATAATCTGTATATAAATTATTTAAACAAACGCTATTAAATATGGGTTATTCTAAAAAATTGATAGATGATGACAAAAATTTTACGACCCCGTCTGTCAAAATGAAAGTGTAACGCGACCCCTGCATGACACGTGTTGCCCCGGCCAGCTGTGCATTACAAATATTGCAGTAAGCGTTGTTTGCATTGAGTTTTGCGCTTTCTGCTTCCATTGGCCTGTGATCCACTGTGACACAGTCTCACTCTCTCTCTACCTGAGGAGCTCTCAACACTTCTCTCTAGCACCCAAATGTGCTCCGAAAAGGTACTGAAATATGGCACTGATTGATTGGACGTGAATCGGTACTTGTATATCTGGACATAAGAAAAACCATCAGAAACCTTATTTAAACAGCTAACCAACACGTTATGGGATTCTAGGGGCTGCAAAAGATACACCTCGGTTCTGTTATGACGTGCTCGGTCTAGAACTGAGGACTTAATTATGCATGTAGCCCCTGAATTGGGACAGAGCTTGAGAACGACAGGGTGTGAGGCAAAAATGGGTCAACACCACAGTTCATTCTGAGGTGAATTACTGCCCAAGGGCACACCGACTCGGACAAAATGGTTGCGACACAAAGCAAAATGGACGAAGACTGTGCCAGTGTCTGTAGTGGCAGATAAAGTTCCCACTAGTCAATACTAAATTAGTCATCTAAATAAATGTCAAACGTCAGTGAGGCCGAGACAGAAGAATGAGGCAACATGGGGCGTTGACTGGCTGGTAGAGATTTGGTAATTGCTTTGGTCTGTTACACACAATTAACCATGTGTTATCCATTTCTCTCTTTCTTGGGTTTTAGCCTCTCACTTCAACCCATTTATCCCCTGAACCCACTGGGCCACTAATTGTGTACGCTAGTGCAGTGAAGCACTGCTAACTGTTTTTCACTGACCAGAAAATAAGCCTCATACTGTACAGAGAGTGTGTGAGCATGTGTACGTGTGTGCGTGTGTCTCTCTGTGTGTGAAAGAGACACAGGTTGCAGATTCCATTAAGAACGAAGCAGGCTACATTTGCTCAGGGCTGTTTTGTAACACTTTTAGAAGACTGTTGCTGTTATTTGGTCGTGCACAGTTCATTGAGTAGAGTCTGGTGCTAATACAGCAAATGCTATGGTACAACGTGCAGTACTTTGGATGAAAGCATCCTGGAGATGTGATGAGATTGGTATTCTCATTCCAGGGATGTGTCTAAGAAACCCAATTGTATGGTTAATTAGCGGAAAATGTGTAGCTTCGTAGGTCACTATAATGTAATTACACAGTCTAAAATAATAACCTTTTTGGCAGCATTAATCTTAAAGAACCTGAATCCAACCAATTCAAAAGCAACTGCTGTTTTAAAGCAGTTCAACTGTATGCTAACTGCCTCTTCATCAAAAGGCCTCATTTACTACGTGTCCTGCAATAATTTCATCCCTCAGCATTTGGCAACTGTAAATACCCTCCGCTGATTGAGCCTTGCTTGTTTCAATAGTCATGCAGTATAGATGAGGTGAGACAGACAGGCCTGGACAAAGTGATAAAGAGTGAAACACAAGGATTCATTAACTATTCCATTAGAGATAAATAATGAATGGCATTCCAATCAGCTTGAAGATGACAATGTTCGGGAAGGATTTGTAGGCTACGCATTTTAAAAGTAGCTCTGCAACACAGGAGGACGATGTGAGGTTGTGGACGTCTAGAGGACAAGTGCATGGAGAGAGTAGAGGACAGGAGAAGACTGTATATATGGCTTTAAAGCAATGCCCTAGAGAGGTCAGTCAAAGTCTGACAAAAGCACAAAGGGCACTTGAGATCAGTGTCTTTTGAACTACACAGCATGAAAATATATTAAAGTTTATATAAAAAAAAAAAAGAAAAAAAAAAAGAAAAGTAGCAGAATACAATAATGGCTCCTTTAATCTTGGATTCCACAATGGAGTTGCCATAGTAACCTCACTCTTGCTTCCAGACATATGTTAAAAGCTGTGCAGTGTTGTACACCACTCCCTTCATATATGTTTTTTTCTCTCGCTCTCTGAAATATCACACCAGCAGTGTGTTGTTAGGGTCTGGTGGCCACAACAGTCACAAGAGGACATTAAAATGGAGCAATGTTTACTGCATTAGGGCTATTAATCTGTCATTTGCACTTCCTTCACTTCCTTCTCCATCTTTCTGTATGATAGCTGTTGCACCTGTGCAGTTGTTCATCAGCAACCTGTATGTGATTAAAAACCACACTCTTTAATCTAGGCACTGTGAGCAGCAGGCACACAGAGAAGGAAACAACAGATATGGAAAACTGACAGACAATTTGATAGAAAGAAATATCTACAAGCTTATGAAATGCATTTGAATCATTATTAAATGTGTTTTAAACAATCTTTTCTTCTCGTGACTCGCGGTGGAAACTTTCAGTTCATTTACAAAGCGTGGCAGTTTTGAATGTGCAAACAATGTATGTTGGAAGTGGCCGTCTGAGCAAATATTCTCAACGTGTATTTAGTCATTTCCATATTATGGAAAAATAATTCATAGACAGTGTAATGAATGTGTGCGAGGGTGAAAAGTAAAGAAGAGAGAGGAGAATGGGGCTGGGTGACTGTCTGTTATTCTCTGCCTTATTATTTAGAACAATATCACTGATTCTGATTTGCAAACACAGACGCACACAACACACAGACTCCTGGCTGTTCCTCCTTTCCAGTAACGCGATTGTGAGCGCAAAGGCAAACATCCCCACATAAATCAAGCAGGAAATAAAAGTATTGAATCTTCCTTTGCACAGGAGGCCCAAGGGCGGGCACACATACACGCACAAACTCACCCAGATAGACAGACATGACAGACAGTTGTTGAGTGGTATTGATCAAATGTCTGCCAATGGTCAACTGTTTGGTATACATGCCCTGGTTTGTTTACATTAATAAAGAGGCAATAGATAACTTCTTTGTCTGCTTACTGCCAAGTTACCCTTGGATTGGATGAGGGATGCTGGAGGCAAAAGAAAAAGGAGGAGGGGGGTGTTTCAATAGAAAGCAAAAAAAATTGAAAAATCTGCCATGAAAAAACATCTGCCATATAATCTTTCACTTAACACTTAGCGATGTCAGTTTTGAATATCAGTGATCTTCGCTTCTGCGTTTAGTTTCCTTTTTTATTTACAGTTTTACATTTTAATTCGAGCAAATCGTCAAGAATTCATTACTTGCCTACTTACACTTTCAAACTTTTAAGCGCTGATGAAAATACTGTATGTAGAGGCAGCTGCATAATTTCTTCAACTCGTTTCAAAATTGCTAAATCCATAACATTAACTAGCGCCATCACCATCCCAGCCTCTTTGATATTTACTGTATTAGACACTTCCCAAAACAGGCAAACAATAGATGAAAAAACAACCTTCTGAAAGATGAAAGGGTGATAAAGGGCTAATGAGTCAATATGTGCAGGTCTTCCCAGAGCTGCTATATCAGTTATATTCCTACAATGGTATACTGAGCCATGCACATTCTTACTTAATAGTCTGGTTCCCACAACAGGAACCTAACCAAGGGTCAAGTCTTGTTTACAAAGGTGTAATGATATCTCCTTCATAGATGTATGGTAAGTATTGGACAAATGGAAGTTTTGACTAGATGATGGTGCTAGAATATCCCATAAATGTCCAGCGCTCGTGGTCCTTGGAGCCGGCAGCTGAAACAATACTAACCCTGGGTTAGTGGGCTTGATGCAATAGGTTGCTAAGCGTCAGACCATAGGAAGATAGGATAAGTATTGAATTGCATTTATTTATATATTTGTCTGCCTTTTCATTGATAAGTAACTTAATTATGTGGTTTTGTGTGTATGAAACACTTCTACTGGCATCATTGCATCATCTCCATCAATACACTCCAACTGGTCCAGAACGCATCCACCAGACTGACCCTAACTCACACCAAATCCTGGCACGACATCGCCATAGTCCTAGAAGACCCCTACTGGTTTCTTGTTTTCCACCGGATCAACTACAAAATCATGTTCTTCACCTACAAAGCCCTTTACCTCGCAGAACTCCTCTGCCCTACCAGCCCTCTTGGTCCCTCAGATCTATCCCTGCGTCCATTCTCTCCACCTCGAGGTCCAACTTTTGCAGCTTCTGGGACAGAGTCTTCTCCGGGGCAGCTCCCTGCCTCTATAATGTTTTCCCCCAAAACATCAGACGTTGAGTTTCTCTCAATCTTTCATTCCCGCCTCAAGACCCATCTCTTCCACTGCTTTCGCTTAGCCACCCCCCCCCCCTCCTTCCTATTTATTATTTTTTGTCTGAGCTGTATGTTGCTTGTCCCACCAAGTACTAAAAATGTTCTATAAAATATATTTTATTAATATTATCACTAGTCAAGAAATGAGTTGTAACCTACAGAAATTAAACTGATTGGACTGATTATTTTTGAAAGCTGAAGTTTAATCACTCTCCTTCACCTTTTGTACCAATTCATGTGTTTACGATGTATATTTTGCAGACTCTTGAAGCTTATTAATTAGTTTCATATTTTGGTATATGCATTAATGCCTTCATGGTTCAACATGAAGACATTGAATTGTTTTCATGAGCCTCAGTCCAGTTGGCCTGGAAGCAGAAACATGGATACGTTTTAAAAGGGGAATAATTCATACAGCTCAGCCATCTGAGTAACGACATAAAATCAGATAATGGCATTCAGACAGACAAAGTCACATTGTTGAACGCACAAAACACAGCTCAATTTCCTTATTAAATGAACAAATTAGGATGGCACATCATCCAATGCAGAGTTATTATGTTCCCACACTTTAAAGACCCAGTAATTAAGCCAGCTCCTTCTCAGGATAATCATTCAGGATGAGTGAGGAAATGATTGTTAAGAATGATTTGAGGAGGGCAGAGGAGGTCATGAAACATGATCGATGTCACACAGTTAAAGCAAAATGAGTGTTGTGTCGTTCAGTTTAACTGACAGTTTTGAGGTTGCCATCTGTTTGCCTGTTTTAGGTGAAACAGCAATGAGCTAAATCACTCTCCCTCCGACTCTCTCCCCACACCTGCCTCCTCCTGGCCTTTACCTCTCATTCACTCAAGCTCTTCTCTATTGTTCACTTAAGCTCTTCTCAATTGTGTGCTCTCTTTCACTCTCCCTATCTCCACATGTATCTGCCTGCCTCTCTCTTGCACAGAGACGACTCTGAACAGGGCATTGAAGATTTTCTGAAACACCATGGGGGGGCTCCATTCCTCTGCCGATCATACAAAATCACACACCTGTTGCTGCAGCTGTTGACAGTAATGCGACAGGAACACTGACAGAATGACAGGGATAATGACTATGGAGGAACACACACACACACACCCAAACAAACAAACACACGCACACACGATTGATGTATCGTTGATTTGTGACAAGGCTTGACCGAAGAGTTGCCGTCTCAGTGTGATGATGAAAGCAAGGTGGCGTTGAGTGATGATGGTGATGAATGGGGGAGGTTATCGTCCTGCGATGTCAAGCGGCGACAAATGTGCACACACACACACACACACACACACACAAACAGATCTGAGAACACACAAACATGGTGTTATTTACAGCACTGATGTGAAACCTGGAAGCGGCTGCATTTTGACACTAGGGAGGACAGTGCAGAATGAATGTGTGTGTTTGCTTGTATGTTTGTGTGTGTGTGTGTGTGTGTGTGTGTGTGTGTGTGTGTGTGTGTGTGTGTGTGTGTTTGGGTGTGAAGAATTAATGGTCAGAGGAGGGCAGAGCACGCCAGTGGCATATGATAGGGACAGATATGAAAACGGCTCTAATATTTATTATAGGCTTTCGCAAGATTTTCACACACACACAATTTTGCCAAGCATAGGGAGTAGTAATCCATCTTTTGTGTGTTTGTATATAAATATAGCAGGTCAGCAGGATTATCTTGTGCATTTTCTTCAGCAGGAATGTTGATACAACAGTAGATATACCTAAGATACTGAATCCTCCATGACAATCTTAGCGCTTAAAAAGAACCTCAGTGTGTTGCAGTGCACATGGGGGTGTGTGCGTGTGTGTGTGTGTGTGTGTGTGTGTGTGTGACTAGAGGACAGAGGGGTGCCTGAGGTTCTAGTGTATCTCCCTGTGTATTAATGGAGAAATCACACCGGTAACCTGATTTGTACAAGAAAACTATCACTCTTCATCCTACAGTTTTCCCCCTCCCCCCCCCCCTCTCTCGCCCTCACCTCACTTCTTTCATTATAGGCGTGAAAATTAATTTGCTCCATCGTTAAGGAGGCGAGCAGCCACGCAGGAGGATTTGTAGTTATAGTTCAACTGCACTCTAGTCCTTTGCCACACAAAGCTGTGCCAAGGTCGTTGCTACCTCTGTCATGTCTCTCCCTGCTTTGCCTTATGTAGACAGAATTTGGAGGTATCCAGGGATTTGCTTCGTCCCACACAAATGAACATACTTTGAGTAGGTGGGAGATTTGTTTTGTGTCTCCGTTCATTAGCCAGCAAGCTGAGCACAACTTGAAAATAACCAATTCATCTAAAGCGCGTTTAGATTTAGTCCCGGAGTGCGCATCTAGCAAAGTACATGGCGGACGATTGACGCCATTTTTCTTTTTTGTGTTTCTCTTCGTGTGTTGGCCAGGTCCAGCTCATTTGCAAATCACAGCTGACTCAGCTCCAGTCCAGCCAGGCTGGGATCTTAAAAACAGTGGAGACGGTGGCTGTGAGCCAGGTGTGAGAGTACATGTCAGCCTCAGCCAAGGTATAAGTAAATGATAATTAGGATGATAGCAATGTACCTTCTAAGTGCCCCTTGTTGTATATTCAGAGCACCGGTGTATACCCTTGACAGCATAGACACAATTAATGCTGCATTTTGCAGCTCTTATAAATTATTCTACATATCAACACATTTCATAAAAAAAACATTTTGCTTTGCAGCTCTGAATGCTCAAGCAACCCCTCCGTCTGTCAGCCTTCGCCTGCATACTCATTCCCTCTACATTTCACCCTGCCTCTCACTTTTAACCTTTTTTCTGATTTCTTTTCTCTTCTCTAGTTCTGTAACCACCTCAACTCATTCTCTTTGTTCTGCTGTTCTGCTTTATAGATCTGTTCCACCTATTCTTCTGCCCATGTTCTCTCTCTCTCTCATAAATCTCCATCGCCTTTGGCCCCTCATTTCTCCCTGCCTCCCTTCTCTCCTCCCTTTTTTGTACAAACTTCCATCTCCCTTAGCATTGCTCTACTCACTCTCCAAGCTCTCTGCCCTCATCCTCCCCAACTCCTTCCTTCCTTGATCAGTGTGACGCCCTGTGTGACATTTAATCAAAGTAAACTTGCTCTGGCTCGGAAGGCCTCGATATCTCGGAAGACCGCTGTGTGTATATACATAAGTGTGTGTAAGTTACAGAGACGTGGACATAAGAATGCTCTGACATTTGCTTTAAGAACCATACAGGTATTTGAATTTTTATGGAATTAAAAACAAATCACGCACATATTGCAAATCATTTTCCAGAGCATAGCTTTTTCATCAGTGTTGTTTTCAGATATCAAGCCACTATGGAAATCAACTTGCAAAAGTATGCAATCCATCACGACAGACATGTTTTCATCGGTACTTTCTTTCGAAAAGAAAGTAATATATATACATATATATATATATATATATATCGTCATTGTACGGCAATGCAGTTAAAAGCCTTGACACAATGGAGGCTGTTCCGTGCTGGTGGAGGTTCAGGTGTGAAAGCATTGCATTCATTCTGTATTGTCAGAAAATAAAACCCAAAGCCAGACAACAGGCAAACACTGATGTCATGACATGTCCTTCCAACTGCATTACAAGGCAACAATAATGTATATTTAAAAGCCAAGGAAATGTGCATTACACTGGGATGGATAACTTTCTTTGTTTGAGGGTGGGGGCTGTTCATTTTTCATACTGAATTGTAACCAATGGGGACAAAAGTGAAATGCAGAGAGTCTAACTAAAATGTTATTCTTGGGGTTGATAGTGGGCAGTTATATAAAGTGGGCTTTAATATGCAAAAACACCAGGTTTTGCAAGGATTGTGTAAGGCTAAGTGTAAAGCGGAGGGGCTAAAAAATGCAAATTAAGACAGACATAAAAGATAGCAACTATGCGAGGAAGTGGAAGAAAAGAGACGGAGGAGAAAATGATAGAAGAAACAAAAAAAGAAAAAGATTAGGAGAGGGCAGAGATAAAGAGGATAAAGAGGGCAAAATATATAAAAATAAGTGTTACTCTTTCATTTTGTTAAAAGTGTAAACATGCCAAACCGTATGGGAACTGAACCCTCAAATCTGCTTTTAAAGCAAAAAGCCAGTCTTTTTAAGCACCTTGAGTCTTTAAGCTCACTCTCCTGATTAATGCCGAACATTTGGGAGGATTTTGCCTGAAGCGCTGGTAAGAGGCTCCAGACTTGTACACATCATAAATGTCATATTATATTTCAGGGAGGAATGGATTATGTAGGATCCCCCCTCTCTTGCCCTCCTTCCCGGCACTACACGTCTTCACCATCTTCAGACTTTTATATTACTTCTGTGGACCTCTTCAACCCCGTGCTATCAAATACTATCGTCTTCTCAATTTCCTACATTTATAACTCCAAAACTTCTGAACTCTCCTCCCCTTTGTCTCTTCTCCTCTCCAGCGTTCTCCTCTATCACACTGCTCTCCTTCATACTTTTCTCTAATTCCGTCAACACAGTCCTCCTCCTCCTCCTCTCTCCCCTTCTCATCTTTATCCTTCAATCACAGATTTGCCCTCTGCCCATTCACAAACACTTTTTTGTCATCCTCAACCGCTATCCTGTGGCACTCTTATCCTCTCATCCCGTATCTTTCCGTTCCTTCTTTCACACCCTCCCGCCACCCTCTTCTGTCGCTACCTTCATCTCATCCCTTTCGTCTCATCGCCCGCTGGCTTTTTCACCCCAGTTTGCTCTCCCCTGCGGTCCTCCTTGCCCTCTACACCCATCACAGATTCTGGAAGGTGTGCTGCTCACCATTACTCAAGCACTTCAGTAACTAAATTGTCCTATTTCCTCTCCTTGGTGATGCTGCTGCAGCAGTGCTCCTCTGCTGGAGCTGGGACTTAAAAAGTGAAGCACATTTCCTACAGGTTTTACTGTGCACAAACTATTGAGCACACACAAGCACAAGAGCACTTAAAGAAAACAGCAAAAGAAAACCCTACAAATGTGCATATAAGCACACACCTACACCAACACAGGGGCACAGGGGCACAGGGGTACATGGGTACAGAGATACAGGGGTACATGGGTACAGAGATACAGGGGTACATGGGTACAGAGGTACAGAGGTACAGGGGTACATGGGCACATGGGTACATGGGATCTCCTTCATGAACAAACCTCCCTGAACCTGGTAGGCAGCAGAGGTATGAGGCCTCTAAATAACAGCTAAACAGATGACCTCCACTCAATATAGCAATACTAATGCATCATCAGTAATGCACTGAGTGTGTGTGTTTGTCTTATCTGCTTCTTTGTCTTTCATTAACTCTAACTAATTTGTTCTTTTTTAGAATCAATCCATCCGACCACACGCAGTAAAGCAGAGTTAGTACCACTCTCGTCCTCAATTTTCCTCCACCACTTTCTTTCTCCTTATCTCTCTCTCAATTTATCTCAGTCTTTCCACCTCACACACACTTTCTCTCCACCCCTCACTAACCCTCGATCACACTCTCTCTGTGTCTCTCTAGCCCTCTTTCCCTCAAGGCCTCTCCTCAGTACATTACCACCCCCATGGAATACCTTCTGTTCCCAACCTGCACCCACCTCGCTCAACACACACACACACACACACACACACACACACACACACACACACACACACACACACACACACACACACACACACACACACACACACACACACCTCATTACCAGCAGTGAGCAGCGAGTCAGTTAAAAATTCATAAAAACAGAGCATAATAAAGCTCCTCCATCTGCAAATCTATTAGTAATGGTCAATCCTAAGGGTCACACAAGTAGAAAGTACAAACGCATGCGCACACACACACACACACACACACACAAACACACACACACAAAAGAGAAGGAAAAAAACAGACAGTGTTTTCACATTGTTTCAGGTGGTAATAATGGCCTTGTGTCATTAATGCCAGTGTTGCAATAATAGATATTCATTACAGAGACAAGGCATCAGTCTCAATAAGTACATGATGGATGGACAGCAAAGTGGTGTGTGAAAGATGAATGACACCATGTTGGTGAGTCTAGCTTTCTCCGTTTCTGGTTATTTTCAGGTCATTTTTTTTCAGGTAATCATGTATGCATGCAGACAGGATTGCAAGCAGAGGCACTCAGATCAGCCAGGGCCAGAAGCAGCCGTACTGCCAGCCAAACAGTCAGCCAGAGGAGTTAATTTAAAAGCCAGCATGTCAGCAGAACCTCTCTCCGCACACACACACACGCACGCACCTCCAAGTGGCTGTTGTTTTATTCATCACTGCAGTAAGGTAGGTGGCCCTCAGGATCCAACACCCACAGAGCAGCGTACATGAGGTATAGGTGGCGGAGTGCATGTCGGTGAGTGCATGTATTTATTTTAGTGTGTTCGCCATATCTTTACAGTGTGTATGAGTGAGTCACTCCAAACAATCTGCAATCACTCCTCTGCTTATTAAAAAAAAATGTTTTCTATGGCCCTGCAATTTATTGATACCTGTGGGTTTTACTAGAGTCGAAATTCAAATGAAAAGGTGCTTGATCTTCATTATCGCACACAATGGAAAGCGTCTTTTGTAATTTCTCTCTCCTTACTCAGCCAATGACTTTCAGTGGGAGGTAGGTAAGTAGTAAGCTACTGTATAGCAAACACAGATACAGTAAGTACGCATGAAAAAACCCCCAAGAAACAACCTGCTTTGCCTTGAAGAGAGATAGCAATGTCACCTCTGTTAAGACCCAACAACCTTTTATAGTATAAATAAAACACTTCTAGAACCATTTACAAGCTGTATGCAGGTAAGAGATGCAGAATAAGACGCATAACTTTGTTTGACATTTTAGACATTTTAACAAGAAGAAAATACTCGTAAAGCGCAGTAACTACGATGCAGTAAACCTCAACAAAAGCAATTCTCAGAACTATTCCCTGAATCCCGAGTAGAAAAAACATATAATTAAATGTGCACTATCTGATGTGAGGTTATAATAGTACCGTCAGTAAAATTGGAAACATCCTCATCATTAGGGAAAAAATACAATTGACCTTGATGTACTGGCTGCATTCAAAGCAGCCTCCTTGCTTACTCAGAAAACCATCTCAGCAGAACAAAAGCAAAATCCCCCAAGGAGACTAGTGAAAGCCTGTTGTATCACTGTTGTTCATCGTTGTCTGTGCATACATGATAAAACACAACATGATAGATACATGCTCAAATGCCAAGCGTATCATGGAAGTAGTGATGCATTTAAACTGTTCAGGAATCATATTGAAAAAGCAGCTTACAGCATAAAAAGCTGATCTTAAATGAAATAACTTTCAGATAAAAGGCTCTGGTGGGTGCAATACAGTGGTGGCCACTGACCAGTGTGTAAGATTTAGTACCAGCAACAATAGATATCTGTTGAACAGGTTTAAATGGGCCGATTGGTTACTTGAATGGTCAGATAACTGTGTAGTGGAGAGATAAGCTTACTGTAGGCGGTACAAATGAATTCATGTTTATGACTGAACCTCCTCTATGAGCTCCATCTGTGTGCATCAGTGAGGGGATTCTTTACACTTTCATAAAAAAAAAAGAAAAACATATAATGCTATTATAAGATCCCCTTGAAAATGATTCCCCATTATCCAGTTAGGCAAATTAGCCATGAAGTTGAGCATTCAGGAGAAGGTCAAATTCCGGCCAGTAATCTGTGTTGAAACCACCGAGGAAACTAAAAATTAAATAATGCAGTCTCATCTCCCCTCCTTGTAACACACGCACAACATTTAAAGTGGATAGGTGAAAAGGAGAGGGAAAAGAAAGAAAGGGCGTAGTGCAGTGTTTATTGAAATACAGGGAGGAGGGGTGCTACATAGGAGTAATGTAGCCCAATCCTAAAATGCTCCATTTCATAATTTAGGAGATAATCATGTGATAGACATTGTTCTCTCTGAAATTCAGCCCCAATGAATAAAAATAGTACAGAGAGAAAAAAAATAAGAACCCTGTTAATGCAACAATTGACAGACAGAATTATGCTGGAGCCATATTCATGTTGAGATTAGTGTATTTCCACAGCAATCTGCTAAGCACCACATGTAAATTAGTCCAGGAGGTTTGCATTTGAAATTCCAATCTGCTTTACCAATCTGTTTCGAGTCCAAGTCTTCCATCACTTTCAGATGTAGTCTTTTTTGGTGGCTTTGATATACATTTCTTGACATATTACCCAGAGGAAATTCAAAGTTAGTGCAAATGATACCCTTTGAACTTGTCCTGTAAAGAGATCTAAGCTTGGCAAAGATGGTCAGAGGAGTTGGACATGCTAATAAGAAGCTGTGGAATCTCTTTACATTGTGTCCATTAGACCCAGAATGCACTATGCAGAGAAGCAGAAGGGGTCAAGGGACTTTGTGAGCCAATAACCTGCAGACTTCTAGTCTGTTTGATCGGATTATACCTTTATGTTTTTGCCATTATTAATTAGGTATTGCTGTATGAGGTGCACATTCCCTGTTGACAGTGGCGCCCTACTTCAAATTCATACAGAGACACACACATGAATAGCTTGGAGCTGCCAAGTACAAGCACAGTTGTATATTGCAGACACTCAAACTGCATTAGAAGCCGGTCTTTCTTAGGAGAAAAAACATCTGATCTTATAATGTCCAATTTAACCTTTAGGCAAAAGTATCCTATATCTTGCCTTTTCAATTCCAGAGATTCCTGAAGCGACCAACCATCTTGCTCATGCAGCAAGATATTCCTTTCTTTATCAAATGTAAGATTAGGAGTCGCGAGCAATTTCATCAAAAACACTTTGATTCAACGTCTGAAAGACCTGCAGATTTACTTATATCTCAATTTGACCCTTTAGAGAAAGAGAATCTTAGAACAGGAACTCAAGTGGTTGGTTTGTAGTCACACTGAAACAGACCTAATGTGCAATATCTGGCCATACAGTCATACATACACAGGTCCAACGTGTGTTTCCTTATCCTAAAGACAATTTACAGGCACATTCTTAGTTTGTTCTACAACAGATATGAAAATGCATTGTTGAGCACAGGTTTAAATACACTTTTTTTAGTTTTTTTCCCCAGAGGTAGGAAGGTGAAGCAGGCCTGATGGGCACTCAAGGTCAATGGTTAGAAGGAGAACAATACTGTCCTGAGATAAGACCAGTATAAAAAGTGCTAAATCATCAGGGAACACCAGCAGTATCCCAGGGCTATACTGGGCTGTCAGAACATGTAGTCACAACGTGTCACCAAAATCATTCAACACCTTAAAACCTCTGATGGTACAGCCTAAAGACATCATTGCATCATTAAAAGAAAACTGTTAAGTGACTAAATGAACATTGAAACAGACAACATCAGCTATCTAGGAAAACCCAATAAAAACCGGTCACAGCATTGACAGGAAAAGGGTCAAAGTCATCATCCAGGAATCAGTGGATACGCAGAGAAAGACCAAAGAACAGCCACATCCAACACCAAAGACCATCTCTAAGAAGAGACAGGAGTTGTTATAGCTCTATATTTGACCCCTCGTCATCACATGATAAACGTTCCACAATAAGGTGACACCTGAGCAGCTCCATTAACTGATAAAGACCATGGAATGCGGTTAAAAGCTGCGGAGGGCTTCAGAAGAGCAGTAATTTCAAGTAACCTAATATAGAATATTCTGAATATCGCAGAACTGTGAAATTAGACTGCTTTCTATTCAAACAATCCCATCAGGGTGCATTATCTTTTAATTTAATTGCTTACAACTTGCCTTGAGATAGGAAGCTATTATGCTCTCTAAATGTAAAAGTATTCAAGCTGTTTGAACCAATGTATGAAAACATTCATTTCTTTATATCTATACCAGGCAAAACTCTCCTGTGAAATCAATTCATGGGGTTCAGTGTTTATATACATTTCAAAAGCTGAGAACATTTTTCAACTGCTCGGCCTAATGTCCTCGCTGTAGCAAACATTCCTCAGTTATTCTTTTAGTAAAGTGAATCTTTATCCTTAGAATTTCAGAAGGGCAAATTATGTCACAGTCATCAATTAAAGATCAAAACAAACACAAATAATTTGTAAAGTGCAACAGTTAAAAAGCTTTCTCTTAATAAACGCTACCAGTATAACCTCCCCTCCCAGTCCATACCCCACATTTACCTACACATCCATTATTTTAATTCCAGTTAGATGATTAATCTTAAAATGATATTGTGTAGGTTGTATCGTGTATACACTGCATTGTTTGGTTTTTCAGGAATACATTTTCTTCACAAGATTGCAGGTGCCACAAAAACAACAATAATTGCAGAAACAATCTACTTCTGTTATCATAAGAACCCGTGTCATGTCTCTCTGTGCCCCATATGAAATGTAATTCCAATTAGTGACTAATTACAGGAGGATTGGAAAACCAAGGCATCACTACCAACATATTTAATTAACAAACTGTAAGGGACAGAGTGTGCAACTCTATCTTCTTTAGGTCTCTCCGGGCATAACCACTATTAGAGAGAATGAGGCGTGACTCCATTTATTGTGGTTAAAGTTCAACAAATATACAGTCGCAACTTTAGCTCCTGACTCAAGTATGAACCTTTCCACTGCTAAAAAGCAGTTGGTGAAAGAACAAAATAAGCTTAACACTATATGTCCACCATTGGTCTGATGAAACACATGTTCTTCTATTTGAACCAATGCAGCGGGCTACAGCTGCCACATGGCTCACTCTTGGTGGAAAGTTGGTTTTGCCACATTATCCATGTTGTGTCAAACAAAAAAAAAAAAAAAAAAGGCATTCTACAGGTAAAACAAAATATACCTTGTTGGCCGCTTGTCATGAAAAGAGGTTTTTATTGACAAGGAAAGTCCTTATAAAGTAACTTTGACTGTCTGCTTTGGCTTCAGACATCAATAACTATAACTTTGAATGTATTATGGCAAACAATGTGGTTTATTTGAAGTTTTTATTCTATTGTTTCTGTATGTTGCACTTACATTGGTTTGGCTTATTTGAAGGTTTTATACTGCACTTAAAATGATTTCACCTATTTGAAGCTAATGTATGTACTTGCAAGATCCTTGCGGTTTGTTGTGTCCTCATGATTGTTAGCACTTATTGTAAGACACGTTGGACAAAAGTGTCAGCTAAATGAACTGTAATGTAGTTATGGCGGAGCCGTGTGAGGCATCCGCTCCTCGCTGGCATTGGATTGTATACAGTCTCTCAACAAAGTAGTTTAAGCAGTGGAACTACACACAGAACATTAGGATGCACTTGTGGATACAAGCCTTTTATCACATCAGATTACATTTTAACTTTACATCAACTACATTCTGATATGTGTATGACCCACTTGGTAGAAGGTAACATACTGTAGTAGGACCTAACTTTGCTTTAGCAAGTTTCTTAATCATTACCCACTTTTTGTAAATATAGAACAAGTTCTAGATATCCAAACCCACTGTTCCTTGTTTTACTGTCTCCATTTGTCTGCATCTCCCTTATTTCGCCTCATTCTTCCTTGCCAACAATAGATTAGTTTGGTTTTTTTTATAGGCTAAAGGTCTAGCACAGCAACTTTTAACTTGCTCCATAATGCATCATGGCAAGAAAGCAATGGCTGACATGGAGGGGACAGAAATGGAAGGAGAGATAAAGAAGGGAAAACAGAGTGGAGATCAAATGAAAGGACGAAAAAGTGAAAGATGGGGGAAGACAGGGCAATTGCCCGGGAGAGATTTATTTATCTGTTGGTCTCCTGAAGGATGACAAACTACAACTCATGATCCAGGAAATACATGATATATGCAAACAACTTATGGTGCAAAGTTGATTCTCTTTCTCTTTTTTCCAACAACCTCTGTCAAGGACCAAGTGATGAGCGAGAAGAACTGAGTCTTAGAAGGAGAGTGGGGGGTAAAGATGAGGATCTGATGCAACTAAAACCTCCTCTTGCTATCTCACAAAGAAATTAACAGAACTTTCCGTGTTCATCGCAGAGAAGACGGCTGGATGAATACCTGAATAGGATCAATCCGGAGTTAACGATTGGTCTATGTTCTTAACACAACGCTCTCAATCTCGGAGACCCAACTCTTCCATTATGTTATAAGCAAGCGTGTAGGAGCATGAGCCTATCTAGAAAGGATAGTTATAATTTAGCGTTAGAATACAGCTGTGTTGACGAGGTTAGCACGCACACACACTGCAGCTGAATCCTTATTACCTTGGAATTGATGGCCTTAAAGGGAGCCATTATTTGTTCATTCAAAATGAACTACTGTGCAACAGTAACACATTTTCAGGAAAACCATAATGCAGCGTTTAAAGCCAGGAAAAAACAGTATTTACGGTCCATCACAAAAGTGTAATAACCCCATTCCCAGTTTAATCTTAATATCGATCCCCTGCACAAACCTGATAAGACCTTGAGATGTTACTTGCTGTGGAGCTGTCGAGTGCCAGAGCAGGGGGCAACAAAGCAAATGTAACCAGAGATATACTGCAGAGGTCTAAATTATTGTCATATAAATGTATGTAAAGAGAGTAGAAGTAGAAAGAGTTAGGGGGATGCTGAAGGGAAAGCTCTGCAATCACTGTACACTCACATAGTCGCAGATGCACAGACCAACTCAACTCAGTTCCCTTTTAAGCACATTTTTTGTCTAGCTAAACGACCACATTGAGTCCAAAAAATTCAAACAGCTAAAGAACATTTCCCTTCACAATAAAAAAGCATAAACAAAACCCAGATGCCATCCCAAACAAACATACCATGAAGAACATGGAAGGGCTCTGACTAGCTAAAGCATCAGCACTGTAAAGCTTGTGTTTGTGGTGGCGCTGATTGTAGCCTGCAGCAGAGGCACTTAATTGACACTTCAATAGAGACAGAAAATCGTACTGAAACAGCGAGATACTGTACAGCGAGAAGTTTATTTGAAATATCGGAAAAATATGTATTTTAGGATGCAAGGCGGATGACTTCATTTCCAAAGCCAACATGTCAGTTTGTTGGTTATTAATGAGGCATCTTGAATAACAAATCACACACTGCTGCTGTGTTCATTTACTATAATTGGTGCAGAAGTTTGCTTCCGTTTCAAAATCTACTAATGAACTACAAGCGATGTTAGGCTGGAACTACTATTTGTTTCAGGTGGTTTCAAGCCTTTTGTTTGATTTTTGTTGTCAACTGAATCAGGTGGAAACTTGTGTTAAGTGCCACTGGAACAAGCTCAACACATTAATTCCATTGAGCTGTGTGTTTTAATGGCTAAATGTGCTCATGTGGAATGGTGCCGTCAGTGCTGTAATGATCTGAGCCTGTGTGTGTGTGTGTGTGTGTGTGTGTGTGTGTGTGCATGTAAGTCTGCTATGTGTGAGCTGGTACACAGTCATGGGTGTGAATGTGCATGCATGTTATGTATGATTAAGGTTTGGGGGCAGGTGTTGAAGTGTGTGAATGTATGTACTGTATGCATGTGTGTGATACGAACCCTATATGTATGCTAAATGGTTTCTTAGTAGAACCCCCCTCTCATATGTGTGTGTGTGTGTGTGTGTGTGTGTGTGTGTGTGTGTGTGTGTGT
>CALSBV010012216.1:674403-697872 GCA_943590825.1 Bovichtus diacanthus | reverse complement strand
TTTCTGCTCTATGATTTCGGGCTGCTCTCCCATGTTTACATTCATCCTTTCCTAACTTGTTCTTTTTACTAAGGAGAGAGACAGGATCTGCACAATACGCACACTTAACACTACACATCATGTGCACATAAATATACAGTGGACAAGAGCTGCAACGATTAGTCTGCTAAAGTTGATCAATAGACAAATTATCAGTGACTATTTTGATAATAAAGGCAATTCTTCATATTGCATGTCAACAACTGGGACGTACAGAACGAGTGGTTTGATCTTCAAAAGTCTCTGCAGTCAGTGGGATTCAGTGCTGAAAAATGAGCAAACCTCCCCACAACTCGCTGCTGCTGCTTCACCTGAGGTGATTACACAAAGAATAAGTGTGAATGTTGAATTAAATTTGGCTTTTTGTGAATAGATAATGCACTCTTAACCACCTTACTCTTACCTGATCTATTGTCAGTGAAATAATGTTAAGTGACTGCCTGGTTAAGTTGTCTTTTCTCTACTCTCGCTCTACCTCCCTTTCAATTAAGCAGTTCAGAGAATATACAGAAACAGTGTGAACATTTGCTTGTCTTCTTTAACGTTCTTACCTTTCACAATAAAAGGCCAATACACATGCAATGCATCACTGCTTACGAGTGAACTTAAATTCATTGAAAGCATTTCAAGAGGCAGCTCGACAAACTACTTTAAAGTGCTGCTGGCACTTATCTCTGCAAGGATTTTCATAAGCAGCGCTGTGACACGAAGGTCGAGAGACGTGAGCGTGCAAACAGCTGATCTCAGTTACGATGTTCCATACCATGTTCTGTGGCATTTCATTCACTTCCCTGATGTTTTAGGTTGATAGGCAGGTATCCTATCAAAATCTTTACTGTGCTTTTGTGACAACACTAGTTCACTAGTTGTGTATGTGTCCAATCGATCCTTAATTGGATTTTAATTTCTTAATCTCTTGCGTGTTTGTGATGAGCGAGCTGATCTTCTGCAGCAGCACTTCCTTCAGCGTCAGTAACACACATTCAAACTTGGGATCACACCACAGTCTTCTACTGTTGGCCACTGAGCTGCTCCACTGAATCTGCAGAGGGTTAAGTGCTTTACTTACTCAATGGCACCACTGCGGCAAAAGAGAGCATGATTCATTCAATTTTCCCACCCAAGAGTTTTCCCTCAGAGGTTCGACGCTTTGATATGGAAACCTTCAAATTACAAAGTGTGCTTGATGTAAAATTGATTTCACAACAGTTCAGGATAAGAAAGACAGTTGGAAGTTAATCTGAAGCTCCCATTGATGTCATAAATTAATAAATGAATGCCTCTTCTTAAATTGTAAATCACAGTAAGTAATGACAGAAAGGGAGTTGCAAGCAGTAGCACTATTGCCAGTGGGTCAATTCTTTAGAGTGGATAATATATTTAACTAACTACCAAGAAGAAATATCATCCGTCAAATATTCCTCACATATGAGGTTTGATCACATTATTAACTGCATGATTACACTGTCAGTCTTCATTTGACAGAAACTCTTATTGTGCTTGTCCTTGTGTCAACATATTGTGATGCTGTGCCCTCCACATTAAACTACCGTATGTGTGCTAAACACTGTTGCTGTATGTAGAAGTGAGGCTTTTTGCAAGGTTGGAATTTGTTAATATTTGAGTGTTGGCACCTTAGACGAAAGATATGATGAATGTGCTTAATAATCAACATAACGGATGACATAATTATGCATATTACAGGTGAACTCTTCTTTTTCTTCTTCTTTCAGTGGGGATGTGAGGATTCATTGAACCAAAAACTTCTGCAGCTTTTAGGAAATACTGCTGGGCTCTGCAGCAAAGGCCCTGATGGGTAATGACGTTTGTGATGAAAGAAAATAAAGTCTGATGTCTTTACTTGTCAAAAATGTAAACGTCTTCATGCTGGCAGCAGTTTCTAAAAGGATGCAGTGCAATTATAAGCTATTACGCTGGTTACAATGCTGCAATATTAAAAAGGCCTTAAGAAGAATTCTGTGGTTTTCTCTTGCCATGACTTTCTTGCTCAGCCCTTTTATTTCTGTCTCTAACACAGAAAGTGATCAAGCTCTTCCAAACTTGTTCGCAAATGTGACTTTGCTTTGAAGCCAAGGCCCAATATTTTAACACCGCTGGAAATATACTACTGTGTTAAATTTCTTTTCAGACAAAATATCAGGCCCCGTCAAGGAAGAGGAAATGTTGAAAACTCAAAGCATTCGAGATCATTCCTTTTAGTTGCTCCATTCCATTCACACACTGAAGGCAGAAAACTCAGCTATGACTAAGGACTGAGAGGAAGAGGGAGACACAATGAGAGTCAGAGATTGAACCTGAATGTCAATATTAAATGAAAATGGAATTTAATTGTTGATTTAATTTTGAGCCTGACTTATTGGCCTGGTTTGGTGAAATATCTATAGTCATTTTAAGTTAGAAGTACAGAAATGGAATCTGCACAAACTGCAGTCCCAGATCAACCCAATCTGTCTGTCCTTTACAAAATCTACAGAGGCATCTTTATGAAACTTTTAAAAGCCGTCATTTTCTTTGAAATGGAAACTTGTCCTGTAGATGGCTTTGTATAATCCCCAATTCACTTGCTTGCTGTACTGTGAAAAGACCAGTTTTTACTGGAGATAGTGAGATCCTTCCACACAGAGAGCTAAACCACAACATCCAGACCTCTGTCTTCTTTTCTCTCCGTCCGCCTCACCACCACAAAACACACAAATGTACCTGCGCACATATTTAATAAAACATGTCCTTTTCCCGGGCTTTTACCTCCACGGCGATGCCGTCTGCTCTGTCCACTTTGACCATTTTTTGTTTCTCCCACATGGTATCACTTGGTCAACCTGATCTTATAAAAGATTCACAGACCGTTTACATGCACCAAATCACACCACATGCATTATGCAGCGCAGCTATGGTGTAGCTCTCCAATCCCCGTCCCTCCTGCTCTTTTCTCTTGTCCTTCTTCCTTTCCCTTTTCTTCTCTAGACCTCATGACTTTAAACTCTTCACTTTCTTTGCCCCTTACCCTCTCTTTAGAATCTCTCATTGAAAAGCGTCTCTCTCTTCCCTTCTTTATTCTCCCTTCATGTATTCGCTTTTTCATGCAATTCTGCCTTCAGTGACTCCCAGCCTCCTAATTTCCTTCCTACTTTTCTTCTCTTCCTACAGCTAGAGGTGAAAAGTGTGGCTCTTGATACTGCTATATCATGAAAGGCTTCCAGCAAAGAGCTAGACCACCCTCAGAGCTCAATCTGCAATTCGGTTTTTTCTCTTTCGCTCACTCTGTTGGTCTCGCTCTCAGATCCTAAATCTCTGTCTTATCTCCTTTCTGTTCCCCTCTCTCACCGTTGCCATCTTTCTATGTCAGTGAGTCGTTTTATAATATTTTTCAGCATCATGATTTGAGCCTTTACTTTTGTTTGACCGTCGGTGACCTTGAAATAGGTCTGTCAGGAATTGTATTGTATAGTTTCTGGTGAAATATAAGTCAGAACTAGCCAGAATGTGGATTTTTGGTTCCAACTTACAATATGTAAAATATCCAACATTGTACATAATTGAAATTTTGTGTCCAAAGCAAACACCTTTAAGGAACGAGTAGCTGATCAGAGACCTCTTTACTTCTTAATAGTCAGACAGATTTGATTAAAAAGCCTCATCCGTACACTGATACAATTTGTACTGCACAGTTACAAAAATATACGGAAAAACATATACTTTGGTTGCTCATCTTTGGAGGTATAACTGCAATAGAATTTGACATTACATCTTAATTTCATCAGTAAATAAAAACAACCTGCAGGGGATCATTTCATTATGTTGGACTATTGATCTAATGTTACAGTGAGCTCCGGCTGTGGGTAAGAACCTAACTCAATTTGGATTTAAGAAAACAGAAAACGTAGCCACAAGATTATAAAAAATATATATTTCTTTTTAAAAAGATACTTAAATTCTAGGATAGTGTATTTGTTGTGGCTGCTGTGATTGATGAGGATGACAGTTGTGCCAAACTGCAACTGCTTCAATGCTGTCCATGTCAATGAGAAATAGCGTTTAATGAACATTTTAACTGCAGCAATCATTACATTGGCCCTCAACTGACCCGGAGAGATACTGAGAAGGACATGTGACCCAATAGATATGTAACCACCATCTGATACTGGACTGGCCTTTTTCTCAGGCTAAACACAAGTGAGATTAGTAATTTCCATACATATTGATACATATACAGTATGTGCCACCATGCCTGTTCACGCGTTTCCGCATATACACGCTCACACTTTGTCCTTGGAGCAAAACACATTATATAAAGCTCTCACCAGGGAGCCCTAAAATCACACATACATACGCACGCACGCACGCACGCACGCACGCACGCAGACACAGCCCTAGATATCACATTGGGTCATAGGAGCCCCAGATAAACGCCAACTGTTAATCAGGCCAACCAAAATAGAGCTCATCATCTTTGGGTTGAAATGAGGTTGAGACTGAGATTATCTTTGGCTTTCCTGTGGGCAATCAGGGAAAAACTCATTTGCAGCGGAGAAGCATTGATGGTGTCGGTTTGCAATAACTCCTATGTGCTGTGGCTCGTAATTACATGATCTGTATCAAACTAACAATATCCCAATACCATGGGAAAACGGCTAAATTGCTTGAAATTGACAACTGAGCCATTAAGCCTAAAAATTGTCAATATAGCAACAAACAAACAAAAAAAAAAAAAATCGATTTCTTAACATCATACGTTGTTTTGCAGTGCTAATAATTTGGCTGTTTCTATACGAGATGTAAGTGAAAGCGGCTAATGTACGTTTTCAGAATCCCTGAAAAGCAGTGTTATTTGTTTGTGACCATCCATTTTTCACAGCAAAGAATGAATCCATTGGAATAGACTAGAATTGAAAAGGTAGCCATTTAGAAACATGTTGAGCCATAGTGAGGTTTAGAAAGACTTTTCTGTACGACACAGTTGTGCCACAAGATTGAACAATGATTTAGCAAAGAGAAGTTATTAGTTTTTTTCCTGCAACATTACAATGCAATGAAAAGATTGAATACAAATCATTGTTTGGTGTCATGTACGTTCTGTGTGATTATGCCACCAACAATGGTTTGTAAATAACTATTGCTTTGTTTTGAGGTTTTTGCACACTGAAAACACTGGACAGCATTTGGTTAGACACGTTTCGAAGCCATTGTTTTCCCTGTTGAACATAGTGCTGCTGTGTTGCAGATAAATAACCCTACTTGGGATTTTTAAATGGCTCTCTTGGACAAGCCAGGAAAGGGCAGGAATGCCATGAGTGTAATCAATAGGCAATCTATCACTATTATGCGATGTATAAGCTGCACACATAGTCCGCATAACTACACCGTCAAAAAATGTGTAAGACAGAAAACCATGATTTGCCACTGTACTCTAATAGACATGAAAATGATGATCAAAACGCAATGCATTCATACTGTAAGACTTTTTCATTGAAATAATCAGATAACCTTTGAAACAATGACCTTAAAGTGGTCTATGAAACCAGCTGAGAAAAGGAAATGAATTACCATTTACTGACGAATGTCTCCACTCATATATATTTCACTCATCTGTAGGAAAAATGCTATAAAATGAAATGTATAGTTATAGCATTGTTTTACTATAAGAAATGTTCACCATAGATTTTATAAAAACCTATACATATTGGCATGAATATAAGTACAAAGTAAGGTCAATTAAATTCGAACCAAAATGCCGGCACTTTATGAAGGTTGTTTGTATTTATTATTATAAAAAGAAGCCAAATCAGCATATTTACATTCATCTATACTACACTGATATTCCAAGTCAGTACTTCGAATCCTCGAGTGCATTTTAACACTTGCTTGTAACCCAATGTGGTTAATCTCTGCAACTCCCAGTCAGTCGCTTCAGATGAGCAAACTGCTACCTCACAACGTACAACTCAACCAGGAGGCCTTGCAAACACGCTACAATATTTATACAACGCAAGATCTGAAATAACTTTACTGCTTAAAGCGGCCCAGTCCTTTGTATGCACATGAATCAGCCTGTGGTCTCCTCCTCATCTCATCTCATTTCAGAGAAGATTGGGATGGTGTTATTTACAACAGCGCTGTACATCATCTTTATGTGCTCTCTGTAAGGAGAAATGTCGGGGAACGACGTATGTAAATGAAGGATAGGAGACTGATGGTGAAGAATGGAGAAACAGATGGAGGGACCAAGAGCGGGAAAGGAGAAAAGAGAGGCAGAGATAGAAAGAGGAAAGGAAGAAGATGTACTTAATGATAGGGAGGTGAGGAGTCAACGCTCAACCACCAACACTCTCAAATACACCCTTGGGACCTGTTCCTCAACCTCCTGTTTCAAATAACACTTGTTAAAGGCTCTCAAAATCTTTGCTGCTCTCACGCTCAGACTTTCACTCCCTTTCACTCTCGTTCTCATCCTCTCTGTCTGAATCAGTGTTTTTTCCTCTCGCACCAAAGACTGATTCACCCATTAAGATTATTGATCAAAACAATCAGAGAGCAACAGGGAGAACAAGAGAAAAGGAGAAAGAATTGAAGCCTACTAATCTCCCAGAGAAATGCACGGACGACTTCCTCCCCAAAGTGCCTGTCAGAGTTGAACTGGTCCTGAACTTATGAGAAGAGCATGTGTAACATCTCAGACTGATGCAGAGCCATCTGGAAAAGAACATCTTTAATATCATGCTTTTTGCTCTTGCTGCTCCATTTTTTGTTGCCATTATGGGATTGTTTTTTAAGATGACTTGATATCTAGGTTGACACTCTCTCTCCAGAAATCTAATAAAGCGATGCATCATTTTTTTGTTATTTTTACATGGTCAGGAAATTTTATGCACTGTTTCTAAAGTGCAGTGTAGCTAATACACACAATTACATTTTATGGAAGGTCCAGGAAATACTGAACCCCCCTCCAAGAAAAAAACATTTTGTGTACACGTTAGTGTATTGGACTATACAGAGATAGTACACCAACAGGGGACATGTACAGACAATATATATATCCCAGTTTGAGTGAGTGATAAACCTTTCAACAGGCTGCCGTGAATAATCCATTCCGTTAATGTTCCCTCTCTGAGACCAACAATGGGCCTCCTCAACTATGACCAATAGAACTTCATTACTTCCCATTGTGAGAGAGCCAGGTTTCCTATAACATTACAGCAGCGTGACCTTGACATCTTGTTAGAGCCAACATTAAACTTTATGGGCACCGCCTATGGTGTTTAACTATGTCTGAGATATATATGGAGTCTGCTCATATGGATATGGATAGGAAAGGGGGGGGGTGGAGGGTGAGGGGGAAGTCATGAGATCACGGATAGTGCTTTTGGATAGACTGCAATACTAGCCTGTCGACTCTCGTCCACAGCCACCGGCCCAAATGTTACACAACTATTTGCCTTCTTGTGTTAATCAGTTCAACAAAAAGTTGTTCAGAATTAATCACAAAAACAACTTTCTGGGACGAAATTGCAATCTTGGGCTAAATAAATGAACTTGATTATTCATGTAAAGCTGTATAGATACACACCACAGTACATACATCGCAAACTCTCTCAATGTGGAGTTATATTTATGCCTCAAGAATAGTCATGTTTTACAGTAGCTAGTTTCTAAAAATCATCACGCTCATGCTGGATTGCGTATCACACAATGATCACAAGCCTGTATTATTTCCTGTGCTTCAGTCCCACTTCAGAGCAATTACAATGAAATGTTGGCCTGTGAGTAGGGAGTTACGCCTGGCAAATTAAAATGCCAAAGCTGCAAACCAGTAAGAAGACTCTGCCATCGTTAAGTTGACAGGCAGTGCTATATTACATTTATATCACAATGGGACTCGGTTTATGACTATAAGATTTATGCACTTACAGAGAGAGGGAAACCCAATAGCACTTTTACAACATCTCTGGGTTAAAACTGAAAAACCACCTGTGGAAATGAAAGCGGGCAGAGTTGCGAGATGTGTGCGTGGAGACCGTCTTCAGCTACGATGTGATAACTGAACCAAAAAAGACTAATTGAGCAACAATCACGAAAAGGAAAGAACAACATGAGATGCATTTCGCAGCCTGCGGTGAGTCATATGTTTAGTGAATCCAAGGGCAAAACTCGCACAGCTTCTGTGTGTTCAAATGAAAATAGCATTTAAGTTTTGGAGCTCTCATCAAGTGAGGCTGTGATCAAACCCGGCACAGAAGTGTGTTGACTGAAGAGAGCAAATGTCAAGAAATGTCACAATTTTGTGCAGTGGCATTTTGTGCTTAAGGGCATCTTGTGCAATTTTGTCAGTGTTGTAAATTCTTAAGAATCTCATACTATCCTGACTCAACTCACAAAACATACACACAATGCTTGGTTTTTTAAACAAAATCAGATCTAAGGGAAATCATGATGGAAAAAGATTCCTTTCTTTATAATGAATCTACAAAACATATTCATTCATCTTTTCTTTATCGTTTTAAATAGGCTCTCCTTATTTCTGAGGTAAGGTATAAACTATGCAAAACAATGCATATTTCCTTTTCTTTGTAAAAGTGAAACTAAAAGTATCTTCTGTCATAAACAAACAAAAAAAAAAAAATGTGAATTTCAAAAACAAATCCTAAAACATGGAAACACAATGCCACCTCGTAAGCTCTTTGGCTCTCGCGCTCGTTTGGGAGAGCGTCTTACTTCGTGTCGTTTTATCGCTGCATCGTGTTAGTTGAGCTATTTGTGCTTTTCCTTATTCTCTCCCAAATTTGTACACTGGTTATGTCTTGTCTGTCATCTTCTCAGCTACTTTATGTTCCGACTTGGTGAATCCAAAATGTTGCTACACCTCCGCTTTGAAACAGGATGATTTAAAAATGGATACAGCTACCAACATAGTACGTCGAACAAGCAGTGTCAAAAGTAGATGGTGGCCTCTGAAGTTACATAAAAAAAAAATAAAAAATGTAAAAAATAAGAGTTTCCCAATTAATTTTCCTTCTCACCGATTTGAATTGTCACAAAGTGTCGTTACGTTACTACTTAAAGTATATTGTGCTCTTCAATAACTCTGCAATGATGCTATGCAACTGTTTGTGTGTACAATCCTCTGATGCTTTACAGACCGAGGTTGTTTTTCTCTTCCCCTCTGTCGGCGTGTCTTCTCCGTCTTTTATAAAGCATGTCTCATTGCTGAGAGAAAGCCCCGGAAGGACACTAAAAACTGCATACATTTCAGTTTCTAAAAAACTTTATTTTTTTTTTTAAAGTGCATCACAAGAGGAGGAATAGTAGCATTATTCTATTTTAAGAAAACAAATCTGAGTGAGTGAGTGAGTGAACGAGTGAGTGAACGAGTGAACGAGTGAACGTTGCATGCGGCTGAGGGGGGCATTAATTAAATAGGGAAAGGAGGAAAAAAAGAATTTGTCAGTGGGATGCGTGTGAGTGAGAATTTGAGTCCTTTCAGCATGGCCTCACTCAAGTCATCGCTCTCTAAATATGGACGCTTGTATTCCTGAACCAGCCTACCTGTCCAACAATGCATGGCTAACAATACACACACACACACACACACACACACACACACACGGTCACGCATATACACACAAACACGCCCTTACAGCCCAACTCTGCTCTGCTCCCAACCCCCGGGTCTTTTTTTGAATTAGATTAAAAGGGAATACAAGATTTGACATATTTGGATTTAGTGAAGCTGCAACAACAAATGTGCACATTTTGCTACAGCATTATCTGCATTCAAATAGGACGTGGAGCAAAAGAGAAAATTTGGCACCGAATCCTCTAAATAAATTTCCAACAGCAGAGAAAAGGGGCCTGCTGTCTTTTAGGTTTTGAATTCTAGTCACTTATGTTTAGACTCCCCAACTGTGTAATCTGGGACTGGCACAGAGAGATGGGAGATTCTCCACTGTTCAAGCATTTATCATATCCCTTTGAAGAAGAGATTTAGTGAATTGCCTCATAATTCTTTTTAAATGACTTGTTTATACGGAAATGAACTCCACTTGACTTGATGGCTCTGAATACTTTTGATTGGTAAGTTTAAAACGATTCTACCTTTGACTGAGCAATGAAATAATGTATGACAGTCTTTTCAATGAGTAACTTCCCATTTGCAAGTCCGTGCGTCAATATGTGCTTTGTTTTGTTCGAAGGTAAGTTTGAGTCGATAACCCTACAAGCTTCTTGAATAACTGAAGCTCATAAAAGTGTTTCTGCTGTTAAGAGCGTTTTACCTCTTACTGCCATATGATATTATTGCCTCATTTCATACTAAAAAGTCATTTTAAAAAAGTGCATTGCAGCATACAGCCCGTGACTGGATTCATAGCAAACTACACAGAAAGGTGTAAATACCACAGTCTCTTGATTCCAACTCTGACTGATTTACTTTGTGAAATCCTCTGTATAATGTCTATTGTTATTTACACAGCCGATACTTTGCAAAAGCACCAACAGTAAATGGCCCATGAAAAGAGAGAACTTCCAAACACTACATGCACATAATCATAATTATGTCATGAAGCCTACAGTGATGCATTTAAACAGGATTATTACATAATAATCTAGGTGTCTGGCAGCGTACACTTGCATTGAAAGATTTGAAGGTATTAAAAACATCTCACTGCTTCAAATGAAGATGATATTGGAGGCGAGAAGATTATATGTTATTAGTTAGGGGAAATAGGGAATATGCTGTAGCTGTGTTCAAAAGAAACTACTTTCTACATTGTGTTTGCCTGAATACTCACTTGATACACTCGCTTTATTAGAGTCTGCATGCGCTGACTACAGAAAACCGTTTCCAGAGCACACAGCTTTCACCTTGTTTATTGACTTAGTCATTTTTTCTTAATTTCCAGAGCCTGTGGGAGTGTTTGTGTGTGTGCGCATTACTTTATGTGTTCCTCAATGTTTCAGTGTACTGCCTCCACAATCATGTTATCATAAGTGCAAACCAATTTAGTGACAAATCAATACAGATTTACTGTGATCTGCTTCTTCATTGTCACACTGATTCTTGAACGAAGGCTAGAGGGGGCACACACACACACACACACACACACACACACACACACACACACACACACACACACACACACACACACACACACACACACACACACACACAATCGATTTTTCTATATGGCAAAGTGTATATGAAGGAGATCAGTCAGTTTAGATTGGCCTTCTTTTTGTATCATAACTTTGTGATTATTATACACCGTGACACTGATGGACCTCAACATATCTGCATTAAACATCTACTGCTGAGACGACTGGTTGTGAAAATAATATGAGAATTAAAAACGATGATGAACGCAGAGAATACAAGTGTTTTGTTGCTTGTTTAATATTACTACAAGTTCTGAAAATTAGGACATAGTGACAGCTTGTCCTTTATCTGTCCTTTTACTGAGGTAAAGAAGAAAACTTGATTATATCCACAGATATCCATGTGGAAAACTTAAACCAATCAACCAAAATGATATTCTAAATATCCCATCATTGTTATGTTTTATCAAAGACACTGCTGTGTTCTGCTTACAAGAGGTACAACAGTAAGGGTTGCCCAGATATGATATGGTTCTCAACAATCTAGCTCACCATATCTGTGAAGTTTTAGAAGATTGTGACAAATATTTACTGGCAGGTAATTTCCCCAGTCTACATTTTCATCTTGGAGCCGATTATTACCAGGCAGACTCAATGGCAATCATTTCCTCTCAGCACATTGTGTTGCCGACACTATTCTGTTGCGTTAATGGCGTTTCATTATATTTGAGACCGAAATGTTTGCTAAATATTACCCCGGATTCAAAGTGGGTCCCAGGTCCGTTCCTCCAGAGTGACACTAACTATTAAGGCACAAGATGGAAGGGCTTTAGGGACTCATGATATAAATTGGAATTAATGGGAAATGTATCGTTTTTAATGTGCTCTGGAAGATGAAAGGCGAAAAGAGGAATTATATTGCTATTGTTAGCAGCACATAACAGCCCCAGCCAGTCTGCCTTGGTTTCATGTTGCTGCTCTAAACAGAAAAGGACGTAATGGCCAGATAAAGGGCTTTTCCCCCCGCACTCCATCTCTCTTTTGACTTTCGCTTTAGAGTAGATATGTTGCTGTGCAGCAGCACTCATGTTTCTCTCTGTGGACGTGTATGATTAAGCTGCTGCTGTTGTTGCTACAGTACCTCTACTGACACAGGGTTACCTATCAGTGCAGAGGAAGATGAAGAAAAAGTATCCGCTAAAGATGCACTGTTACTGCCTTAAAAGTTTAAACTAACATCAGTTACTTTAGTTTCTTAGAAGCTGCTGCACAAGGTTACACACTCAAAGGCATCAGTAGTTAAGTCCACTTGAATCCTGTGAGACACGTTTGTACTGGTTCAACGTGTTGGTAATAACTGACCATTCTTTGTACTAATAGCTTGGTTCAATTAGCTGGGGATTCTCTTTGTACATTTGTTTTTACAGACAGAATATTATGTCCGTCTAACATTAAGGCGATAATTCAAAGTGATAATTTGTCGTCTTTCAATGAAATCATATATCGAGCTGTCGTGATACACAGAAAATCTGCGTGAATCTTGAGAGAATAGCATTTAAAGACTGTGGTTTTGATTTTACATCACACTTAACATTAGCACTCAGTTGAACGTGATTAACAAACTGGACTCCAACTGGCAACCTTCCAGTCACAAGCATCTCCAACCTTTAAGCTTCATTACCCCACAAAACATCCGTGCATGCAGCTCAGAACAGGGGATTCTCTGCATAATAATGGTGGAGAATAATGTGGGAAGGTCCACTTGGAACACAAATCTCTCCTAATATAAATTGTCAGTCGTGTGCTCCAACAGCCGTGTGCAGGATGTTTGTAATTAATTAAATAAGCTTTATTGTTCAACTCGAGCGTGCCTACACCCAAGAATTCTGCTTATGGGAATAACCCAGTGTAGTTTAATCAAACTGACCTAATCTCATTATTCTGTTTTTGTGTGAATGCATCATGCATGTAGACAATTATTTGTTTATCTGTAATTTCACCTCAAACAAAAGTTCTAGTATTCTTGTACTTAATTCACACAAGTATACACACATAGGCTTTACACCATGTGGTTATTTCATATAGACCATTTATTCATTTAATGACCAGAACACATGATATATTGTGATGTACAACGATATCGACCTGTGAAATGACCTGTATCGGGATAGAACATTTTGGCCAAATCAACCTGCTGTACTCGAGGGAGAAATGCACAATAAGTAATGTGTTTTATAGCCTCATTAATGTTGATCCAACATCAGTGTTCTCCAGTCAGTGTCATCTCAGACAAAGTGGGGCTGCAAAGTTCAAGTCACAGAAAAAGCTGCTGTCAGATAAACTAATGAAATAATCAGTCTCCTTCTCTAAACATTTGAGTTTTGATTACGCACAATATACAGCTGAATTGATATGAATAATGTTTTTAAATAACTGTCTGGGTTTGATTTTCGACTCTTGACTTGGTGATTGTTAGCGCTGTGAATTGCAGCCCAACTTAGTGTCAGACTGAAAAGAGCAGATATTGATGTTCTGTTTTGCTGGCAGGTTCCCACCGAATCCTTTTGAATATAAAGCAGTGTTGATTTTATATTGTGTCAGTGTTAATTTGAAGTTTAATCATTGAGTGCATAACACGGATTGAAATAACATTGAACACTGATGGTGAATCAATATTACTTTGAGGACGTTAAATGGAAGTGTTGATGCATCTACATACTGACAGATGCTGATTACATGTTAGTCTTATTTCTGCATAGGGAACACACAGCGCACTTATTCAAAGCCAGCTGCAACTGAGAGCTGAGGCAAAACGTAGAAACGCTATATCTGCTCTTTTTATCTGGTGAAGAAATACTATTTTCGAACAGGGATAATTAAGTGTGGTTCAAGAAAGAGTTTAGCTGGTTAGACATGCAAAGACTCAAACAAAGAATTGTACTCTCTCCTACTGGAGAGAAAGAATAGAAAGGCTTCTTAATGTTTAAAGAGGACACGCTGATAGATATGATAGATGATCTAGATCTGTGCCGATTAGCAGCCTTATCCATGACCCCAAATATCTGCTGGGATTTCCTGTGGAAAGACCTGTGGGTCACAGCTGTGAACCGCAGCAGCAGTCAACATTGCTCTAAGCCTGCTGAATTTCAGCAAAGCTTCACAGGAGTCTTTCACACTTTTAAATGTGGCTTGAATCTAAATCTTAAACAAAGGATGATTATACTTTGCACACATTGGGAAATATGTCTCAATGACTAGACGCCAGTTTGTGCAAGGTATGTTAAAGAGAGAAAACATACCGTTTCCTGTTTAGTGAAAGTCTAATCTATATACTGTATAGACTATATACTATACTACAACTGCTAGGCAGTTTCTGTTCAAAGAGTATTTACTTTTACCGTTTGCATGCTCACAGAACACCCTTTAAGAGTTTGAATGAAGAGCCGCTCGATATAAAGAGAACACACACACACACCTGTCTATATCTGACATAAAAAGTATGTCAACCATTACAGTCAATATCTACTGATATCCTCACTTCTTTGCATCCCTCAGGATCCCAATGGCTATGCTGCCTCATTTCATTTACACTCTGTCTTTCTTTCTCATTCTGCCCCTATCCACCCCCTGCTCAATTGTGTCCATCTTCTTTTGTTTAATGATGTCTTTATCTCTCTATCCCTGCCTCCAACAGTCTACCCTTTTTCTATTCTCTTCTAAATTTCCTCCATCCCTCCCATATCGTGTAAATCCATCCGTTTCTTTCAGTTTATTATCCAGCCATCATTGTCTGATCCTTGGTTTTAGCCGCCTATCTTTAGCTCATCTACGCTGCATCAGAATGCAGAGACCCACACGGGCAAGCATGGCTCTCTTTCTTAGCATCCGTCTCCTGATAGATGTCACTCGCCGTCTTATCTGCTGTTGGTTTAGGATTTCTGTTTTTATTCTGATCTTTTCTGTTTCATTCACCACATCCCCTCTGTTCTGTTTAGCTTCTCTTAATGGTGGTTTGGTTCATTCAAACATCTAAATTAAATATTATTCTGAGTGAACCAGCAGTTTTACTGTAATTAAATTCCGTGACTCTCTATTTGTAATCATTTTCCATGTGCACATATCGCCTATTAACCATCCTTCTCTTCTTTATTCTTATTTTCAGTCATTTTTCAGTTCTGCAACACTTTTTCAGCAAACACTATGGTGTTTTCCTGTAGTTGAAGGATATTCCAGTTTCTAACAATTCTGGTCTCATTTTCATAGCTTTAGCCATTATTCTGATCGTTAATAATAACAACATTGTACTGTTGAAATATTTTATAATAAAAAAAAAAAGGAAAAGAGAGAGATTGACTTCTATTAACAGCTCTACAGTATCATTCTTCTTGAGCCCCCTTCATCTGTGTTTCTTTGTACAGAAAATGAGACTCACCTCCTATTCACCAATAACTGATAAGCACACCAATTTAAAATAACAAAGGCCGTCTTTGTTTCTGGAGAGTTGCAACTGCCATATCCCATGAATAGATATGTCCTCAGTGTAGGTGTCTGAAGTGTGTGAGGCGAAACATGGGGTTATCTGTCTCTGTTGCAGATGTGACCTGAACCGAGAGAAACAGAAACACACACAAACTAAACAGCTAGACTTAAGCAAAGAGACCGAAACAGACTGAAGTGGTTTAGTCAAACTGTTGTCATTTAGCCGATAGCCACTTCACATGCACTCTCTCTTTCATTGCCTTGTATGTTTCCTTGCATCTCCTGTCCCATTTGGCTTCTGTAGTGAAATCAAAAGCCCTGTAATAAGATGGAGATGCTGCCAAGTCCAGTCATCCCTCTGGCTCTGACGAGCAGAGAAACAGGCAGGCATACGCCCAGGAAATTACACAGACACATACATGCACACACAGACACACAGCGTAAATAACCAAAAGCAGAAAAATATTTAAGCTTGATGAAAAAAGTAAATGAATACAATGATGTCAATAAAACACACTGTGAATTGCAACTCTAAAGACTGATTGTATACTGTGTATGACTTCATTTATCACCACATACTTATTTCCATAGTATTGGAAATAATATACATGTTGAGAGGGCTGAATATCCAGCTGTCAGAAATGCAAACACTCACATTCATGCTGACACATCTACAAAGAGAAACACATACACACAAAGCGGCAGTTCAACAGCCCATCTGGGGACCAGAGCTCTTCTTTTAATCTCAAATTGGAACAATCTTAATGTGACAGTTTCAGTAAACACTTTGTCCTGTGGGGATACTGGGGCTGTACACAGCACAGTCTCAGAGAGGTTTGCTTTATGAGCAGAGTAACATTATATTGACATGAGTCAGTGCATTCATAAGTAACTTCAAGGTTGGGAAGGATAACTTTGAGTTGACAAGTTTTGTCAAAACATGTCAAAATTGTCACAGTAAACTAAAGAAGCCACAGTTGTATATTGTAATGTACACGTTTGTGTTCTAACCCTCGTCTCAGTCTTGTGATTGTATAAACATGTGAATGTAACTTAACGATGTGTTTGGGAGTATGTGTGTGTATTACTGTCAAAATTCATCAAAGTTGGGGTCAAAACGTGTGGAACATGAACTCTAATGGGACTATGAAGACAGATGTGCTGACAGTCAGATCGCCAAGTTGAAAATCAAAGCAGTGCACTCCAACTGTCACAAGTGATGGACAAGCTGTCACTGAAAGACAAGAAAAAATAAAACAAAGGGGTGGATAAAAAACAAAAAAGCAAACCAAAACCTAAAAACATATGACACTACATATAGACATGGGACCAATATAGGAGCAGGGTTAGAGGAAGAGACAGCAGTGACCACCGTCTTCTCTGAAACTTGCTTCTGATGCTCCCTGGTGAGAAAAAATGAACGCCACCGTTTGATGGACCCGAACTTGTCAGATTATGTGCTGTTAAAGGACAGATCTTGGACTGAAGTCATAATAACAGAGCGGTCACTGATGGAATCTTCCCCGGTGGGTGAGAAGGTCCTTTTTTTAATACATGTAAAGATGCACAAACTCACATCTCCCTTTAGAAAACCCCCCATTCCCACTGCAAATACCTGGAACAGCACTCGATACCTTATTCACCGCCTACAACTGTGACCTGAATATGTCGCAACCTATTCTCAAATTGCTCCAACAGTGGATTATGAGTTGCATTCTGAGGCATAAACTCAAATTAAAACTATGGATGCTGCCACAACTGCTGCTCCAAGCAATTCTGCATCGTAGGAGAACAGTTTTCTTTTCACTCGTGTGCATACCGGTATTCTTAGTTTCACCAGTAAGCCGACAGCAAAGGTCAGTCCGGGGACCCATTACTTCCTATAACTCGCTCGTCTCCCTTCAAAGTGCTTTACTCATTTAGCTTTAAAGTCACATTTTTGAGCCTTGTGAAGCCGGGTGGCTTCGGAGCAGAGACGGCATTCTAACACTTGGCAGTCCTCTAACTTGTTGCTCTTGCTACTGATATTAGCTGCTCTGTGTCCTCAAAATGTGCTCAAATAACTTACACGAAGGTTGAAATTCAACCACGCTGTTCTGTGACTTAAACTAAGTAAGAGGAGAAGAGCTAAGGGGAAGGAAAAGACGCTAGCTGAGGATAGGCTGATTGATGCAGTGTAAAATGCCACAGGCTTATGCTAATAGTGGTGACTACCCTCATATAGGAATAGGAATATGTGGTTATTCAATAAAGTGGATGCAGAGTTTATATTCAGGTGCCAATATTAATATCAAAAGAAGAACTTAAAAGTTAGAAAAAAGTTAATCATCTCTACAGCATGTTGAGGCTTCACAGCCACCAAAGTCAACTTAAAGTGCAACTTCAAGATTGATGAATTGAAAAATGTGGAGAAGTGACAGAGTGTGAATATTAATGGGATACGATGTAGGTTCACGCAGACCAGCGAGTGTTTTGTGAGCGTTCAAGTCTGATAGGGTGTCTATTGGACGACTATATTTAGTTGCCCCCCCAAGCTGTAACGAGGCTTGATTCCTCTGTGCTTCATTTTAAATGGACTCTTCTAAAAGAATTATCTGCTGTCACTACAATTATCTCTGGACGCTGAAGACCGTATGAAACACTTTATCCCCCACGCAGCCACACACACAAAGGAATGCACACACAGCTGAGGTGCTCACACAAACACATTCAAGAGTATTGTGTACGATTTTGATAACTTTTTGTCACCATTAGACGTGAAACGAAACAAAATGATAACCTCGAAATAAGATTAGTATTTGTGTTACTGAAAGACATCATTGCGATGGAAAACACACAACCACATGAGACTCTCAGTAGCTGGAAATTGTTTATGGAAACAACTCGTATCAGCGTATTGGGTTAGCGCTACATGCTCAGGATGATAGAAACTTTAGAAATGCCTCTCTTATTGTGCAGCATATCCAGCAGTGCAGTCCTACATCAATTTTCTCAACTGCCACTGCACTCTTGCGATAAACGTTAAATCAATCTCTTCTGTTTAGTGTTGTTTGTTATGACACTTTCTTTTAGCTCACACCCAGCTTGTCTGGACCTCTGACACTCACAAATAGAATTTTACTGAGGGAGCTGAGCTGGTGAGAGAGGGAGAGAGACACAGAGGCAGAAAGGAAAACTGACAGTATACAAGGGGAAATGCATTGGAGACTGAAGAGCAGGGTGAGAGAGATATGAAAGAGAAAGCGCGGAAATAAGGCAGAGAGAAAGAACAACGAGGAAGGAGGGAAAACACTCACAAGAAAGAAAACAAATAGCTGATATTGTGCTTACACTTCCGTCTCTCCATTTATCAACCCCTGGCATTCTCCCACAGTGATTACCTTTGTTCTCTAATGCTTTGTAGTTCCTCCTGTAAAAGCATTTCTTTTTTCACATTTAGGGCAAAAAAAAAATAAAAATAAAAAGGTGAATTGATATTGCTTTCCATTGCTGTTTGCCCCAAGCTGGGGACCTTGGCTTTGAAAATTATGCAGTCGAAAATCTTTGAAAAGTAAACAAGAGAGACTAACAGAGGAAAGGGATGAGAAGAAAAAACAGATGCCGGGACATGACGGAGGAGCTGGATTTGGCTTTTGGAAACAAAAACTAAAAAACATTGACATGGTGAGTATATAGTGGATGTTGTGTAACTGGGGAAGACTGTTCCACATGGATTCACCATGGACAATATAACAATATGGACATGTCACACGTTTCTGAAGAGCCATTGTGAAGCAGGTGGCTCCAGCCGTCGCCATCTTGGCAGCGACGGCACCGTCTAACACCCGGGTAATCCAAAAACGGGCATCGTCGGTGGAGCTGGGCCTGGGTGTCGCAGCAGAGTAGAGAGTCAGCGGCTAGTGACCTGAGACGGCATCCACCTCTCGCAACTTTAAACTCCAATATAATTAAAACAGGCAAATTATACAAAAAATACTAACAGTTGTTAGCCACGAGGACCAAAACCGTTTTTTGTTCCAGCTTGTAAACATGTTTATTCCTGCTGTAAAGTTGGGCATTTTAACATTGGGGTCCTTGGAGATAGACTCCTTTTTGGAGTCAGTCTCAAGTGAGCATTCGATGAAGTGCAGTTTTTGGCACTCCCACATAGGCTTCACTAAACAGCCTGGGAGGTTGCCGCTTAGAATTCACATCCACAAACATATATATTTGCTTAAAACCACCGAAGGCAAGCTAAGACACAACTTAGATGCAGAAAAGTATCTCAAATTTTAAAATATCGCTCTCCAAATCAATATTAATCACTCTATTCTAAACCAAGACACGCGTTTGCTCACACACATGCATAAACAGAGAAGACAACTGAATCTTGAGAAGAAGAATGAGATCCTGTACAAAGACTGTTTAGAGAATTACAATAGCTGGATGGGGGATTGCCAGCGACAGCAAGAGAGAGAAAGGGAAGGAGAAAAATAGAAGAGAAATGCAGATTAAAAATATGGAAGGATAAACTCTACATTTACATGCAATCAAGAAACCGAGTTACGGGGAGAAATCAAGTTAAGGCAGAATGCATTTACATGCTATGCGATAACCAGGTTACTGTAAAACCTGCGTTGTTCACATGCAACAGGTCAGTCAGGTCAGTAATCACATTTTCACCAGCGCACACAGCCAAGTGAGTCTGTGCATCAGCGTGTTTCAGTGTGACAGATTTGTGTTACCGTAACAGCGTCAAAACTGCGCAAGATGCAGTCGCCAAACTTTACAGGTGTGTAGTTCAGCGCAAAGTGAAGGTCGAGTTTGAAGACGGCCGTGTTCCCGTGGCAAATTAACGCCCATGGCCCTTGTTCAACGAGGTCATGTGATTGTATGTGACTATATATGTTTTTGGTTTACTACATATACCCTGTGAAATATCATGTCTGCTTCAATTGTGACTCACAACCTCTTTCATTCATTAAACAGAAGACCTGGATTTGCAGTATATACTATACTATACTATATATATACTATACTTATATTTAGTTTGCAGAGGCACCTCCGACAACACATCTTCTCTTGCATTGCTGTCTAGGTTGCCTTAGGTTGCACGTTCACTATGGCACCACATCTTTATTTCCTCCCTTTCTTCTTCCATTTAAATCTGTTGTCGATGGCTATTTGTGTGTTATAGTCCTACACGCTGAGGTATAGTTAAAGCACGGTGAGGATGATTTTAACAGATGAATCAAGCCTGCTCCTTCAGAACTTAGATTTTCAAAAGACTTTCTCACTCATACAGTTATAATAATCTGCAGAAACCCTCTGCCTGGTTTCTTTTTTCTGTTTTTTTGAAATGATAGAGCAGACTGACACAATATATTCATATATCTTATCATTTTAATATTAATCAGTCTATTTTAATATTAATCTGTTAATGACTTATTCATTGTAATTGCCCTCAGTTCTCCTCAGATCTTTTTTAACTTTCCTTTTTCATTTTCTCGTTTCTCACTCCAAACTTCTCTTTATGTTTTACCTCCTCCTTCAAACCTCTCATCCCCGGCTCCATCTCACTTTTGTGTTCCCATCTTCTTCTGCGTATCCTCTCCTCTCCCTTCTTTTTCCCTCCCACTGCTGGTGTTGATGAAAACTAGTCCTCTATGGCAACTTTGAGCAGAGTCAAAGAGAAGAAACTAAACTGTTGACAAAAATTGTTTTGAAAGTTCACAATTAACTAAAAGTGACTAAATAAATTGGCAGGTATTTCCAGCACATTTCCCCACTCAGCGGCCTCGGAGGCCTCAACATGTTCACGCCAACTGGTCAGTAAACAAAGAGAGGAGAAAGAAAGGACAAATCTACTCCAGAGGCCATCACATGCTAATTCAAAAAGGTTTATTAAACACTAGTTAAGCAATGCCAGGAATGATCAACAAACCAAAACTAATGGAAAAAAAAGTGTTTTACAGTTTTATTTTTACCTCCATACGAATGTCACAATCTCTGGCTCACACTTTGTCAAGACACACAAATAATAGAAATGATATTGCGCCAGCTAATTAATTCATTCAGAAATCTGAGAGGCCACCGATGCCGTTTACTCCTTTCCTTTCTAATGTTGACTCTCATGTCCGTTTGGCCCAAGCATGATTCATCCTATCCTTTTCAAATGTCAATATCAACTTTCTTTATTGGCGAATTTCTCTGTTAAATATGTGCCATACTGTGCAGGCTATATGAAAGGGAGGAAATCATGAGATCATAAGGCGCATATCTCACTGCACAACTCTCCTTTTGACCCTTCTCATTCATTTATTCACTGATCTTCACATCTGCCGCTTCATTTAGCAAACAAACATCCTCCTCTTTCCTTTCACTTTTCACAGCCTCCCCTCCCCTCTCGTCGACTCATTTTAAGCACCACTCCTGTTGCTTAGTTACTTATGAGAAAACCAGATTGAGAAATCATCTGTAGCATCTGCTTCGCACTATTGGAAAACAATAACAATTTTTGTGATGGATACTAGAAGCAGTTAGACAAAACACATGTAACGTAATGACATAATTACAGTGCTATCTGCTTTCAGGGTAGAGCAGCACTTTTTCTTTGTTTTACAAGTCAGTCAGAATATAATCTGATAGTAAGAATGATTAAAAGTGTGGGCTGAAAAGATTGTTTCTTGTCATTGTTGATTCTGTGCTGGCGTCTAAAGGCATATCACACATCTTCATAGGAGTGAATACGAGCGAAGGGTTTAACAGTTACTTGGTGAGGCTGTCAATTGATTTACATTCTAAGTTTAATTTCCAGTAGCTCCCTGTGTTCCCTTGCTCATTTCTACAAAATGGATGCTCTCAGACATACCAAGAGTTGTGTCTGAAACACCTGGAGAGGTAGTTGTACAATATGTTTGGTTGAAAATCTATAAAAGCCAGTTTTTCAGTTTGACTTTAAAAACATTTCTTAATGGTACATTTCAGTTTTGAATTTGAAGCATTCAAGACATTCCACCGATCAAACCGCGTCTTTCTCTTTCTGCCCTGTAGATGTTTTCTCTCTATGAACTATGCCAGTGGAGCATGTTTTCAGTTTGTAACACTGCTTTTGAGAAATTATGCATCATGATGGACTTATATGTCATCGAATATGACAGCTCTTCTTATCTGGATACTATGTCCAACATCGGCAAAGTCCCAATCTCTCTCCGTCATTCTCTTTTACATTCCCTCTCCCTTTTCCCTTCTCCCTTAGCTTTAACTCCTGGCTGGGTTTCATTGCTTTATTTATCAACGTAACCATGAAATCCTTCTGCGCAAGCGGCCTTGTGGGGATTGCGAAAGAAAAGTTTTCAAATAAAAAAAAGAATAAGAAGTTTTCAAAGATAATAATGACTAAAACTCTCATTGTTTCTGTTCATTTAAAGAATAGAGCACATACATGTCTTATGAGCATCCACCTTATCTCAGCAAAGCCTGAATAAGAACTGAGCGAGTTGGTTAATTACTTCTGATGTCTTCATAAGGAAAAGAACAACCATGTTGCTGTATGAAGCGCATTAGGGCTGTTTATTGTCAAGAACATCACAACATTGTTCCACTTCACTACTGTGGGTCACATTGTAATAACATTTGTTTTGTCACTGATGCCAGGGTAATTATGGGCAATATGTTACGCATAGCCACAATTTTTTTCATGCAATGTGTAGTATGTTGTATTAATGTATATTATAGTTTTGATAAGGGAACACATTGAGAAGAAATGCATTGCAAAGCAGTATGTCTTTATTGGGTAAATTAAAGGCCACAAAGCACATACATACATATATATATACATACATATATATATACATACATATA
>CALSBV010012216.1:617659-656284 GCA_943590825.1 Bovichtus diacanthus | reverse complement strand
CCTCTCTCTCCCCCTCTCCTGAGCAGGAGGCGGTGTTACATTGCCTGAAAGAATAAGCTCCCTGATGTAGAAATCACACTCAACACAACAGTGCCATATATAGCCGGTGGTGGTGGAAAGCGGAAAAGACGTTAGGACATAAAACGTTTTTCTTCCCTGGCACTGCAGTAGCTCACCTCACGATGGAAGGTGGTAATGCCATTGTGTTTCAGGGGGGGGGGGGGCGAAAAAGTAGAAAATGTGCCGTCCTTGGTAATCCCCCTGCCATGCAGAGCAACATCACGCAATCCTAAACCACCTGTTTTTCGCGCATCCTGTGCGCACACAGCCATTACTGTATATGGAATTATAGGGAAACGTTGCACATCCACCTTTATTGATCAATCCATACGGCCATTAATGATATTAACCACCTGGGGGGGGGGGGGAAACGACTTTTAAGGAATTCTGAAATATCCGTTTATAGTATGATGCTCAATAAGCCCCCGACTCAAATGCAAACTTAATTTGAACGATGTCCATAATGGTGCAAAACAGATCGTTATTTCATCAGTACGCTAACACTGTATAAAGAAGTGGATGTGCGAAAAATCCTGCTTGAAAACCATTTCAAATACATCGTGAATGCAATAGTTGCATTCATAGAAAAGCCCACTAAATACCACAGGGCGTCAAAGAAATCTCCAGTGATGCTGTGATTTAGGCAGCGCAGCCCATATCAAGACAGAAAGCTCCAATCTGTTCCCTGAGAGACGCACACAGAGCCTTATTGTGGCCGCGAATTAGAGGAGGAAAAGCGCAGCAACTCACCGATGTGGATGATTGAATCCGAGAGCGCCGACTTCCACTCCTGGCTCCAAAAAACGGCAACGAGCAACATAGCAGAGATAACTTTCATGTTGTCCAGAAATATTTCCTCCAAAAAAAAAACAGAGAAAACCACAGCTCTCTGAGTGAGAGCGGACAGAGTTAAAATCCCGAGAACCGAAGCTTCTTTTAGTCCATCTGTAGGGCGGTCAAGGAAATTCCCTGTAATCTCTTCCTTGATATATTATTCTCTTGACGTTAAGAGTGTGATGCTCGTCCGTAGAGGAAAATAAGTAGAGATTCCCAGGTAGTCACAGACTGGCGCCCTGTTGAAATTCCTACAAACATTAAATCATATTCTGGGCGAGCGGAGAGACGCTGAGCCGCAGAGAAAACAAACCGCATCCAAACGTCGCCGCGTTAAAACGAACTAAGGGACTGCAGGATGTGTCCGCTCATGTAAAGCAATACATCTGTAACCATTCAGAAATATGAAGGGAAGCCTGGTTATCTTGAAAAAGCGGGTCCTGTTACAATGACCCGTGATTCCCAGCCTTTCAGACTTGGCGACGCAGTTTCCCCCCTGCACCAATCACCAAACCACCAGCAGCAGCAGCCTCAGCGGACCAAGCCAACGGCCAAAACTTCCATTTTGCCCAGGGGCTTTTGATTTTTCCTCCACTTAGCCCCTCTTTAAATATCGCCAGCGCCAGAATACACAGACGAACCCAGCGACTTTTGTTGAAGGGGAAAGAAATACCAAATGGTGAAAAGCCTTGTCACATGGCATTACCACGGAGAGGTACCATATTCCGTAATTGTCTCTAGTTTCCTGTAGAGATGAGAGAAGGACCGGGATGGAGTGTCTTGCACAAACAATGACAGAGAGCTCCAAAGCCACTCTTCTTTTCTGCGTCAGGAATGGAAAAAAAAAATGTAGGCTAGGCTATGAGGAGAAGAAATAACCGAGGATGCGCGCAACGACACTCCGCGGTCCGCACTCCGTATGCGGGTACTCGCGTCAGCCCCAGCACGCACGGTGGCTGGTGAAGAGGAGGTTTGCCGCGTCCGTGTGGGAGAGAAAGAGAGAGAGAGAGAGAGAGGGGAAGAAAGAGAGGAAGGGAGGGAAGGACAGAGAGGGGGAGGAGACCCAGGAGAGAGAGAAAGAGAGAGAAAGAAGCAGCAACTATAAGCAGCAGCAGTTGCCAGCCAGGGCGCGCATCTACTGTCTGGAATTACCTTGTAGAACGAGAGAGAGGAGATGTGCCTATCAGGGCGGGCCATGCAGAGAGGGGTATAACAGAGAGACAGACAGATGAAAAAAGGGGTAATCTGTCAACCTTAGATCTGGCATGGGCACCTCAGGCAGCCATCGATCTGATATCCAACTCTCACTTCAACAAGAGCTGGTGGTGGGGTGCCGGTCATGACATTTAAGGTCATCTCGGTCACTTTAAAAAATAAAATAAAATCACTTTAGCAATGGATGTCCATCGACTTCATCACGCTGTTGTGTGGTTTGAGAATCGTGCGCTGTAACGTTCTCCCGCTACTCAGTTGTATTGTTCAAATTACTCATAGCAATTACTGGGAAAGGATGCTTTCATCTTTAATACCTTTTCCAATATCTGTCCATCATAGGCCCATTCCTCTCTCCATCCTGTACAAACATATTTTCTTTCGCTGCAACTATCCTCCCATCCTTTTGTCTGTCTATTATATCCGTACCAATCGCTATCATCCATTTATCCATCCCTGCTTCCCTGAAGGACTGGAGTCCCCAGGGTTCCTCTTAATCTGCCCTAGACTTTGGATTAGGGATTAGGAAGGTTGGGAGCCTCAGGCTACTATTGGATTGACTGTTTTGTACGCGTTCAAGGAATGTGAGATTTAACTGACAGTGATACTGATGCTGTGAAAGCTGCTCTCACTTCTCTGTGTGACATTATTGATTTATTATTACATGTTTATATTACCACTCATGTTGAAGGGGAACATCTCTTGTTTGGCGAGAAAATACAGAGATAAGAAGAAGCAAAGAGACCGTAAACGCAGAAATGTGGAGATAAAATAATTCATGATGAGTAATTCATAAAGAATCAATAGAGAGGAGAGGGCTCGATCTTCCATTAAACTGATCAGAGTCGTATGTCTCGACAGTAAAAGTTATTCTGTTCATTGTGAAGCCTCCAGTAAAGTAAAACCATGGACCTGATGCTTAAATGTTGGAGAATATTTGGACTGCTGCTAAGCAAAAGAGACTATTTGACATTATTGATTTATTATTACATGTTTGTATAACCACTCACGTTGAAGGGGAACGTTTCTTGTTCGACGAGGAAGTACAGAGATAAGAAGAAGCAAAGGGAACGTAAACACAACTATTTTTTTAGGTAATAACAAGATAAAATACTTCAATATGTAATGTTTGTGCTTGCATCTAAATGAAATGATACGAAATGTGGTCTGCACATCAGTGATATTGAAGAAAAGATTGGCTACGGAGCACTGAAAGAAAGTAAGCCATTTATTTCTCAATTTAAAACTGACTGAAGGAGTTTTTGTTTCTTGCTCTCCTCAAAAGAAACAAGTGACACGTGTGTGTCTTTGTTGTCGCCTTGATTAGATTCCACAGTTTAAACCGTCCAGAGCAGGAACTTTCTAGACATTTGATGATTATGGATGAGTTTTACACCTCTGCATATTAATCATTGTGCAATCACAGACTTTAATTCACATTCTGGCTGAGATACAAACTTGGTAAAAAGACATTTAGGAGGTTTGCATAATTTGATATGACTAATTCATAAAGAATCAATAGAGGAGAGGGTTCAACCTTCTATTAAATTGATCAGAGTTTTAATGTCTTGAAATAATCTGTAAAAATTATTCTGTTCATTGTGAATCCTCCAGTAAAGTACAACCATGGACTTAATGCGTAATTGTCTAAAATGTTGAAAAATATCTGAACTGCCGCTGAGCAAAAGAGACTGAGAGTGTAGCCATGAACATCATCCCTACACAATACAGTTAATGCATTTCTGGAAATCCCCTTTTTGAAAGAGGGATATCTTTCTCCCTTAGTTAGTTTTATCTGCTGGGAGCAGAGGACGCTGTGGATACTTGAGTAGGTGTGTGTGCTGTGACCCCGCAGTAAATACACGTACACATGTAGTATCTGGCACAGGTAAATAGATTTATGCTGTACATATGTGGGTGTTTCTGCTTTCAGTTTACAACCTCCAACGTATAATTTTAGAACATAGTAAAATTCACCGACTTATTATGGGTCATATAAAGCTTTAAATCCAGTAAGAATGGGAAAACATTATTTATTGATTTTCTCATTACAGCAACAGTATTGCCTCCTGTATATGCTAATACCCTAGATTATTTACCCCTCGGTTTACCTCCTTTTGGACTGCCATTTTAGTTCTTACAAAAAGAATCTTTCAAGAATAAGATCTCACCATAGTACCAATACTTAGAAACTCAGTGTCTTGTACCAAGACCATTTGGGTATTACAAGTTTTACACTCCGTTAATGCCTTGCAGCAATGTTTTACTTTACTTTTTTTCACCGTCTAGTTGGTGGGGACAATGGATCCTCAGGGAAGAAAGTTTTTTTCAGCACTCACTGTTGATAACTGTAAACAAAATTAGAAAGGCAACATTTTCTTTGTAAAAAGCAGGGCCATGGACACAAAATTAAAATCGGGCAACTCTCAGTCACACAAACACTGTGTGTACACAGCACAAATTGCACACACACAAAGGGTAAAGTGTCTCAAAGGTCCAGTTGTGTTCGTCATGCAACATTACTTCTAGGCTGTGTCATTAACGTGACACTTGTTCATTAACGCCGTTAATTGAAAGAGGTGTGTAATAAAGTAAAAGATAAGCTCCTGTGACTTGAGAAAGACAAAAGGAAGATGAGAATGACAAAGGTAAGGATTAGTGTACGTGCACTAAGGGAAAAAGAAACACAAAATAAAGTGCATGTCACCTGAAATGAAGGAAAGACAAACTTATAAATATGTTAACACAATATGTTGGTTTCTGTCATTTCATTGAGAGACATGTTTTCTTTTTCCAAAATGAATGATTATTAAATAAATGTCCTTGATTACTTGATTAATCAGTCTGTACAATGCCAACAACGCAGACAAATTCCCATGAAAGTGTAGTATTTTAAAGTGATAATTAAAAGATGATGAGTATGTCTGATGAACAGTCCTTGAGGACTTACCGTACAAACAGTTGAAAGGCTTTTAAAAAATAGTTTTTAATGTCTTCTTTTGGCCCAATGCTACCTTTACTGGTGCATTACTGCTACCAACTGGGTGGGAGGGATACTCAACATTACTGCATAATAACAAATTGTCAACTAGTAAACATTTTCCCAACAGGATGAAAGAGAAAAGCGCTTTACACTACCTTTCGTTTTATTACCGATTAGTTATGTTTAGTATCCACTTCAACATAAAGCTTCCCAGGTCAAATTAATGTCCACTTTGTATTAATCAAACAGTTCTGGATGAAGCGAGTATATACTGTGTGATAAACGGTCTAATAGGTCAGTGGACATGTTGGAAACTGTTCAACATGGTTCACTAGTTCTGTCTCAATGTGTGTACACATGGACAACATTGAAGACTTTCAATGTCTCTTGTTTGTAGCAGTCGCTTTTGCTATTAAATACACGTCTTGTCAAACGCATTGCAAAAAGTACTTCTCCATTTTATGCATAGAACTTTTCTTTTTAGTGAAATGACAAAAAAGTGCCCAGAGCCTTTTTTTTTTTTTTTTTTTTTCCAACAATCTGACAAAAACATTTATAGACGTTTATATTCTCAAATATTGAATTAGGATTTATATACCATCTGAGGAGTGTGTTATACTGAGTTCATACTAAGCTTTTTAGGATGCTTGAACCTTGAAAGTGAAGGACAATTATATGAAGCTTGTTTCCACTGGTTCACTCACCTACTAATAGATATTTGAGCGATAAGAGCTTGATGAAAACTGTTAAGACTGCTATGGAATTTGTGAAATACCACATCTCATAATGGATTTGAATTCACAAAACGTTATACTTTCACTTCCCTACCCAATAATGTTATTATCCACTGAATACAATATGAATGACACAAAAAACATCTAATTGTAAGATTAAATGCATTTGTAAAGTCCTTTTTTCTTAAACGGCCACTCTTATTTGTGTAAGCTGATAGAAGAGTCACCTTGGAAGTGTTCAAGGCTGTGTAAGTGAGATTTTATCTGGGTGCTATAGAGGATATACATACAAGTATTTAGATGAGCTTACAGACATAAAAGGCTCCACATACACAATGGTAAGAGCAGACAAGACATGCGCCTCAGAAAGAGACAAAGAGTTATTCAGGTGTGAGCTGGGTGGCTTGTTAGTATGCATGTCTACTGCCGTCACCAGCTCTCAAGGACATTGTCTGTCTTGTGTGGACATGGATGCGTGTGAGGTAATATCAGATATTTTGCACATTGTATAAAACAACTATGCCTCACTTTCCATGTTGCCACTGAAGCTTTTAAGTGACAGGGCAGTCAAAAGCCAACATTATTTTGTCGGAAGCAAAACCTGCTATCATGAGGTTGCGTACGTGTGTCTGTCTGTGTGTTAACTTGCTTCCAAACAAAAGACCAGACAGCAATTATTAAGCCCAAGTACCACCAGACACATTCAAATGGCCACTAACAACCAACCGAGATGATTTATTCTGGCACAAACGCAACAAAAAATCAGCACATGCTGACATTTGTATCAACAAAAAAAAAAAGCCTAAGCGGCATGACAGTCATTTGTTTTTTTATTTAAACCATCAAAAGAGGTTGACATGTGTCAACCTTTCTAAAACAATAGAACATAAGTTTGTAAATCTTGATTACAATCCTTTTTCTTTTGTGTGGTGATGCAAACAAATACATACAAGTAGTTTTTTGGTATTACGGTTTGTTTTGTTTTTTAAAGAATTCGATGCTTGCACAGTCTAGAACTGGGCCACACAGACGAGAGCAATATCTCTAAAGACTATTTATCACCACCCTTTCCAGTAATGCAATGAATTACTACTGTTCTGCTAATAATTGGACGGCCCTTCTTTTTTATTTATATGTTGTGTTTATCTAGCAATATTTTAGAGGCGCTTCACCTGTCCACCTACCCATGGCTTTTGCCTGCTAATGGCTGCTTAATGGGGCAAAGAGGAATGTGTTTTGGGGCATCTCGGGACCCAATCTAATCCCAAGCACAGCCAGGAAACATGGCATTACCTCCCGAAGAGAGCCTTATCCGAGCCACCGTAAATCTAACTTTGGCATTAAGATCACACACACACACCACAACCTCCCTCCCTGCACACAAACAAACAAACAAACACAACATAGATCTAAACTCATTTTAAGTAATAATTGATACATTCACAGAGTTTTCCTGGCAGAGAGGGCAGACAAGTGGAGACAGGTAAGGAAAGAGAACAAAGGGTGAGGTGAAGAGAGCAGAACAAAGCGAAAGAGTTTTTGGTCTTTATCATTTTTTAAATATGTGGGATTTGGGGATATTACCCAAGGGGTGAGAAAATGTGCGTGCTGTGTGAAGATAAGAAATGTAATGGAGGCTTTGACTTTTTTTGTGTGTGTGCATTGTGTCTGTAGTATTTGCATACTATAACAGCTGGCTAGAATCTTGTTTCCCCATCATTTTGCCTGTCTTTAATTAGTAATATATTCACCTCTCTGTCAAATGGCTGGACTTAAATGAAGTCTTCTGAAGTGAGACATAAACTGAAATCCCTTTATACCCTTCATTCCCCTTAACCCAGGAGATAAAGAAAAAGGATAGGGTGGGGAGTACTGGGAAGGTGGGGGTGGGGGGTTGGATTTGATGGGTAATGGCAGGCAGAGATTGAAAGATTGAGAAAACATGAGAAAGAGTGAGAGAAAGACGTAGATCCTAGCCTGGGGCCTAGGTTTTGAACGTATTCAGGGTGCTGAGAGGAGGTTCTCAGGGGTAATTATATAGGAACACATATTTTTTTCCCCCTTTTCTTTCTCTCCCTATAATCACTCTTTTCCTTTTCCCCTGCCTCCAAGTATATTGAATGGTGGGGACTGTCAAGTGCAAATGAGGAAAGGAATATTTCCCGATTGCAATAATGTAATGGTGGACATACAAGACATTTGCAGTGCAGGAATGTGAAATCTCGTCCGTCTCAGAGACGTTCTTTAACCTGGCCAAGTCGGTTCCTTTGTTATCCCCTCGTTGATTTTCCCTTTAGTTGTTATTGAGCTAAGAAGAGTGTTTTTACTCAGCCGTTAAGAAAGTAAAAATAAATAAATATACAAAAAAAAAAAAAAAAAAAAAACACAATTATGGCAGGGTTAGATGGGTCAAGGGTTTGAGGGAAACGAAAATGAAAATGAAAAATACTAATTTCAGCTGTTGTAGCTTTGCCATAAAGTAAGGCATTTTGGGGAGCTGTCCACATGTAATCATGCTGAAACACTCTGCTCAGTATTGGAGCTGTCCAGTAGGGTAGTGCTGAAACTAAACTGAAACAGGCATTTTCAAAAAGCTTCATATATGTAACATTTCCTAAACAGTGTATAGTGTTTATAGTGTCCAGCACAGCATCCTACATACTATTGTACATTGCTTGTACAACTCTATGTTTACTGGTAACATCAGGACTATGCTTCAGTCCTATTCTGCTCACTACATCCATAACCCTTCCCTTCTACCATATTAATGCATTTTGCACAGTGTTAGTAATATTAAGAGATGTCCAAAACTACTACAGGGGGAGGTTGACCACACAAACTCTTTTCTTGACTAGCGTTTCCATTAGAAACAATTGGTGCAGGTCCACGTGTCCAGGAAGAGTTCAATGTCCCTGACAAAATGATCAAATATTATTGGTGTTTATTGAGCAAACAATTGATAGAAAGGCTATATAAATACTCGCATCAAGGCATGTAGATTTATAATATTTTCCGTTCTCAAAAAGGCTGCTGATTCCACTATAATCAATGAAACTAGATCCACCAGGCGTCAGAGCACTGTGTAAGTGATGCATATGTGTCATAGAGATCAGCTCTAAAAATGTAAAAATAGGCCAGTCTTCTATTTATGTTTTTTACACGAGGTGAGATTTACACAGAAATAGGTCATTGAGTGTCTATTCTGTTATTAACCGATATAGAGGAAATTACTTAATGACTGCCAATGAGCGCATTGGCAGATTGGTTTTGAGACTTTCTGTCCCCATTTAATTTGCCACTACCAGCTGGCGGTTGCTTAGTAAACTTGTACCTTACATAGCACACTGTAGTCTGTAGATATTAACTTACGCGTATTACACAACCCTCGTGAAAAGGTTTCACGGTGGTGTAGCCTGTAAAAAGATACATCCCGCAGCACATCTGCTCTGCGAACACTCGTTACATATTCAATGTAGCCAAATCGGGCATTATGACCGGAGAGATTTAATTATGTCGGTCTTCAAAAACAAACACGGCAATTATCAGATAAGAAAAACACCGTTCTCTTAATGATGGATTTAGACAAAATCACTACATGTAGTGCATTTAAAAAAAACTGACAAACAAACTTGTATCACCGTCTTTGTACGAGCAAGCATCAACTTAAAGAGAGTACACCTTGTTCTATATTATAGACTCACTGTTATACATTTGAAACACCATAATGGGAAGAGAACATTATATAATTGAACAGCTGAAAGACCAATGTGTCTGTCGGATCAATGGTGACACCTGTTATCCGCTTACAGTCGAGAATGGTGAGTGCGTCCCGCTTTTAAATTGCTTATTTATACCCTCTTCTTAATACAGAGTGCTCAGTCTCTGCAAGTGTGACACCACATGAAGTGACACTCCATAATGAAGTGCTTGTGGAGGCACTGATTAAGGCAAAGGCCTCTATGGACCGGATGATGACTTGCAAAGTTGCACTAGTACTGGAAATTGTGCTTGTGTTTCCTAGAACCAGACAGCTAATAAAAAAAAGGGCTTCTCAAAAACACCACCCATACATAATTAAAACGTGTAACAAGTCGGGCTAAAATTGTGACATGCTTTATAGCAACAGGCACTGAAATCATATTTTATACACAGGGCTGACAACATTTTAGTTAACGATGTTAGCTGAAAGTTAGGGCATGAAAATGGTTGAACTGGGTTGGCTCTCGGCTTTAGGATATAGGACTGACATACACAGTATAGAGTGTCTCTGTAGGCCACCATCTCTGCCATAAGCCTATTATTAGGCTCCAGCAGTTAACAGCATGAGACATATCCAATATAGTGTTAAAACTGAGAAGTGTTCACTCTGCAGTGTTGAAGAGTGGAACTTTTTTTTTTTTATCAGACTGCGACAGCCCACAGCATTGGAACACTCCACTGTGGATGCAGTTGAAGTCTTGAGTGCTACATTTTATCCATTTAAAGTGACTTACAACACCATAAGTGTATGCATTTTACAAATAGTGTCCAGCAGGATTGAAAGCATACACTGCACAGCATCAGTGACTTGCTGTGCTTGTGGGGTTACTACCATATGAAGGTTGTCTTCATGTTCTCTATTAAACCAAATGTCCATCAGGTGCTGTCAGAGATCTATTAAAAGCATGCACACAATGTCAAACAGATATTTGACTACCATCATTCAGCTTTAGTGTTTTCAGTGAACTGATCCTCTTCTATTATACCATGTAGTAGAGAATTTGGCAAGAGGAAGCTTTGGCAAAAATATCCCAGTTGCCGTCCACCAAGGCTGGAAATTAAAAGCCACATTCAGAAAAACCGCATAGGGAGCTGTCCTGACTCAGTGGAGCTGAAATATGGTAATATAGGCCATTAACATGTGATATTTGGTGGATGCTTTTATGCTAAGCACCTTATAGTTTCATGAGTGTGAATCATTTTTTAGCATGAGTGGCCCCAGTGGGAGTTCAACCCCTAAAACTAAAAATGCTACCCTGTAAGATACAGATATATGCATCTTTTGCAGTCCTGACAAAACTTAGAATTTAAGTTTTTTTTTCTTTTCTTATACATGTCAAGTGTTGAAACAAGTAGAAAAATACTAAACAGAAAATAAGTGAAGAAGTCACAGGTAAGAGTGTAAGAGGGAGTGAGCAATAAAGAGCTAATGTGTCTGTGACAGAGGAAGGGGGAGAGAAAAGCAGCCTGTGTGTGAGGGAGAGACCATTATGTAACATTATCTCTGCTGGAAAAACTGTGCCCACAGTAATTGTGTAGCAGGATGCAGCGCTATTCTAGGTTGAGTATATTCAAAATCTGAGTGCATTCAGGGAAATATTTCATCAATTTGAAAACTCCTTCCTGTTTAGCAGGATGTTGCCTAGCAAGGCTCAAGAACTATATTGTGATGTTTAAAACAGAAAAAACACGATCAAAATGACTTATACGAGTAAACGAATTACTGCTATACGTCATCAAATCAAATTTAAATTTGATTGGCAAGCAGCCATAATGCAAGTAGGATAATACCACCCAAAGCCAACCTTAGCCCACGCATCATCTATTAAAATCTTGCAAATTACAACTTGTCGGGGCTTATCGCTTACATATGTCACTGTCAAATAATGAAATATCTAACTTTGGGGTTCTTGCTTTTGGGCCAACAAACTATTTATGTATGCATAAACTACTGCATCCCAAACAAAGATTCAACAATAAAACTGATTTGCATGTTTGGTAAATAGACATGCTGTCTGATAAACCATTTTATATCAGTACTCGTGCACTCAGAAGCACTAACAAATCATCCTGTTGCTCTCTGTCATATCTCTATTGCATTCCTTGGGTCGGTTGTGTAACACAATCCGATCTAAAACCCATTATCACATTAAAGCAGCTCACTGCTCAGACAGAACCTATAGAGATAAAATACACCTTTTATCTGAAATCTCAGTGCCTGCTCAGTCGGAAAAACTACTACATAACTGTAACTATAAAGCACAGCATGCACAGAAAATCCACATTTTAATCACACATGCAAAACAACACGGACACAACCTTGTTTTACCCTCTGTCCTATCGTACCACATTATTGGACCTATTCGTTATGATAACATCCTCCAGTTAGCATTTTTCCCCCGCTCGATTGAATATGGAAATCACCATAGTATCCTGGCACTATGACTGCGCAGAAATGTTCAAATCCAAGGCATTGAAAAAAGACACAAGATCTGCTGGCACTGCAAGTTGTAGTGTGATGTTTAAATTGTAAAAAAGAAGAAGTACCATCGAAAAGAAGTATACCTTTTAACAGTCCCTGTGTAATATGGAGAGGTGTTAAACGTCTTAATGCATGTTGCTTTCTGGCAAGACCAAAAGCATCACTTTCTGCCAGTAAAAAAACATTAGAGCCGCCCACTGTGGCTTGTGCAGGAGAACAGATTGTCTTGTTCTGTTTAGTTCATCCCATCTTTACGATTTAGTCTTGTTGTATTGAATTTAATTCAGTGGGTTTCCTGAAAGTACAAACTACTTATGCTAAATAAAGTGTGTTTACCTTACAAATACATTCACTCATACACAAAATGCTGTTAGGATAAAAAAAAAAAAATGTGTTTGTCACTATTGAGGTTAAAAAAGACTCAAGATTCAATTCACTATGTTCTTTGTAGATATTATGTTACTGACCAAAAATAACCTGACTGAAATCCAACCAAAGCCCCACGAGGCTCCAGAACATAGGAGTTGGGTCTGCTGTTGAAATGTTACTCTCACCGTACTGTCTCAGCAAAATAAATAAAAAGGTGTTAGACTCCATGTAGTGCTGACAGGTCATTTAAGCTCAGCATTTTCCACTTTGTGTGTAAATAGGAAAATGTTTCTCTATATTAAACAGAGTCAAATGAGTAGTAGAGTACCTACATTGTGTAAACTATGCCACAGGTATTGTATGTACTATGCAGTGCAACAGCAATACGTGTTGAGCAGAAATTCACAAAAAAAACAGTCAAGTACACTGCTCAACATTATAGGTAACTTTTCAGTATATTCTTTAAAAAGGAGATTGGTTTTCAAATGATCATGTTGAATACAGGTATAAATATTATCATATGTTGAAAGACAGCCTTCAGTGAACTCAGAAGGAATTCTGATTAGTATGTATTGATTCATTTTGGATAGCCCGCTATTTCACCTTTCCGTCTGTGCACTCGCCCTTTCCTACTAAAATGCCATTCCTTTCTTTGTTTAATGTAATCACAGCTGGAAACTATCCTCTGTGATGTTGATGAAAATGAGATTATCCAGTTTTAGAAACTAGTCGTACACAGTTTCAACCTTCTCCCGAAACAATTGCAAAATGTGTTGTTCAGTTTCTCTGTGGTGCTGGAAAAATAAAAGATGTGGTCTGTATAATACAGTCACAGCAGGGAACTGTTCTGATACGAGTCATGCTGAAATCTTGAAGTTAGCTTCAACCACAAATCAAAAACAAAAGCACACTTCCTAACTCCAAAGGAAACACTGAATATCTGAATATGAGAACTACGTTGACTCAGGAATATCAAGCCATAAGTCATCAAAGCACAACGTAACTCGTAAAAAATTGGAGCAGCTACTCAAACGTGATTTATTTGGTCATTAATATAGAAAGTGAAATAGTAATTCCTAGAAAGTCTGGGTGTCCCTAATGCTGTGGCATTTACACACTGTGTAAATGATTGTCCAACAAAGTCTAATACAACCTTGGGGTGTTTTCTATTGTCCATGTCAACAGGCTTATATGAACCCATTACAAGATTTGCACTCCCTGCAACATTTAATGCTTTGCTGTAAGGGATTTCATAAAGAACCCAGCTTGAGATCAGCACTCAAGACCAAATCCTAAAAAATGTTTAAAGCTTGCCTACGGCACCACCTTGGCTAGAGCCAGCACTGACAAATTGTCATCAAAAATCCTTTCAACAAGGATTGAATGAAACTCTGTTGGTATACATTAAAAAATCAGAGAAAATAACAACACTACGTGCACTTAGTGCGGGAAACAAAAAGAGTAAAACCCTATAGATTGGTTGGCATCCTGCGATTGGCGCACACTTCACCACTGTAGCAACAACATAAACAATTGTCACGTAGATGATGACTAGTCACGTCCCGAATAACATGTACGGGGCTTTAAAGCTCAAAAGCACAGGTGCTCAATTCAATCAATTTAGGAAGAATCTTTACTATAAAATACAAAATAAAATGTTGATATAAAGGGGCACATACTCATTACTGTTGGTAAATGATGAGAATAAAGTTTTCTTTAGAAATATGATCCATTCAAAACCATTTACTTACCCTGGTTTTCGCTCAACACAGACCTAATCATAAGACGTTATTAAAGCAAAAAAAAACATGTTAGATATGTAGGGGAATGATAAACACAGGTTGGCAGAGACTGGGACACACAGATTGAATCACACTTTACAGTCCCTGCTCGACACTGTTGCACGCTGTTAATAGCAGGCTGCCCCAGCTTTAGCCCAGCTGTGGCCCACATCCACTTTCATGTTGCTCAGTCACACATTTCTGCACACCCTCCAACCATCCTTCATCTCTCCCCGTGTCTTTTTCTCTCCTTCTCTCTCTCTCTCTCACCCGTTTCATATCTCTTGTCTTTTATTCCTCTTTCCCCATCTAGCTCTACTTATCTACACCCTCTCCTCCTTTCTCCCTCTCCTCCTCCACTGACTAAAGAGCCATTAGTTGATCTCATGAGAGTTACGAGACAACGTTTTCAGAAAGACCTAAAAGAAGAAAAAGGGGCCACCGTATTGAAAACAGCTAGAATGGCATATAAGGACGTTGACTACACGACCCAGAAGTCGTCTTCACAGTTTGTGTCTCTGCATTTTATTTTATTTTTGCCATACTGAAAGTTAGCCTACTCCAAACACCTGAAGAATTCCTTACAAAAGCATCATCTTTGTGGACATTAGCTAGTTTTTCTCGTTAATTCATTGGTATTCTATATTCTAACAAACGGGACCAGCCGAAGTGTGAGGTGGAAAACATCTTAACCCTATTGTTAAATGCTGATGGCGTCGGGAACATTTATCTTGGTTTGAAGCCTGAAGGAGGAAGGAGGGGCTCTCTAGAGTCATCCTCACACCATATCTACGTACATGTTCACCAACACTGCCGCAACGTCCTCAATCTGTTGTTGGAACAACTTTGAAAGCATCAATATACTTTGACACAGCAGGAAAATGACTGTGTACATGGGGTAGTGGGACGGTGTTGAAATGATATATTCACAGTTTTTCATCCAACAAAGAGAATGAACATATAGACTCAAATGATAATAATCAGAACCAAAAAATTATTGTATTTACATGTACATTTAGATTATATTTATTATATATCAATGCTATTTATACACTTAAGTCTGTTTTTACAATTATAGCCAAGTTTGAAAATGTACTGGCTTTTTTTTCTTTCTTTTTTTAAAGTAGCACACTAGAAACTAGAAGGGTACTCAGAGAGCGCAGACCTCTGCCAAGGCCGTGACCCCAATCTCGCAATGTTAATGAAAGTGTGAAATAATTTGTGTATCTGCCTGTGATTCGAATTCGCTCCTAAATGTAATGGCTTCTTCCTTGGCCCGTTCTACACCCTTCCACCAAGTTTCATGAAAATGGGGACAGTAGTTCTTCTCCGTAATCCTGCTGACAGACAAACCAACCAACAAACTGAACAAAAAAACACAACCTTCTTGGCAGAGTAATGTAATGGTGGTTAATCACCCTACAAGAATGTAGTGGTAAAACAGGTGACAGACTATTATAGCTACTGTTCATTTCAAATCCTGGTATTGTATGTGGACCTCCAATAGGGAATAATTATAATTTCTTGGCAGTCATGTGAAAGCAGAGCTGATGACTTCCTCAATTGTGTGAGAATGATGTATTTATACTGTACTCCGCTGTATCTTTTAAGGATTTTTAGTAACCTTTGGAAACTGTCCAAAAACCTGTTCTTAAAGAATAAACCTGTGGAAAACATGTTGTTTTACTACTTAACTTTCCGTCTCTCTGCCTGACTCACAGCCTTCATGTCTCTGAGGTGTTGAAGTTTCTCTCACTCTGACATGGAATCAATTATGTATATCTGTGTCTGTACTATATTTTATCAATATGTGGCAATTATATTTAGCCAGCTGAAGATAAGATGCAGATTCAGATAAGGTTGTCAGAATCTGAGTGGTATCTTAAGCTGTCTAAATTGAATGGCAACAGATTGATTGGCGCCTCTTTCGATGATAAATCAAGGCTCATGTCTAGCAAGTATCCTAATATAAATGTGGAGGTACAGTGGGATAACTACATACACCTGCTGTAAAGATGAGGTCTCATTTCTTCACCAATGTGTTGCTGTTCTGAACATATAAACCAACCACAAGTGACCATTTTCTCTAAACACTATATCCAGTTGCAGGATCCATTATATTCAGGCATTAAACAGAATTTCCATCTTTAATTTCCCCATATTAGCATATCAGAACTAGCTGTTAAGTCAGGCAGTATCCCAGCATATTTTAGACGTCAGTGGTGTGATTGGCTGATGCATTGTCTCAAACAGTATGGTATGGTTTGCAGTAACCTGTAGTACTTTCAGCTGACAGCAGAGGACTCTGTTCCTGCTATGTGTCTGACTTATATCCTTGGTTCTGGTCATAAACACTCAAAGCTAATGTATGGAGATGAACAGGATGGAAACTCTTCTGTAAAATCTGTGAACAATCCTTTTAACTCAATACAACCTGTAAATGGTGTTTGTAACTTGAAAGGTATCTGGAGGAAAACTAGTTACCCCAGTACTACCCTATTAGTTAAAACTGAACAAATAACCTACTATAAACATTTACAGAAACAGAGTTTGGAGGCAAAGACACCAAACACTGGATTTTCTCATCACAATAGCAGTAAATAGAGGCCTTTTGATATTATCTACACCTTTGGCCTGTGTGTAAGCACTTAAGATGAATATAGCTGACAAAAGAGGGTGCCAAATGGCATACCCTCAGGAGAGCAGAAAGTGTTAAGCCTCTTCAAAGCCAATATAAAGCCTACATGACAGTATTGTGCCCTTCATCCTTTCTTTGTTTGAGTTTGTGAGGATTAGAGACTTCTAAAGAGATTTTTTTTCGAAAGGCCAGCAATGTTTGACTTTCAGTTTACAATAATTATTACACTTGAATGTTAAAGAGTATTATAGGTAGAAATAATACCTAATGCGACACAAACAAATGGCTTATAGACCAATACTTCAGTGGTAAATCCTTATCATGCTCCTCGTGCAAAGCTCTTTGTACTAAACCTATTTAAAAACAATATAAAATGAGTCCTTTGAAAAGTATTCATGAAAACCAATCAAAATGATGTCTATGACTTTGAAAATGTACAGCATATTTCTATTGATTCCTAAAAAGCTTAATTAAAAAGATACACGTTTACATCTAACAGCACAAATATGCTGAGCATAGGAAATTGTGAGCCTACAAGTGCAAAAGGCCTTAGTATCCAATTCATTTAGCCTTTGTTTGGACCACAGTGAGCTGGAAGGTTGCTCAAAAAGAATCATTGAAATCTGTGGCCGTACCCGACTTTCATTTGACAACATGGTTGTTATGTATGGGCTCCAATACATTGGCCACAAAAGCAGAGGGAGGAAAGGGAAGGACCGCGCTGTGCCAGCGTTACGTCATTAGCCGATATCACCCGTTAGAAACAAAGTGCTTCAAATGAAGGGGAGTAGTTTTCATGTCATTGTTGATATACAGACATTTCTACTTTAGATGCCATACTAGGAATATTACTTTCAATATTATTTGACTGTATAATACACTGTATGTACACTTGCTCAGGGTACATTTTAGCAGTAAGTCCACTTGATGTGTGGTTACAGCTTCACAGTGACTGATTACTGACAATAACTGGATTGGCCCAGTGTACTGTGAGGACATTCAGCTAAATGGAAAGGATTGCATACAAAATAAATGTTCTGCAAGTGTGTAGTGCCTTGCACTCTAAGTTCCCTGGACTGTTAAGATATTTCAGACTAGGGAGAAAAAAAAATGTAGGAAATATATCCCATGGTAATAAATAGCGACAGTAATAAGTCTTACAGTTTCATTAGATGGGGAGGGTTTTACAAAGAATCTTGAGCAGGCTGGATAAGTAAGGCAACAGCTTTTGGGAAGAAGATTTAGAGGAGATGGGAAGGCATGTGGTCTCATATATAAAACTCTGCGTAGAATCCACAATAAATGTTTGTGTATCGTCAGTGTGCAATTGCTTTTATAAATCCCAAATCAACTTAGAAATGTCCGCACAGTAGATCGGCCTCATGTCCTCTACATGCCCACAGTTAACCAGAAATGGTCAATGCAAAGCCCCTTAATGAATGTTGATGAATCAGTGGTTCTTTAAGGTGAATCACAGCAACTACCGAGAGGAAGAGCAAGGAAAGGATTTTGTTTCTGCTTGTGGGTGAGGTTGTCCCTGAAGACTCATACCCTCCTCATTCTAACATTGACGTAGTCCACTGGCAGTGCAAGTGCATCCATCCTGCAGCACTATGCATTACAAGTGTCACCGCAGTATTTATACGTTTACAGCAAACAGACTGATAGCTTAACAATTTGCCAAAACTATGCCGACAATCAGCGCTATTCCCCACCATGGCATATCATTCGAAAATGGAAGTTTAATAGGTGAACACAATTTGTTTATTTAAGTTGTGTTATGGCAAACTTGTCCTGCATTATGATTGTGCAAGAGCTGTCACTTTTAAGCTCATTTAAAGCATCCACATGTGCAGGTGGTGAAGATGTTCCAGGTGAGGTGACTGGAGAAGGCAGGTGTGTGTTTGCTGCAGTGTCTGACACTTGCATCAGACTGCCATGTTTTTTTAGTTTGTCCAAGTATACCATTTGTCTCTATCAAATAAATAAAGTCCTGTTCACTGAAGCGATTTTACACATAAAAACTATGCGAATATGCTAAAATCATACTTGGTGATATAAGCACAGTATTAGAAGATATTATTAAAAAACTATTGCTGCTCTGTTCAGCAATTCTTTAATGCGATTTGATGTTATCTTGGATTTCGACAAACGATCATTTCTTCAGCTGCGGTGCGCTCCACAACTGACCACGAGTGTCAGCAGCAGACAGTCCGGCTCTCTCCTCCGCACTCCAGGGTGCAGACAGCACTGATAAAATATTGAGCGGAATTTTATTTGAGATTTGAGTTGGCTTATAGAATAGTAATGGCGCAAATGTACAAATAACACTGCTGGTTTGAACGTTGTGTATGTAATGTATGATAAAGTGAATCGAAAAGCGGTTGAAGATGCATGGATTTGCATTTGATATGAAGTGAAATCATTTGTGTGCGAGGGACCATTATGATTCCTTTCACATTTCATTTCTACAAACTGGCTTAAATTCACCACCTCACCATCTGTCTTCAATTTCCCCTGACTCAACAACGTGCACAAGCATGGGTCAAATACTAAGGTCACACTGCAATTTGAAGTCAGGAGGGCGAGCTGTCCCATCACCCCAGTGTTGTTAAAACGGATGTTGCGTTTGGGAAACTGCAGGCGTGTTGTGAACTAGGTGCAAGTGTGAGTTTAAACTGTGAACCGCAGGTATAGTGTAAGACATAATAATGTAGTATTAAGAGTTGGTATGATCAGTGGTTGTTTGTGGGAGGACAGAGAAGAGTTGCACCTTCACAACATGTATTTTGATAGCTGTATTCATATCCTGGCAAAGCTACAGTTCCCAGTACTGTAAGATATTGCATTGCATTGTCAAAAGCACTTTGAAACAGCATCAAAAGTATGAGGTTACTCTTGGCATGTAAATGAAGCCAATGTCATGCAAGCTGTCCACTTTATAATGACTATTAGCATGATCTAGTATATTTTAATATAAAATATGTAATGTTCTACTTCTTGAGCTCTAAGAGATGAATAGAATAATGTTTTTTACAAGAACAAAGATGCTAAAGTTGTAAAAAGGTTGTGTAAGGAGACGGGCCTGGCTGGTTTCCCTCGACCCACCCAGCACACAACACACATTTCAATTGTTCTGGGGAATTAAATAATGAAACATTTTATAAAGAAAATGTATTTCCTGAAATGAGTCATGGTTACAGGTGTCAATTCCTTGTCCATAGACCCTAGGGTTGCGCGATTGGATGAATATATTGGCTATCGGCGATTTGCTGAGTACATCTGTGGTCGTGTTTGTGGTCGTGTTTGTGGTCGTGTTTGTGGTCGCCCCTGAGGAGCGAATGACAGACGCTGCTCAGCGGTCAGCTGCTCGACGGACAGAGAGTGACAGCGGGGGGGAGAACGGTGTGAATTTAGCAGACACTCTTATCCAGAGCGACTTACAGTGAACTAACCACAGTTAGTTCCCTGGAGCAACTCGGGGTTAAGTGCCTTGCTCAGGAGCACAATGGTGGCAGCCTGGTATTGAACTCACAACCTTCCGGTTACATCTAACTCTGTGAATTAAAGCTTTATTTAGACCAAACCAGAGTTGCCGATTGTTGAAACAGTGGAAAGACTAACAGACGGGTTTGGTTTGGTTATTTACTTTCTGTTGAGTTTGAATGAAGTGTGTTTTACGACGCTCCCCCGCTCACTGGGGCAGGGGGCACAGCACCGCACACACACAAGCAGACATACATTCACACACATACACACACCTGCGTGAATACTATGGCAATCAATTTAGACCCTTGACTAAATTGAAAAACTGAAATAAAATGAAAAGTAAGAGTATTATGATGACCTTGATGAAGGCCACAAGCAAGTAGGTGAAATTGTGCCAGAAATCCCTACTAGCATCTGCAGATTATAAAGTGTAAACACCTGGGATCACAGTTAGATACATCCATCTGCACTGCAGTCCACTTCTACGGTCACGTACTAAAATATCTCCAATTACTATGTTTGCTAAATTGCAGAAAGATACTTCAGTAGCAACATGATAACGTCCAGGGTTGAATACTGGTTGTCAATTATGACGTAACCTTACATGACAGGTTCGGTTACAGAGTCATAGGCAATCTCTATTGCATGCAAACCGGACTAAATTAAGTAACTTTTAAGCAGCCCATGTGAACAAATAGTATTATGTTCAACAGATTTAGTAGTTAAATTAGGGCAGTCCTGTTAAATGTCACACAAAGTAAGCCCTTATTAGCCCGCAGACTGCTGAAGTTGCCACTAACTGCACCCTTTAGGACTATAAAAGCAAAATATTTTAAAATGCGTTGTCGTCGTGCGTCAGTGGCCTAAGGTATATATATATATATATATATATATATATATATATATATATATTTTATAACTGATGTCCTGGATTCTAGTGTGAAACCGCACCTTTATCCCATGTTCATTCCCTCTCTTTCCCAATCTTTCCATACTTTAAAATCCATGAGAGCAAAACATTTTATTGAAGCCCTTGAGCCTGTTGCAACACTGTCAATGCACAGACCGCATGTTAAATTGGGTTGGTCAGTTTAAAGTGTTCCTCTGCTATTATTTAGTATGCCATTATTTCAAGGGTATACACATTGAGGATAGCTACTTTCTTTGTAAGTGCTGATACATCAGGGGCTGCCTCTCAAAAGGAGTTTACTTTCCCCCCAACATGCACGCAGGCAAACACACTCAATCACAGTCACAAACGCAGTTGTGTGACAAAGCCAAGGGAAGGAACCCACTTCCTATTGAACTTGTTTCTATGCTTTCTGCCTCCTCATTGGCGTGGTGTGATTAATGAGGCTCTCCCACCTTACAATCACTCAGGTGACTGTGGAGAGGGGGGGGGACGGTGTGTATTTGTGTGTCCGTGATGTTCTTCCAAGCACCAATACTCTACAGCATTAAACAGTTCAGTATGAAAGACAAGCATTGAGGTAGAAAGCAGAGACACTTGTCAGAAGAAGTATATACATTTACATTTAATAATAAGCAATTGAAATTTCAATCATTTACCCATCCATCCATCCATCCATCTTCAACCGCTTATCCGGGGTCGGGTCGCGGGGGCAACAGCTCCAGCAGGGGGCCCCAAACTTCCTTTTCCCGGGCCACGTTGACCAACTCTGACTGGGGGACCCCGAGGCGTTCCCAGGCCAGTGTGGAGATATAATCTCTCCACCTCGTCCTGGGTCTTCCCCGTGGTCTCCTCCCAGCTGGCTGTGCCTGGAACACCTCCCTAGGGAGGCGCCCAGGGGGCATCCTTACCAGATGCCCGAACCACCTCAACTGGCTCCTTTCTACGCAAAGGAGCAGCGGTTCTACTCCGAGCTTCTCTCGGATGACTGAACTCCTCACCCTATCTCTAAGGGAGAAGCCAGCCACCCTTCTGAGAAAACCCATTTCGGCCGCTTGTACCCGCGATCTCGTCCTTTCGGTCATGACCCAACCTTCATGACCATAGGTGAGAGTAGGAACGAAGATAGACCGGTAGATCGAGAGCTTTGCCTTCTGGCTCAGCTCTCTTTTCGTCACAACGGTGCGGTAAAGCGAGTGCAATACCGCGCCCGCTGCTCCGATTCTCCGGCCCATCTCGCGCTCCATTTTCCCCTCACTCGTGAACAAGACCCCTAGGTACTTGAACTCCTTCACTTGGGGTAAGGACTCATTCCCTACCCGGAGTAGACAATCCACCGGTTTCCTGCTGAGAACCATGGCCTCAGATTTTGAGGTGCTGATCCTCATTCCAACCGCTTCACACTCGGCTGCGAACCGATCCAGTGAGTGCTGAAGGTCACAGGCTGATGATGCCATCAGGACCACATCGTCTGCAAAGAGCAGCGATGAGATCCCAAGCCCACCAAACTGCAACCCTTCCTCCCCCCGACTACGCCTCGATATCCTGTCCATGAATACCACAAACAGGATTGGTGACAAAGCGCAGCCCTGGCGGAGGCCAACACCCACCGGGAACGAGTCCGACTTACTGCCGAGAACCCGGACACAACTCTTGCTTTGGGCGTACAGGGATTAGATGGCCCTCAAAAGCGCCCCCCTCACCCCATACTCCCGCAGCACCTCCCACAGTATCTCCCGGGGGACCCGGTCATACGCTTTCTCCAGGTCCACAAAACACATGTAAACCGGATGGGCATACTCCCAGGCCCCCTCCAGGATCCTTGTGAGAGTGAAGAGCTGGTCCGTTGTTCCACGGCCAGAACGGAATCCGCATTGTTCCTCTTCAATCTGAGGTTCGACTATCGGCCGAACCCTCCTTTCCAGCACCTTGGAGTAGACTTTACCCGGGAGGCTGAGCAGTGTGATACCCCTGTAATTGGCACACACTCTCTGGTCCCCCTTTTTAAACAGGGGAACCACCACCCCGGTCTGCCACTCCTTAGGCACTGTTCCCGACTTCCACGCAATGTTGAAGAGACGTGTCAGCCACAACAGCCCCTCCACACCCAAAGCCTTCAACATTTCTGGACGGATCTCATCAATCCCCGGGGCCTTGCCACTGTGGAGTTGTTTGACTACCTCAGTGACTTCCACCAGGGAAATTGCTGATGATCCCCCATAATCTTCCAGCCCTGCCTCTATCAAAGAGGGCGTATTAGTCGGATTGAGGAGTTCCTCAAAATGCTCCTTCCACCGCCCGAGTACCTCCTCAGTTGAGGTCAACAGTGTTCCATCCCTGCTGTAAACAGCTTGGATGGTTCCCCGCTTCCCCCTCCTGAGGTGCCGGACAGTACGCCAGAAGCACTTTGGTGCCGACCGAAAGTCCTTCTCCATGGCTTCTCCGAACTCCTCCCACACCCGCTGCTTTGCCTCTGTCACGGCCGAGGCCGCTGCCCTTCGGGCCTGTCGGTATCTTGCAACCGCCTCTGGAGTCCCCCGTGATAACATATCTCGGAAGGACTCCTTCTTCAGTCGGACGGATTCCCTGACCACCGCGGTCCACCACGGTGTCCGAGGGTTACCGCCCCTTGAGGCACCTAAGACCTTGAGTCCGCAGGCTCCCGCCGCAGCTTCAGCAATGGAAGCTTTGAACATTGACCACTCAGGCTCAATGCCCCCAACCTCCACAGGGATGCCAGAGAAACTCCGCCGGAGGTGTGAGTTAAAGGTCTCTTGGGTATGGGCCTCCTCCAGACGTTCCCAGTTCACCCGCACTACCCGTTTGGGCTTACCAGGTCTGTCCAGACTCTTCCCCCACCCCCTGACCCAACTCACCACCAGATGGTGATCAGTTGACAGCTCCGCCCCTCTCTTTACCCGAGTGTCCAAAACATGCGGCCTCCCGTCTCTCGATATTTGTTCTTCTCTAGACATTTATTTGCAACCTTTGCAGACGTTTCCTTCTTTACTATGCAAAGATCTGAAAGGCCTCCAAAGATGCAATATCTAAAGGTTTATTTGAACAGTGCAGCAATGTTTTCTCCCTGACACATCAAACTGTCGTTTTCCATGCAAAACTGAAGTGATAATTAATTAAGTGACAGTTTCTACTGGTAACTGTGATCATAAATGAGTTTTCTTGTCATTCTCATTCTTGTTGTCTTCTTCCTTTCTCAGTTTCCTTCCTTCCCCTGTGTCTAATCGCCCCAGGTCAGAGCGGTAGCTTTGGTATTTGGCCCACCTCATGGACCGAAGGGAGGAAATACAACCCAGCAAAAACAAACTGCACCACCAGCTACTGGCAGGAGGGAAGAAATTGTGTACCAATAATTTGCTTATGGTTTGCAAATTAAGGGCTGAATTTGCTCCTAGCTATATTCTGCATCTGTCACTTCCTTTCTTTTCCCCTACACAGGCATCGAGGGGCCTTTCTGCCTTTCTTCCTCTGTTTTCAAGAAGACTTGCGAGGAAAGTAGGCTATAAAAGCCCTGAATATATGAGGCAGAGAGGGCATCAAGCGCTCATGTAAATTATCCCAATATTTGCATCTGGGTTTCACTGCAAAAAGGGTTCCCACAACCCAATTCCAATTTCATCTAGCGGATAATTGTCAATTCAACCAGGAGTGTAAATTCTATCAATACCCGCCATCAATCCTCCCTCTCACATATACGCTCATATTCTATATTGCTCGTTTGTTTGCCTGAATGACTTGTTTCAGTGTAAGGAGGGAGGTGATCCGTTTTTAAAATTTACTATTCTCATTGCTGGCCCTGCTATTGCTATTTCTCCTTACTTACAGATGAGACGAGCTTTGCTTCTCTGAGCCAATGGCTGAGGAGAGGAAAAGAAAGGGAATACTGGATGTGCGGGGAAATATTTCTGTTGCTGCTTAAATGTGTGTGCCCGTGTACATAGACCACCACAATGTATATAAAAAGGCCATATGCCATATTAATATCTTCACTATCAGACTTTTCATGTCCCCGATTGTTTAAAAAAGCCTGAAAATAATATCCCCTTGAGTCCTTGTACTGACACAATTGGTCACACTGACAATTAGAGATGTCATAATACTATTACATAAAAATATATATATATATATATATATATATATATATATTATACATAAAAAACCTGGTAGTCGATACCAATACCAGCGAAATTCCACAATTTCTTTGCCAATTAGATAACCACGGTCAAAAATACAAACAAAAAACAATAAATCCCATTAAGATGCACGCTTTTATTACTGTTTACATGCTGATTTTTGTTGGTTAGACGGGTCATAATTCTCTCTTTAATATCCATTTTATATTTCTGTGAAAACATGTAACACAAATGTTAAACTAAAAACTAAGAGATTACATTTGAACACGAGAGTCATGTCATTTTTTACTAAATAGAGCTTGAACGCACCATAATGCAACTAACAGCAAACGCTAACTAGATTTCCTAGATTTAAACATTTTGTTTTCACATCTACAAACAGTTTGGAAGGAAAAGAAACAAGTTTTTTTATTTGAAGAACATAACAAAAAGCATGAATATCAAATAGTCAAATTAGGTTATTATATGTTTTAGAATAATCATAATGATTAGATTAATAAGTAAATACTATTGGTCCATTGAACCCAATGAAGACTATGAAAACCCCTTGGAGGATGATATTGCGTGTGTTCAGCTTCTGAATTGTTCACATACTCATACACATATTTCTTTGAATTTCCTGTAACAACAGTTCTGACGCTCTGGAAAACTTTAACGTTAACTTTGTTTAGGTTCTTCTTCTTACAGACTTTCGGTGGCATCTCTCCACCTCATGGGCACAAGGCACAACACCTGCCCTTATATAGTGTTTAGCATTACCTACAGTGTGCTAATAATACAATTTATGATCAAGTGGGATTCATCATGGTGGTGTAACCTGGTCACCTGGGTGAGAGCGGATTTGGATGGTTAAGAACATTTATAGCATCCGAATTTGATTCCTCTCTTTTTTTTCCTCTCAACAGAAAATATAAAATAAATTTAAGAGAATGTTCCTGCATGAGGCCCAATGGCACATACAGTACACACCCACACATGTATATGTATACAGGGCCAATGCCCTTCAAGTCATAGAGTGGAGGCCTAATTGTCTCGCCAGCTCACCCCGACAGCTATCGAAAAAAAATAGTTGGACAGAGAAGGAGTGGGTAAACGGAGAGAGATAAAAGGAAGTCTGGTCTATTGGGCCTCTGTCAGATGGACACTGGGAGACGCAGAAGTCAATGGACTCAATGACACACACAGACTAAATTCCCAACCACTGATAAAAGGCTGCATCTACTGTAGAGGTTGCACGAGATGACGTGGCTGAAGATAAGTAACAGAGGTATGGTGGTACAGAAACGCATTGGAAGCTGAAAAGCTAACGAACACTGTACGTTGTTGCTGTAAGTACTTGAACCTTGATGTACTGATGCACTACTGAAGTGGTATTTGGACAAGGTAAACATGCTGTTTTTAAAGTGAAGGGATGGTACACACTATGCATCAACTAAGGCTGGGCAATTGAAAAATAAATCAATATTGGTATACATTGATTACTTAAGTTTTTTTAAATAAAGGAATTGTTTTAAGATCATTAAAATGCGTAAAAATGAAACAAAAATCAAGTTTAAAATATAAATAATGATATTTGCAATGTAAAATCTCCTGTTTAACCAAATACTTTTTTTTTGTTGTTACTTACTTCAACGCCGCATATACAAAAGGTCAATACTACACTGGTATTTGAACGGCAAGATTTTCAACAGTGTGTTGAAAAACGTGTTACAGATTTATAAAGAAAAAAATAAACTGTTGCAATGACAATTTGATATTTTTGGATTTCACTTTGTTTTGAGGAACTGTGTGATATTTAGTTCAACTGCTGTTTTTGCAATTACTTAGCCATGAATGGAAAAATCTTATTTCCCTTCAAACTGTTCCATTTAATCAGTTTCTTATTGCTTTTTGATGTTTCAGCAACTATGCATATACAGTGGTATATATGTTTGCACAAATAATGTCAGTTACATCACGTTGGGGCAAAAAAAAAAAAAATTTAAAAAATGAACCAGTGCAAGTATTTGACCACATCAATGGCTGGCTCGGTAAATCTGCCTGTAATGATAATGGAAGGCTCAGGCTTTAATCCCTGCCCATCCACTGAACACCCTCAACAATAAATGCAGCTATTTCCATTGTACTTATCATTAAAATAGATAGACTGCGGGTAAAGCACTTGCAATGGATTTGTGCCTTGTGTCTAGCACAGTAAACTGAAGAGGACACAATGTGCTTGAAAAAAGATTCAATGTGTAATTCCGAGCCACCTGCTCCAAAGAAATAGGGGGCGGTATTTCACCTCTAAACTGGGTCCACACAATCTCTAATGTTCATATTTTAGTTGTAGTAGTTTGGCATATTATTGAATTCTAATTTATTCTTCATATTGTGTATTGCATTTACTCCTGTGTAATGTCAGTCAGTGGGCGAGAAAACCAAAATATGTGGAGTTCATCCATCTGTGTTTAATCCAAAGTGGCTAGAAAACTCAAAAACGACCTGCATATTCATCTCGTCTTCCCCGGTGGCGCCGCAGCCAGGACTGGTGGACCTGTGTAACGCCAGCTACGCTGTTTCCCGGGGCTGCCGACACATAAACACTCGGAGAAACAGCCTCCTGGCAGCTGTGAGGTGAAGCGAGGTGGTGCGGGTGGTTTTCTCGTTTCTGCCACTTTGAGTATAATCCAATAAAGAAAGTATAAAACAGACACGGAACATGGCTGTAATATTTACAGGTGAGTCAGGCAGCTGTGCTTCTTCTCCCTCAGACTGGAGCTACAGTGACTCACTATCACCTCTAGAGGAACACGTGGTATTACAGGCTGGACGGAGCGGTGCTAGTCAGTTAGCATGCTAATCTAAATAGACATCTCTGCAACACAACACAGAGACGTCTTTGACATAATGTCAACACTGTTACCTCCTCACACTCTGTTGATAATGTTAGTTAATTGTTTTAATGTTTAAATTCTTGCATATCTTGCACATTGAACCTTTAGGAAGGACAAACATGCTCAACACTTTGGCCCTTTAGGCAAGTTTAAGCATGCTGAAGTAGCTTAAGATAAAATGTACTGTTGAATACAGCGCTGGATTGATTTGTCATGCCATAGGGGCCCCTGTGATGACAGACAAGATTACAAATGGGCATATAAATCTGTCTAAGCATGTTGAACGCAGACACAGTCAGATAAAGAAGTGCATTGCTGTAATTCGATCTAAATTCAAGTATGCAATTCTTATGGAGCTAAGCAGCTTCAACTTGAAGAATTCAGCAATCAATGTCAGAGAAGTAAGAGAAAGCTTGGAGCAACCTGTGGGGGTCCAAAGGGTTCAAATCACTGTCAATAATGAAATGATCTTCATATAGTAAAAATGCTATTATCACACACACACGCAGTCATGCTTTCACTCTTCTCACTCCTCCATATATCTTGTCTGACTAATGCACTCTGGTTAAGTCCTTTTTCCCACGGTCTGGTGCATTTTCTTTTTCTCGTCTGCATATTATACAAATAATGAAGATAATATAAGGGAAATGACAGAGGTGGGTCTTGAGACCTTTAATTTGGAATTATGTAACTTTTGAAAGCATAAATAACAGAAGAAACAGATTCATAAGCAATAAAAACGCCCTGAGTCATTCAATACACTTTTTCTTTGCTTCCCCACTTATGATACAATGTTTTAGCACCAAAAAGTGTCATATCATAATTAAAAATATTAAACCCATATATCACCAGCTCTTGGCAAAAAATGATTTGTCAAGATACTTAATGAATATATTAAGAACCAAAAAGAAAACGTTTGAGACACAATAGCAGTGTGTGATGCTCACCGCCTTGTTGTGGATGTGAGATGATATCTGATCCAAAGCAGCAATCACTCATGATGTGACCATAAATCAGCTTTATTCATATGAATATCTTGTGCCCACGTTGACTGATCGCTCACATGGCATGTGCATGTTAAAAACCTTTGCTCTGGGCTACAAAAGAGGATGTTTGCAGACACCAGGGGGTCTCAACTGTTTGTAACTTAAGGCCCACTTCTGATTGTGAGGACCCCCCTCCCTAACAAATGAGAAGAAAAACAAACATAATGACCAAAAAAGGAGAACAAATAAACCGGGCTTTAAATATGATTTATGCCAAGAATCTGTAAGACTGCCATGTCAGCAGTAATGATCAAAATAAATGTACAGTTTACCCCCTTACCCGTCATTATGAATCCAAATGAAATTAGTTTCCTCACAACTCGCTTTGGAGCTTTTATGTCTCCCACATCACTTTTTGTTTTGAAAGCAGTGGGCTGTGGTTGAGAATAGCTGGCTTAGCCTCCATGGTGTGAATAGTAAACTGTGAACTGTTCTCATTCTGCGTGTGGCAGCTTAACCTTCCTCAGCAATAAGCCCTCCAAGAAACAGGCAGGTGTTGTGTTATGACTGGAATTTAATTATGAAAAGTGTGAAAGTAAAACCAGAACAGAAGTAGACAGAAACTAATTAGCTTTCTTTTACGGTATAAAAGTAGCTTTTGCAGAGTTAACACCATCCAGGTAAGTATTTTAAAGTATAAGATGCAACTATTAATAGCATTAAGTGGTTACTGTAATTACTGTAACTGCATTTAATAGACTGTCAGGTTGTAATGGGAAAAACTTCACACGACTACAAAAGGATATTTCCACAAAATACCATATATCATATAGCTGCAGCTGAAGTATTTCCCAAAGGATTCTCCAAAAGATAATGCTACGTTTGAGGGTAAGATCAGAGGATTGATTCTGTAAAACGTGATCCCCTTGAATGTTCAGTCTATCAGCCTCCATGGAAAAAAGACCTGTATGTACTAGCTATGATGTTAGTATCATTACAGGAAGCACCGTTTGCCCAGATCACGTTACCTTGAGTTCAAATCCAGCTGTAGGAGGAGAGTGAAGTTAAAAATACAGAACAGGAGGCATTCAACCAACCTAGGATGAGGAAGAACTCTGGTTATATGATTAACACACATTTGCACACTGCAGTAAGTTATTTTTTGTAAGTTGTCAACTTTTTCAAATGAAAGATGAGCAAATCCTGCAGGAAGAGTCAAGCGTTTTTTTCTTTTAATATACTCTAAAATACAAATTTGGCCATTCAATCCACTTTGCCTGCTTGTCCTTCAGCAGCACTACATCTCCTTCCTTTAGATTTGGTTTCTTGTGGCGCCATTTCTGCCATTTCTGTCGATAATAACTGATAGCATTAATTGGTCGAAACTATCATTGGCTGTTCACGGTTAACATTCAAAAAACTGTATTGTCAATAACAATGATAGAAAATTGTCTTAGTTTAGGGGCTCACAGACAACATTAAAACACCCATGAAAGACTTACATAAATTACATTCAAACACAAAAAGATATCATAAATAAATGAGAGCAGGAGTGCACATCTGAATTAAAAAGCAGGGACAGTTTATTTGGCCTCGTTTCCAATGGATATTGCAGTAACAATGAAAGAGGAAGCTTTTTTTAATTCCTTTAAAACAAAACAGAGTGAGTTGCTCAGAGAGAGAAGCGCCTCGCCATTGGTTAATTATTAACATTCTTATTTGCATTGTAAAATATTAAAGGCAAATAAATAAATACTAAATGAATGATTATGTACAGTCGGCTATGTACATGTCTAGATGTTTATATTCCATAAAGTGTGACGGATGATATGTACATACAAAAAAAATTGGTGCATTAAAAACTGCAAAATTATAATCTAAAATGACAGCAGTGTAGGTTTTGGTGTTATAGGGTTGTTGTGTGACTGATGTTAAGTGTTTATCAGAGTGACAGCCTGTGGGAAGAAGCTGTCTGCGTGGTTGTCTCGGCACACAGTGTTCTGCAGCGTCCATCAGAGGGGAGAGTTTTGACCAATGCCCCATCGATATTATTTGAAAGTTAAAGAACTACTGTCTCACATTCATGTGAATTAAAGCATGTTTTACGCATGAGTGAATTTCTGTATTTATGATTTATGCGAATGTGCATTTTGACGTTGACAAGTGTGTTGTGTGATGAAGCGGCTTGGAGCCCAAGACAAATTTCCCTGCGGAACAATAAAGTACATCTCGTCTTAAAAATGGTGTGGTCCGTCTATTGCTCAGAGGTTTGGTCATGTTAACATGCCAACATTAATATAGCATCCTCAACTAAATGTAGGCTAAATAAATTAATAATTAAAATAAACACAAGATGGAACGTCGTAATTGGCAAATGTCTTTGATTTTGGAAACAACACAGACTTTCATGAGCAGAACAGGAAAGTTGGCTCTGCATTTCATCCATCAAGCTATTTTTATGATGTTTGATGAGCAATTAAAGTTAGCCTGGCTACATCATTCAAACCTTGTTTAAACATTGTCTGACTAAATGGTCAGACCAGGGGGAATAAAATGAACCAGAAGTTTGTTTTGGAGGAGAGTGAAAGACAACTTTGAAAGAACAAATTAACAAACCTGCGAGGTACAAATATGTACGTCAGCAGCAGGGTCTTGCAAACACACACACACACACACACACACAGGAAGATATAAAAAATAGAAAATAAAAAAACTAATTCACCCACTCGCACAGACACACATCAGATTAGCGGAGCCACAGGCTCTAAAGCCACAAACAGCAGGAACTTAATTGAAGCAGGCAGGAACCAAAGGATGTCCTGAGCGTGTCAAATGCTTCCACTTGCCACTGAGATTGTGACACACGCATCTGAACCAATGGGTCATCATTATCAAATAGATGCAGGACTCGCCCAACCACACTCTTTATGTCCATGACCCTCTCAATCCCTCTCTTTTGTTTCCCCTTTCTTTCATTATCAACGATACACATGACTGATCACAACTGCGATGCATCAAGGGAGCCATAAAGCCGGTCGGGATGAATATTCTCCAAAACACACGCTTTAGATTTCAGAAAGGTTCTGAGGGGGGGAAGAGAGGAGAGGAGAGAATATATATATATATATATATATATATATATATAAATTATTTATTTTTTGTATTAAATCTTTACCAGCATAATTGTGGATTGAAAGCAGTAGATGCATCAACAGAAGCAACACAAGCTCAATCTTCTTTGACATAATGTACGCCTGCATTTCTTTTTGATAAATACAAAAACAAGTCACTAAAGCCAGTGAGAAAGACAATAAGTACATCTGAATTAAAAAGCAGGGACAGTTTATTTGGCCTCGTTTCCAATGGATATTGCAGTAACAATGAAAGATGAAGCTTTTTTCAATTCCTTTAAAACAAAACAGAGTCAACAAAAACAAGTCACTAAAGCCAGTGAGAAAGACAACAAGATGGGAACAAAGTTGTTGAGTTTCATTCAAAAACACTCAATAATGTGAAACAAATAGTTTGTTTTGGTTTTGAACCTGCTGCTTTTAACTAACTTGAATCATCCAGCCCATCAGAAATTGATGAATTAGATATTTAAACGAATCAGATTCTTTGATAAATGTCCTCCTCTAACATTATGCACAAGGAACCACAGGATGTGGCGCTTTATCATACATGAATCAATAAAGACTTCAATTGCAACCACAAGCCCCGGACAACAACGCAAATACGCCTGCATGAATTTAATGAAAACAACGATTTAATATCTGTACCCTTCTTAGTTAATAATGGACTTCACAAGCACAAATTATCAACACAAATCTGTAGCTGCTGTTGCTTACACGTTTGTAGCCGACGTATATGGTGCTTTGATGTATATAAATTATAAACATTACTGCATACTATTAAACTGTTCTGCACATTTATTTGTTTTCCTGCTGCTGCAGCTGCCACAGATCTACAAACACTGATCGGGAAGCATTGTCATACATATCAGTAAATAAGGAATTTACTATCGCCATCAGTTTCCTGCATGCTTCAACAAATAAAAACAAATCCATAAGCAGTCAAACTAACATTTTACTGTGGGCATCCATTGTGAAGTTAATAATACGGTCCCCACTTTCTAAATTCCCTTCAGGGAGGAATCGTATGAAACAATATCACAAACAAAAAAAAAACAGAGTGACAAAAAGTTAAATGTTCATCCAAAAACGACACTGCTGTTAACCATTAGCAAACAAAAAGCCAACACAACAAGACTTATTAATTATCAAAAAGTAATATATTATGCTTTTACATGTACAGGCACTGAAGTGATTGGCACAGAGGGACAGAGACATTCACTCATCATGAACCTTCACCAGAGGTGGGGACACTTTCAGATCGTTAGAAAAGTGTCAGGTACATATCCATACCAGAGCCAGTGGGGTAGATACAGTAGGAACATCACAATACCAAAAAAAATCTAGTATTCGATACCAATAGCGGTGAAATTCAACATATATCGGTACCAATTTAATACCACTATAAAAAACAAAACAAAAAATCCCATGTAATCCCAAATTTCTCACCAAAATACAATTTTACAAGTCTACAATTAAACAAATCATGATGTCATTAGAATTTACATTAGCCCAATAGTTATTTTTACTGAATGAACGCACCATAATGCAACTCTATGGAACCTCTGTCAGCTAACGGCTAACGATAACTTGCTTTCCTCCTGCTGATGTGAACAGTGAATATCATTATCAGGGGAAAATAAAAAGGTTGTATCCCTTACTGCATCTCAAACACATTTTCTATCATCTCCGGGACGTGGGGACAGCTTTAGTCTCGAGCCCTGACGGAGCCTATTGTACTGTAGTAAATAGAGTACCTTCACGTTTTCAGAATTTTGGCATCGACTTGGTACCAAAGTATCGGTTCTTGTGACATCCCTAGTAAAGAGCGAATTGCTCAGGGCACTTCTTTTTCTGACTGCTCAGCAGGGCTTTAAGTAATAGCAATTTTTTTTTAACAAAGCTCTACCAAATACACAAACACAGTCGATGTTTCACAGTTTAATTGAAACCCAAAGAAAAGAAACATGAGGCAGCAAAAATACAGCCATATCTCTACATAAAGTCAACACTCTACAGTAAGTGAGTCTTTATATTATATGACTAATAGCCTACTCTGTAGATGCCATGCCTTAATAGATTTTTGACACCATGTGCTCAAGGTCCAAAGTCTAAAGCCGTCTCAGGGACCCTGGTAGCACCCAAGTACCCAAACGTCCCACTCTCCTTGCCTAATGCAGCTCCATCATGTGATGGGTGGAGCAAACCTGAACAGGCCAAGACTCTTCTGCACACTCACTACACAACGGTGAGAGTGTCAAACAAATAACACACATGTACAGGGTTTACAAAAACCTGAGCAGCTTACATAAAGCATGCGTCTTCCTGAATGTCTTTACTCCGTTATGTAACATTTTGAGTTCTAAAACCGAGATGAGTGGGCAGCCACGCATGAGATGGTTGCACTGTATTCAAGCAATACTCAATCTTCACGAGGCTGGTGTTGCTTACATCTTATCTTCAACAACCTCAGACATATCTAGAATTAGCTGTAATATTATTTTATCTTCTTATCCGTTATTATTTTAAAGTTTAAGTTTATATGCACAATTGAAAATACACGCGTGTGTGTATATAACTTGCATGATCTTGCCTGGAGCACCAACATGGGAGGTGGAACAGGTTTTGTCGCCGTCTCTTTCCAGGAGCTCCCGCTCTGACAGGATGCTAGGTATAGGATGAGATTCTTTCCAAAGAAATCTACCGTATAGATAAATATAATGCCATATTATTCTTTTTATACATTGTGTTGCTGTTTCAAACCTGGGCACATTCTTTTTTAATGTTACTGCCCATGTTTTATGATGTTCAACCATAATAGACAGACTGCTAGAGGTCTTAATTAAAACACGTTGAGACTTTTCATGTCTATTCCGCTCATTGGCATTCCCTGCCTCTTAGTCTGCGGGGAGTAGAGGTGTACAAAGAGCATCAACATTTCTCTCTGCTACTTCGTGGCATACTGTAGCTACATTTTGGCTCATGCTCGGAGCCAAAATTAATCTAGATTCAGATAAAGAGCCGTAATGATCATCATCCAAAATCACAGACATCTGAATCCATGTGAGACTATGTTGAGTCACAATTAAGCAGCTGAGCAAGGGCTTCATTTACACGCTTTCACTTGCTGATTCCCCTTGTTGTGCAATCAGGATACTGAGGTTGGATGCCAGATCTGTAGGTTGTGATAGTGGTTGTATTTTCTAAATCATAGTCACTGTAGGAAATTGTGCAGAATCAACCGTGATGCGATTAGTCTGATTGTAGTCCTGTTTAGGTGAACCAATATGTCTTGGACATTGAGTTAATTAGATAGTCAGAACAATACTCTAACAAGCACAGCCCCATAAACATTTAATCAAACCAGATCATTTGTTTCACTTTTCTCTAAAGACTAACGTTCTTCTGCAATGTTAGTTTTCAACTTAAGATTACAATTTGTTCTCTTTTAACACATAGTGAATGATTTGTGTTTGCCATTTCTCCACACCATGCCAAAAGGACAGGAAATGAGAACTAAACAAGAATAAAATACAGTCAATATTTGAAAGAAAAAAAAGAAAATCAAAAGATACTGTACATTGCACCTCCTGAACTCATGGATTTCAAATCAGTGGGTTGTTTATATGGACTTCTCTTGGAAACCCAGTTGAAAGCACAATATATTTGGCTAGATAAGATTGGACAAAAGACACATTGTTGGGGAGTAAAGAAGCCGACTCAGATAACAAGAGGTTGTATGTTACAGCTCACAAAAGGAGGAGACTGAGGCCAAGAAAAGCAATATTTCATTGAGAATGGCAACATGATGAGCAAATATTTTAATATCCTCTAAGGCAGTTCAGTCTGTCGTCTTTGCCTTATTAAACAAAAAATACATTTAGATACAAGCAGCTTTTGTCATACTATCACTGCTATTGTATGCATCTGTTATATTGACAATATATCAAATAAAACCATAATATATTTAGGAAAACAGTTATGATTTGAGTTCGATTTTTGGACAAATTGAGGGAAAAAGTAAGACGGACAGGGAGAGAGACTGTCCATGTACCAATGTGGAACTTTAAAGAGAAAATTGCAATAAAAGCGCCAATTAAAATGAACTTTTTAGAATTGTGAAAAGGTAAGCCTTTCCATTCCTAATATTAGTGAAATAATAGAATAGAAAGGAAGGATGTAGTCAGTCTACTTATCAGTGATGGAGAAATCTAAATGTGTAAAACCCTGTGGTAACAGCTCATAACCTTCTTCTGTGAAGAGTGGAGATTTGATCTTCACGAGCCTGCAGTCCCACTTTCCTTAAGCTTTGTGCACGTCGATGTGGATGCGTGTGGAAGTGGATGTTTCGCGTGCATGTGTGTGCGTTTGTGTGTAGGTTTGAGCAGGTGTGAGGGATTTTCTAATCTCTCAGTGGTCTTCTCAAGCCCGAGGCTGCTTCCTCTTTTCAACACTTCAAAAAAAAGTGGGTAGTCGATCATCTTTAAGAATTTCACGGATTTTCCTCAGAGTTACAAGAGTATATGGTCGTATTTAATATCCCAAAATAACAAATTATGCATTATCATTTAAATAAAAAAGAGATGGCTGAGTAATACATTTGATTTCGATATATTCATTTGGATAAAGCATCATATTGAAGAACAAAAGCACTGAGACATGTCATTTCAAATTCAGAAAGCCAACTTAGAAACGTACTATAATCAACAATACTTCAACATGACATTGTACCTGTTATACAACATGTGTCTCTATTTGAATTCACATTATTTTTTTTTTATTTTAAACCAAATGAATCCAACTTCTGATTTAACTCTCAAGTCAAATCAACAGTGTCCCCCTGTGACTTTAGAGAAACGCTGTGTGAACTTTCGAATCCCTTAATCCATATTGGATTACTGTGGTGGTAGCACTGATATTATTACCCTAGATTGAAAGCAGGCTGCTCTGCTCAGGCCCTTCTGCCGTTTGTCTGGGATGCTGCTAGTCTCCGTCAGCGTCTCTGTCTGACAAAATCCTCACTCCACATCCATCAATAAGATAAATACCTCTTCACCGTTTTGCTCAATTTGCTTGACTGACCTCTTGTTGACCCTGGCATTCACTGGCCTTAGAGGTGTTTTTGCAAGAAAATTGAAAAAGAGGTGGGAATACTGTAGGATGCTTCTGCAAACTTTAATTGTGTCATTTTGGTTTTCAGCACAAGAGGAAGAAAATTGTGAAAAAGCCGTGGAGTGAAACGTGACTATTTGCAAGCTCTGCCGGTGCACTGTGGCTTAAACAATGGCCAACACCTTCACATCATAAGGACAAGCTACAGCCTACACCTGTTAAATTAGCAAAAAAATAGCTCTTAAGGAAACATTTGCAGCGTTGCTTCTGCTATCAAGTCAGTGGGTGAAAGAGAAAACATAAAACATCAGCATTTTTATTTCCAAAGACATGAGGCCGATTTCAGTCGTCGGGGACGAAGGATTTAGAAAACTTGACACTGTGCTGAAGCCAAGAGATCACATTTCATCCCATACACACTTCAGCAAATCTGTCATTTCCATGTATAAGGATATGAAGATAAAAAGGTATCACAGGTATCACAACCCTCTCGGCCTCCAGAGGCCGAGAGGGTTGTGATAACCTTTGACAGCCGAGGCCTGTAGTACAAAGCCAGTTCAACATACTCAGGATATTTCTGTGTCATCTGGCTTAACTAACCTGAAGAACTATCCCGCTAAACCATCCTATGATGGGGTCATCAACTCAGCAATTCAACCCAGGGTTTGTCAGTGTGGGTACGGGTGCATTCACATAAAAAAACATGTTTTTGTAAATTTACATACCCAAGAATGAATGAATAAGAACAAATATTTATTTGATTCATCTTTAACAAGTTGCCTCGACAGTGCTGGATTATTAGGACTGATTAAGATTTCTCTTTCTTTGTCATCAGCCCTCAGGCTCCATCTGACTTTGTGCTATAATGACACCATTCAAACACACACACACACACACACACACACACACACAGAACAACAGAAGCCATATGGCAGGTTACTGGCCTGCATAATTGGCTTAAACAAGAAACAGTGTGTGTGAGAAAGTGTGTATGTAGGCGGCCTTTCCTCTCAGTTCCAACAACCCCGTCGATAATCATGCAGCAAATGAGCCTGCTGTCACTGCTGTGGTCCCTTGATGCAGCTGCTGCAGCCGCAGAGCACCCCGCACACACACAC
>CALSBV010012216.1:597793-617259 GCA_943590825.1 Bovichtus diacanthus | reverse complement strand
GTGTACTGGTCGTACCGTTACATACATGTTATAAACATGCAAGTATATTTAGTTAGCAATGAAAAATGTTAACTTAAACATAGCTGGTGTTAACTGTTCATGGTAAAGTGTGTTTTTAGAGGATTGGTTGACAGTAACATTCGGGTCGTCCCTACAGTTTCTACTGTAGATTTGAGGGACAGATTAATTGGAGGTCATGGATATTGGATTTAAAGAACAGAACTTTTAGTTAGAGATGATTACCCAGTAGACGGTGCAGCAGAAGTCATTTCTGATGGCTTTTGTTTTGTTTTACAAATCCAGAGACACAGAGGTACTTTGACTGTAGCAGCTGGGCAGACTTTGACTAATGTTATCAAATCTGATATCTGAAAGCCCACTTTATCTAACACACTTAGCTGGAATTTACACTTTACACCCTTGAAAACAGCAATTTCTGCCATTTTTCCATGAAAGATTACTTTAAAGCATAAACACATGTCCCCCTCAGCGCTTCCAAGTGGTAATATTGTTGGTGCCGCTCTTTCAGTTTCCCCAGAGCTGATGTTGACTTTCATATGAACAAACAGATCGATCTACTTGTTCATATATCGTTAGCAACATGGATACTGCTAGAAGCTAACGTTACTGTCCAAAGCAAGAAACAACCGTAAGAATCCCAAAGATCTGGAAGAAGTAGGCAGGTTTAGTTACTTACTTTTATAACTTTCCCTCTTTGCTTTCTCCGTCAACAGGGCTCTTTTGCAAGTTTGCACAGTTCACGTTACACCTGGTTGTTCTGCCTTTTAAAGATAAGACAACTTCTGTTGCTCAACTCACCGACTAATTGTTTCAGATCGAAAGGTAAACGCCTCAAAGCAATAGAAACTTAAACCTCCATCGTCAGTCTGTGACCAACCAAATCTTTCCTTTTCAAAAAGTTGATGTTCTCAACTTTACAGTGACTCAGCACAAATCTAACTTAACAAAATGTCATACAATTATCTAATTAACCTTGGAAGGAACATGGAGGGACATTAATAGCAGTAACTATATAATGATGATACTATACTGTATATCACAAGTATCTACGTACCACAAATCAATTTGTCCGTGCTTGGTCACTGCTACATGCTGTAACAATCTCAACAGACTCAAATAGAGCAACATTAAAAACCTGGAAAATGCAGGCCATCTGCTGTAAAATTCCCCTGTGTTGCATCTGGGGGAAAAAATCTCCCTCATGCAATATTTATTCAGTAGCTTAAAATTAATTCTGTATGGAATAAATGTATTAATTTACTAATATTACTATTTTTCAATAGCAGGCTTATAGTTACTGCCCTTAGCTATAACATCCACGTATGCATGACATGAAGTTGCTGGTTTATTTGAAATAATTACAGATATTGATTGACATAGTTTCTGCAGTTTTTGTTGAATCCAGGCTCTCACTGTTCGATTCAAACGAGCCAGTTAATTAAGTTTATTTCAAAATAGATAACTGGGCCAGGAGTGTTGAGTAGCTGTCTTGAATGATTATGTTCTGTATAATCTACTGAAAAGTGGACATTTACTCTGAAGTCTTCAAAACCTTGTCCCATGGGGTGAGAGAGTAGGACTAACAGCAAGTATAAAGGTTTTCTAAAAGGCTGAAAAGAAAGAAAGGCAGAGACTCGAGTTGCACCGGAGTTATTCTCTCAAATCAACAATTGAATGTCCTCTTCCGTCTAAAACCATTGTTTTCAGGAAGTTACTGCAGATGGAAATAGCACAATAACTGCAGCAAAAGTAAGGTCTGTTGAACCATACATTGATGGGCTCACATTAGCCAACTAGAGGAGCAATAGAGAGCTAGGGCACTGAAGGACGAGAGGATGAGAGGAGGAAATCAAAAGAGTAAAGCAGCGAAATTAGGCTTTTCAGTGCGCCAATTTCCTCCTACAAGCCAAATACGGGACATAATGTTTAATATTTTCGTTCTCGGAGGAGGAAGAAAAGAGCAGAGATGCCGAGTGGGCCGTCTGGAAGAGTCATCAGTGGTATCACAGTATTGTCAACATAATGCCCTTCCATCTGCTTCCTGTAAACCCGGGCTAAATTTGTCTTCTTGTGTTGTACACATGGTAGTCAGTAGCAAAGAGCAGAGAGACACTGAGTGGGCAACATGAGCACCGTAGAGTATGTCCACATAAAAACTGTGCCAACTGTTACGCCGACTGCCTAGTTCAAAAACAAACAAAAAAAAAATCCATTCTAAAAATGTCAGCCCAAATCAGTTGTGTTCCTTTGTTTTTGGGAGACAGCAGAGTCAAACCGCGCCAGTGTAAAGATGTCGACGCAGATCAGGAAAATCTCTGCTTTTACACACAGGGCTGGAGAGGCAAAGTGGAAGAATGCTCGGCGGGCTGACAGGGCCAACAAATGTGAATCATCGTGCAAACCATTCTGAACCGAGTGCTGAGGGTGGTGGAGGATTTGTGACACTGCTGGTGAGTGCGCTCGAGAAAGGCATAAAGCCTCTTATTTTGTGGATGCCAGTGTGCCTTCAAACCTTTTATGAGTATTATTTGTGTAGTTGTTATGTTAACAGTGTGTATGTGGTCATTAATATCCTGCCAATATCTATAAAATATCTCGAGTGGCCCAGGACCAAGAGACAGGCACCATGCAGAGACCTGGGTTCAGCTCCCAGCAGCTGTACCTCCAGCTTGGTTGTATGTTCCAATAAACAAAAGCTGGCAGTGCTCAAGGGAGGGAGACCAATAAGGGATCATGTCCTTGACTCCTGCTAGATGGTTCGGGCTCGTGTGCAAATGGGGGCTGTAAGGGGGATAAGCATGAACCTCAGCATGCAGCACCCTCTTGGTAAAGCTCCCCACTAGCAGGTGAAAAGAGGCGGCTGGTGACTCCATGTGGGCCTCATAAATGTTGAGTCTCCATGTCAAAGGCATGTAGTGAACTAATATGTACACTTTACTTGCCCACCACAGCTACTTGTTACATCGTCAGCAGTGATGCGTCTGTGTTGTTGGGTAATGTGCACTGATTGACACTCTGTTTGAGGCCTGTTGAAAGAGTCCCTAATGTAGGACTAGAGTAGCCAGCGACTGATCTAGGCACTGTTAAGACGCAGGTGGTAAATGAGAGGCATGTCACTAACAGTCTTTGGATGGTTACTTAAATGTCCAGTTTAGCAAAGTTAAGAGTATTTCATTTTTTTTTTTAAAGACTTCAAACGTATTATTTTCCTCCAGATTGACCAAGCTACCCTGTTCTGTTAACTGTAAATATGCTGCATCAATTCTGATCAATTCTGCTGAAAGAAATCTCTTCACTATCTAACAGCTTCATAGTTTTTCTGTTTCTCGCTGACTTTACACTGGAATTAGGAAATAGTTTGTGTCTAACCAGAAGTCAATTAGCTCACACACACAGTAGCTAATAAATGGCATACATTGCAAATACTGTTATAATTATTCATTTATATAGTTAGATTAATGAATACATTCCATTTCCAGTAGTTAGAAGACGTGGATATCAGTGGCTCAACAGCTCAGCTATATAACCTAATTGGTGTGGAAAATGTTGATAGGAATTCTGGCCAAAACTATAAAACCAAAGACCCATATTATGTAAAAAAAACAAACAGTTCCAGCTAGAACGGCACTCCGAGAGCGCAGACCTCCATCAAGGCCATTGGTGCATTTACATGCTCCTCGGATTGTCCCATTGGGAAGTCGTTCTCCCGACTTCGGTGTGTTCATGAGCTTTAAGTTGTAATGTGGGAACAACGTGGACGCTACAAACAAGATGTTTTGTTTTGCTCAGAGTGTTTAAATAAAAAGCTGAAAGCTGTTTCCAAGTTGTTGTTCCAACATTTTTCCGATTATTCTGGAAACGCATGAATGCACCACAAATGCCCGACGTCAACAAAAGTGAAACATCATTTCTGAATCCACCCCATGATTCAGATCCACTTTAAAAGTTAATGGGTTCTTCCTCGGCCCTCACACTTCCACCAAGTTTTCTGCTGACAGACAACAGACAAACTGAGCAGAAAACATAATATAAAAGAGGTAATAATTGTCTATATACTTAGATAGCAGTCTTAGATGAATCATAAGCCTTGAATATCAGTGAGATCTTGGCTCAGTGTATCACACTTAACCATCTTGCAAGATTGATGGACTGCGTTGGGTTGCATCTGTAAAAACAGCCAAAAAGGCCTGTTGAGGGAAAAATGATCAGTCTTGCTTTTTATATTATATCTCACATCTTGCAACACGGAGAAGAACAACTAGCCAAGCAGATGGGCATCTCTTCCTGTCAGTGACTGACAGAAAGCAAATTAAAATTGTGAGGCTGAAATGTCTAAAGACACTAAAAACCATAAACTGCTGTCAACTGAAAACTGAACAACATAAAATGCATTTTACAATGCTATCTAACCAGTAATGAAATGTAATAAGTGAAACTTAATGATCTGTCATTGAAAATGAGAAGAGCAGAATTCATGACGGAGGCCTCGAAATATGAACCACATCAACAAATATCTGTGTTTAACCTTGTCGGAACCATTTTAAACCAAGAAAGGGAGCAAAGCAGGTCGGATGCAACATGCTAAGCTCTTCACAGCGAGGTGACGTGCTTGCTTTCATCTAAAAGAGAAGAGTAGCTCACCTACATTCTTAATTATCGCACCATTGCTGCTCATCAGTGTCACAACATGCGAAGTCTGCTCCATGTTCTCTCGCTGACTGGCATGTTACAGATTAACCGCATTTAAATGTTTCTTGGCTCCAAGTTCTAATTAAGGGAAGTTTTTAATAAGGTTTTAATAGTCTAACTGGCTGTTCAGCGCCAGCATTAGCTTGAGTTGTGTCTGGTTTTAAAGCTTATTTTGAGCAGCAAACTAGACATACAAGAAATGAGCCTGATTTTAAGTGGGCTGGAAGGGTGTGCGTGACTGCGTGCAATCTCTAACTTCAGGGCAAGAGAGATGGTTGCGACTGTGTACCAAAAGTGCCTGGCTGCATGCTGCGTTGAGTGTGACTTTGCTGCAAAGTGGGCAATGTGATAGCCTTTTGGCCATGCAGTATAATAATATGGTTTGCTTTGGACAGTTAGGAGAGACAATAAGAGTGATTTGCACAGAGAAAGAGAGAAAGAGAGAGAGGAGGGGGGGGCAATTACAGACACATTGTGGGAGGAAGAGCAAGCGAGAGACAGATGGGGACAAAGCTAAATGGATCCAACGGATCCACACTGATTTTGACAAATTGCACAGTGACAGAGAGAGATGACTGTGATACACACAGACTATGAAACTAGAGGCATCAATGATCAGGTGTCACAGTGACGAAAATGGTTTAAATCCAAACTTAAGTTGAGCCTGAATAGTGAAGTAGACTCAAGTGGTAAGTAATTGAGAGCAGTTTGACACACGCCACACACACACTAAGAGAAAGTGTGCGCGTCGGCTGCTTCCATTCCAAATCCGGCACCTTCCCGCAGGGTTGTGCGGAGATGTGCGTGTGAATCCTAGACAGATCAATAACAGTTTTTGAAGCGCTGCCAGACCACTCTGTCAGCCTGTCGCTTTTAGCTTAGTCTGCTGCGACAGCCACGCTTCCCTTATGTCTGCAAGCCTGGAGTGAAGGGGTGTGTCTGTGTGCGTGTGTGTGTGCGCATGTCCGTCAAACTGACACACACAGGTAGCAGCACACAGCAGCCACTCTGCACCTAAGCAGAGGAGAGGGACGCTGGACAGGGGAAACACCGAGGCACATAAAGATGCACAGCAATGCAACAACCCTTTCTCTGCCTCTTTGTATGCATGCTGTGTCGTCAGACGTCGAGGGTCATGACGACGTGGCGGCGTTTGGCGACCTAGGAATGAGAGCAGGCTGCACACCCTGCTTACTGGCTAAAGGCTCTTTGTTGATGCCCAGAAACGTCCCCAACACAGCAAGAGAAGAAGAAAAGAGAAAGTACAGGGTCTCTGTAGATACAGATACAGACACACTTCTAGTGGCTCAAGTGATGATTGAGAGGGATTTTTTTTTTTAATGAGTCTATACGTTGTTTTCTAGGAAGATGCTGTATATTGTACCTTATACAGCACATGCTTTTTATTGGCTTATGCCACTTCTGTCCTATTTTAGCACTTGCGACATATAATATAGATGCAAAACTATAAACTATAAATAGTTATTCAGGCATTTGTGATTTGTTGTCACCAGTGATCTTACTTCAGTCCCCAGCAGGGATGTCGCAATATTTAACCTCACAATGAAATGTGCATTGAAATGTGAGCTAAAACAAAATTGGTTACAAATAGAAGACATAAGGTAATGAGTATATGCAAAATGAGGCTAATGGAAGACTGAACATTACTTAATATTCTTCAGATCAGACTTTATTATTTTTTTTTAAGTGCTGCCACACACACATTTGTTTTGTTTTCCAACCCAGGATCATGTATAAGCAACAAATGCATGTTCAAATCAAAATGAAACGACATAGGACACAAATACATGACTTGCAGCTCTTAACAATCAGTGGCATAATACACTTGAAGAAAAAAATCATAGCCTGCAATGCTTGTACATATGTATTCATTAAGTGACCTACTCAAGCCAATACTTCACACTACAGCACATATTAAGAGAAAATATTTCCAACAAGCAACCTCCACAAATCTGCATCCGACATGTTGACTTGTCATAGGATAAAACAGGAGTAATTAATAACAAATTATAGCAATGTTCAAGTGTTTAGTCCCAGGGCTTTGGCCTTGGACACGCTGTATCCCTGGCATTACGCAGCCACCATTAAAGTTATGACCAGGCAACATACGAAGTGTCTGTTTGTGGACAGCTAGCTACTGACACACTTCTGTAACATCAGCCCGGACTGTAATAATTGATTATTCTCACACCACTTCAAGCCACATTACCACATACACAGTTAAGAGAAAGACGGGAGGTGCTCGCGTCACTTACCGGATCTGTGGAGGTCCCTCACGGTGCAGTATGTCCCGTGTCCCCGCCTGTCTTGAGGTCCTTCAGCACAGAAGACTCTGCTGATATTTGGGCCAAGTGGTCACAGGTGCAGTGTCGAAGGTATGATGGCTAATGTTAGGCCTCCAAACAGAAGCTGCCTGCACTTGTGTTTTACACATTTTCCTTGAATGCACCCTCTCTTGCTCCCTGTACCTGTAGCTTCACAAAAACATGGAAGCTGAAATCATTAGCTGCAATAAAAAAATGTAATAAAAATTCACTACCTGTTGTTTAATTTGACTAAAGTTGCTAAATGTGTTTGGTTTATTTGGTGTGATGCCAAAAGTGTTTAGCTTCCCTTCAAAGTTGTTCAGACTCCTGGAAACTGACAGTCCCCTGAAGTGGCCTGAACTGAGTCACTAATGAGGCCAAAGCACGTGGGGCCAGATGCAAACACTACAGGAAGTGACGTGCACGTGCTCTCCACTCCTCCATGCAGGTCGCTTTAGATGGAAGTAAAAACGGCCTAATCACCCGTCAATACTTCTGTCTGCTCCGCCATTAGGGAGCTCTGTCAATGAAAAGAAGGGCAAAGAAAATGTGCAATTTTTTTCAACAGTGCGCCAGAGCAGCTCGAACATTACGCACAATAATGTTTCCTGCATTAAACCGGTGAAACACAATCAATGCTGGGGAAAAGAGTAGAATAAGAGACAGACACAGTAAATGTTATATGACAAAGAAAATGGTTTAAACGTTTTCTTCAAATGACAGCACTACTCTGAACAACAGAATAATAAGCAGTTATCACTTCAGCTGTAATAACACAATACGAACAAGGTTGTAAACACAATTTTACCCCAACTTCAGCTTTTTATCCCAAAGGTATCCAATTTATTTTCCAATTGTTACGCCATTGTTCCCTCTTGTTTTCTTTCACTGTACAGTTACTACATTTAAGTATCAGTTGGAACTGGTCAGGGAAAGAAGGAGATGTGTGGCTGTTGTGCAGCCAGCTAAATACTTATCATGATTTACCACAATAAAAAACGATGCCTTGAAGTTGTGTGTTTTGTCTGACCATTGATCCAAAACCCCAAAATATTGAATTTACGATGACATGAAATAGCAAAAAGCCTAAAATCCTAAGATTTCACAGGCTTGAAGTGCAATACGTAAGTGCAATAATTCTTTATTAATATAATATAATTCATTTTCTGCTGATCAACAAATCCATGAATCGCTTTACCACTGGACTTTTTAGACTACTTACCAAAGACCAAAAACGTTAATTGTGCCACTAATTGTGGATCCTTCATCAACAGCACAAACACACGTACTTCTAGTCTACTTCTCGATCTCTTTGGACTTCAAAGCTTTGTTAATCAGACGTGTGTTTACTGATACTGCTGACCTTCTGTCGTAGAAATTACAGCAAGTTATTATCACAACTGATCCAGTGTGTTTGTGTACGTGTGCTAGTCAGTCATAACCTCAGCAACGCTAATTAAGTGAGTCCAGAAATGAGAAGCATGCACAGGTTCTCCCCCAGGGGTAAACAGTCAAAGCTTACATCCCACACACACATGCATGCACACAAATTCAATCTAACGTAATTGATTTTCTAAACATTTCCATACTTTATGGTCACTGCCAAATGAATATTCAGACAAATAGGTTGGAGGCTAATGTCAAATGAGGTAAAACTACCTCTGTCTGCACACGGTGCCGTGCACAACCTTTTAAAGTCCCTTCAAACGCTGCAGCTGGAAAAGTTTTTCTCAGTCTTTTATATTGATGGCCCTTAATATTCTTTATTCATTGCTTTGTTGTATGTTCTACTTTCACTCTTTGATTTTATTCATTCTTTTCTTTGGAGATTTGTACAGTGAAATCTACCCAGCGTGAGAGATGGCGCCTCGCTCCCATAGATCCACTGCTTTATTATTCCACTGACTGTCATTCATTCTCATTGCTTCAAAGCATCCAAGTCATTTTACAGACACGCCCTATTTTATAATGAAAAGCCTGACATTAGTTATGGAAAAACGATAATAAAATCATGATCTCCACTAAATGTTTTCATCAATTTTATTTGTATTAAATATTAACAATAAGGAGACAAGGACAAAAATATTTTGATAAAACATTTCTCATGTGAACAGTGAGTGTGAAAGTGACAAAAAAAACTTTGTTGGACAGAAACTGAAGAGAAATACTTTGGGTAAAAACACACTGCAAGGTTTTTTGACCTTCGATAAGCTCATCGAACAGTTCTTTACAAACTGTTCATAAGGACCATGTAAAGTGGAAAATGACTACTATATGACGATAGATTCTTTTCAAAATGAATTTATGGACTAACTGGTCAGAGGCTCACAGTATAAGTCTACCCAACAGTTTTATATACTTAGACACAGACTTCGTCCTGAACTGAAAAAGCAGCTTTAATAGATCATCATCCACTTTTCTGACAGAGTTAAGCAAAAGTTTGCAAAGTCATGTCTTTCAAAGTGATCCGAAGCAGAAATAGGCGTAGTGCAAAGGCTGGATTTCAAAGAGGGGAAAAGTTAAACCAGCAACCCAACACCTATGAGCGAGTCAACTGGCCTTTCCGTGAAAAACTAAGTTTGTTAGATTGGTTTTCTGATGTGTAACTATAGCCTGAAACACTTTGGTAATAGCTCAGACCTCTGACTGCATTTCACATTTGTCAACAAAAACAAATCCCTTTTTTTTTTTTCTTTCTGTTATGTGCCAACAAACAATGTATGTGAACCCTAATCTTAAGTGTCATTTACATGAGCACGAAACATTTGTGTTCATGAACAGTAAACATCAACAGTTATAATAATTTATGTACAATTATACAGCTCAATTTTTATCATTACAGCAATTCGTAAAGAAATCAAAAGTAATTACAGTGAGCACATTAAAAAGCTAGGACAGTATAATATCTGAGATTCATTAAAATGATAATAATAACATGATTATTATAATTGTCATTTCATGACCACTTTCTTAATTTCTTAGTGCCAAGTTGCTTTTAGGAAACTGATTCTCTGGCAATAAATATAAGTAAGGCAGAAAACAATAAATAACTTCCCCACAAATGAAATGCAGTGTCTTTAATGCACGACAGGCTCCTAAGTTAGAAGAAGAATTGAGGTTTGTGAGGTGTGCCCACTTCAAGATTGGAGACTCTTGTTTCCCAGCAGTGAAGTTCAATTACAGGTCATTCTTACAAGTACACAGGCTTGTGTTTATAAGACCTCGGTGCCACGTTTGAACTGCCATCTCAGATGTGACATTTCTTTTCTTTCAAGACATGTCTCATAACCGGCAACACACCTTTGGGGTTTTCGCAATTTGAACACAGCTGAAACGACCGCAGCTGTTTGAAACACAGTGAAAAAAAATAATAAATTAATTAAGATCTGAGTGGGCAGTGCAAACCGAGCCAAACACTCCCTCGTGACATTTCACAGTGTCAACAGCATTATGATTCATGCATTGACAAGGGATGTAAATAGTATTTCTTAAGTGGTCAGCCAGCGACGCGGCATTGTCACCCTCCACATGTAAACAAACCAAGCAGGGAATGTTTAGTTCCCATTACAGCTGCGGTTCTCAGTCCAAGTCCTCTGGAGCCACATTACTGCTGGCCGCCTTCACTACCAGGTAGTTAATTGCATTCACCCGGTGTAAAATGACTCCCTGATTAGACAGCTGGAATGAAAATCAGGCCCCGATGCCCAGGACTGAGAGCCACTGCAACAGAGTCTGTTATAGATACACTGTATGACAATACAAGCTCTGGGGAAGTACGCTAAGCAAGGGAGAGAGATGGAGCGAAGGAAAGACATGGGACATGATAGTGGGGCAGGAAGATAACTCATTGAAAAAGAGGACAGGAACAAAAGGAGCTACAAAGTGTGCATGCAGTAGAGTGGGATGATGTGGGATAGGAAGAGGGAAATGTTTAGGGGGATATTGAAGAGGAATAAGGAGAGGAGAAAGAAATAGGGACATAAATAGAAGAGACAGAAGAAGAAAGGGAGGATATAGTGTGCTGGAGAAGCAGACCAGAGGGAGAACCGTAGTTTACACCAGTGGGAGCAGAACTGTCTGCCTTTAGGCTTTTCTTCACCTTTATCAGGTCCTTGTCTCATGAGGTGTGCATTACAACACACACACACAATTTATACAACCTCCCTAGAGCCAGGTGCCGTTTAGAGACAGACAAGGTCAACAACTTCTCCAAAATCTAACATTTTCTGTCGACGCCGGGAGCGGTGAACTCCTGGCCTGTATTTAGCAGCAGCGCAGGCTCCCAACTCCCGCTGGACATTATAAGATTTGTTTACCCCTAAACCTATGTGGGAAAAAAGGGCTGTTTGACAGTCTATTCAGTTCAGCACAGCAAATATATTCAACAGTGGCAGATTGAAAGGGGTGTTATGCAGTCCAGGTTGTTCACAAGTCTAAAAAAGGTGGATTTTCTTATTTATCAAATTGACACGTTTTGTCAAATTTGAAATAATGTTGTATGACTCAGCGGGTCATGGCAGTTATAATATATGTTAATCTCATTCAAAGGTATGACTCATACTGTCCATAACCAACATAATTGCTATCCTTATTATACCATATGCCATCTCGTTAGGTCGGTTTTTTAAAAGATAACTAACACATCTGAGATCAGGAAGATAAAAGAAGGCCAGCACATAAGGACTGGGTATCAGTCAGGAACTCAGTGCTGATGCTTTTCCAAATAGGATAGTTTGTAAAATCATGTTTTCTGTTTCTTTCTTTTCGTTATTTGACCAAGTAAACAACTTTCTGTGCAATATTTGTTTCCGTCCCTTGCCTCCCTAGACAGAATCAGACTGCACTCAATGGATGACTCAATAAGACCGTTATAGAAAACGTGTCAGCTAACTGTCATAACATTATTTGAAACATTTTTCCTTTTTAATCCTAAAAATGGATATTGATTCTGTCCTTTAGCAAAGCACCAGTATGTAGCCGTGGTCAATACCCAGCGCTGAAGAAGATTTGAAGGGCTTCATTCCAAAACCTGATGCTTTTTCCCCCATTTTGGAAGAAAAAAAACAAAATGCTGGTTGTGTCAAATCTTAAAATGCTGTTCTGCTCGATCTCATTATCTGTTGTGTTTTCAGTAGCGCTTGTTACTTAAGTGTCATTTTGTCATTATAAATACCAAACTATTCAAATGGCAGATATCTAATTTTACAATGAAACTCTTCATGTCTGTACTGTACTAATCTAACATTGCAGATACACATGGACTCTTGTATATAATGTGGGTAATATTTCTACACAAACAGTGGTCCAGTATTTAGTCAAAAGTACTTCTAATGTCTTATTTATGTGACCAAAGGGTTACACATTTACTTCTCAAAACACTCCACAGGCTCATGTCTTCGAGGTTTTCTTTGATTCCCTTCTTGAAACACTGAGGTGAGAGTTGATACTGAAACGTTATTAAAAGACTTTAAAAGTCACCCAGATCCCGCTTTTGTTGCAGTAGAAAAATGCTCACCTGTATTCTCCTTACATTTTAAAAAGCATGCAGTAAAAGGGTCATGGATGTGGATGTTGATCTAAACAATGTACTTTCTTCTGGACTTCTGTCACTGGACATCAAGGAATGAGGAGTTGATCTGATAAAGGATTTGGCAATGTGGCAATCCTCACCAGCGCAAATTATGGTCTGTCCCATAGTTCATTAAGCAGCACATGGTTTTCACTTTTAAAAATGATCAAATAAATGAATAAAATATGAATCTTTAACAACACAAAAACAAACCTCATCTCTGCGTTCAGCTTTAACACCCTGTTATATGTGCAGATTTTGAGGCGGAGATATCACAGGTGATATGTCTGTGTGTGTATCTAAGTGTGTGTGAATCTCCGTGCACGTTGTGTGTCTGTGGGCGTGAGCACATCTAAGCTGTTAGCATGACACATTGTGGGAGTTCTGACAGGTCAGTGCCTTTTTCATACTCACAGTGTGACCTTGCATACGAGTGTGTTTAAGCGAGCAAATCTGAGAACAAAATGTCAGCAAAGGGTTGGTCTGAAGACAGACGAGCATGATTGTAAGCGCGTGTGGTTGATGACTCAGGGGGAATTGGGCCTGTGAAACACCAGCAACTGGTACCAAAGGAGCAGCAGTTTTTCTATAAAGTCACACATTTTGTCGCTAAAGTCAATATGGATGGTGTAAATGTTTGTGTGCCCTCAACTGTCTCTCTGCGTCAGAGCTTGCAGTTCGGCAGTCTGTAGGGAATGTTGGAGGAAGACATTTTTACGACTGTAGCTATGCAGAGACAGAGGGCCTCGGGGGGGTTGTCCTAAACGACCTGTAAACGTAGAGGAGGAGGAGGAGGAGGAAGAGGAGGCTGGGGAAGGAGTAGGCGGTGGAGGGGAGGCTTGGATGGAAGATGAGATGCTTGGGGAGGGGCTCCCTCTGCTTGCGAGACTGTGGAGGCTTGAGGAGGCGCTGGCCCCGACCGCACGAGGGATATGGCTAGGGGGGTGGTGCTCTCCTCCTCCTCTCCTTGCCCCACCTGACAGACTCACGCCACCTCCACCTCCTGGAGTTAAGGACTCGGACGATGAGGACACCCCCTCTGGCTGCCTGGAGGACAGAGATGGAATTGCGGTAAGATTAGCAGCCGCTGAACCGGAGCCTGGGCATTGATTTGGACCAAGGCCCACAGCAGAAGTGGAACATGACAAGTTGGAGGAGGCTGGAGCCAGATTTGGAGCAGGGTTACGGGCTGCGGACTGAGCCAAGACCCCCTGGCAGTGGCGCTCCTCCCTGGCAGTGTGTCGTTCAGAAGGAAGAGGGCGGCCGTGCAGAGGTGGATAGTGGTGGGAGAGGTGCTGATTACAGAGGTCCCCTACGAGTGCTGCCCCCACACCCCGCACTACCCTTCGGTCCCTTGAAGCCAGGCTGCTGCCGAGTCCTGACCACCGGCCTGGATGGCTGGTCTGAGAGAGAGGGAGACACAGGAAAAACACATGTTAACTACACTTTCATTCTCTCAGTGAGTGTGTGGTGTGGACGCTTTCAAGAATTATTCACTGAAAAAAAGGAAAAGAGCGCACGCGAGGGAGACACAGACGGGCCGAGACAGAGCGAGAGGCAGCGTGAGAGAGAGAACTGTTGAGTGTTCAGTATAGATTGTTAATTGGGTGACATTTGGAGAACGATCTCTCTGGGCTCCTGCAGCTTGTTCTAATTGTTTCTAAACCAACCGGAACCCTGCTCCCAAAAGAACATACACACCAAACACAAACACACGTGCACACACACAGAAACATAACATTTCTATGTATGGAGATGTGCGCTCAAGGTACGCACAAATCCCCAATCACAAAGCAATGGGATCACACACGCACACGCACACACACGCACACACACACACACACACACACACTATGGGGAAGATGGCACATAAAGCTAGATGGCAGAAACGGGAGCCACCTGTTCTCTTTCACAGTCCACTGCACCCCCTTATGCAACATATCGCATCACAGTCTCCCTTCTCTCTTTCTCTCTCTCTCTCTCTCAAACACACACACACACACACACACACACACTCACACACCCACAATCACCAAGCAACCCAGGGGACCAAGTGTGCAATGTTCACACTAAAGTAGCACAATCTGATCTGACACTGAACCTCATGGGAGAGTAAGCTGAGTTGACATTTGCCGACACGGTGGCTGTATGTGTTTTCTTCTGTGCTTATGTATGAGCATGTGTCTTTGTAACTGTATACGTGCACATACTGTACGCACCACGCGGGTCAATTTGCATGTCTGTGCATATAGCGTACATGCATGCATTTATTAAGACGCCCATGTGCTTTTTTGTATGTGAATATGATTATGTTTCCATGTGTTTGTGCGTGCTAATTATTATTAAAAGTAATGTATTTACTATGTTGAGGTTGTCGAGAGAAATTTGCCGTGAGAGGTAGAGTGGTAATTAACCAAATCACAGCTAACTGAATAAGCACAGTATAACAGAGTATATTCATAATACTTTCAACTTGAAATCAAATTAAAGAGGGGAAGGGAGAGAGAGAGGGGGGAGATCGCAAAGAAACGGGAAGGGAGATTACAAATGATGCTCATTGGGCACAGAAAGCTTAGCAAACAGTTAGCTGAGATGCATAATTGTGTCACAAGCACCAAGAGATAATACAAAACACTGAAATGAGGAGTTAGTGGATTTGTACACGAGACACCTTATCGCTGATCCTTCAATAGAATTCAACCTAATCGTAATTTTACAAAATGATCCCACCTATATGTTTTCTGTAAAGGGCAACACACAGTGGTGTATGAAGTAAGATATAGCTATCCAAGGCCACACACCTCCACGCCTTCACACATATCCTTCGCGGTGGCATCGGTCATTGTGTCAACATATTTCTGCCCCGTTTCCTCAGTGTCAACGCTCCAGAAAAGCAGCAGTTGTATCGTATTCGCTCCCTGAGGTGCGCCATCTCAAACACTGTTATTTGACTCCTATTTCTGTCTGTATGAAACGTCTAGTGTGTGCTACAGGCGTCAATTTACATCTCCATAATGCAACACATACTCACACCTTGGAGCCTTTCTGTGTTTTGTGGTGTACATCTGGCTCAGTACTTTCTATAATGCTGGGATTTGATTTTAAAGGCCAAATTAAGAGATCAGCTCAAATTAACGTACATGTTGGGTCCTTTTGCATACGGTACACACCTTTTATGAGTAATTGGAGAGACAAATTATATTTAATAAAGTAGTCATTTCATGCAGTAAAAAGAAACTAGTACTAATTATATTATGCGGTTGGGAAATGATGTCGATGCAACGGCTTGTAAAAATGTCCAGCCCCTGAACACCACCAGACTGTTAATATCTTACTGTGAGGTGCTATTCCTAGTATTTTATGCATTTCAAAGTATGAAAGGATTCTATTAGGATTGGGATTAAGATATTCAATCTTGCGTTGAACCTTTCTCTTCTTGATATTGATGTTCATAATAAGGAAATATTTTTATTTGATCCTCTTCCTTTAAGAATAAGGTAGAGGGAATTTCTTGTTGTTTGTTTTTTTTTTACCTTTACAATCATGTGCAAGCCAGTTCAAATGCATCTACAAAAAGACATTATGACAATTTTTTATTGATAATTAAATCTTAATCTGTCCACACGTCTCTAAAGCTTGTATTCCCCCACCTACAGTACAGAGAAAGAGTTCCTGACATGCTCATATCATCATTTATATGGCTTTTAAAAAATCTGAATTACAGACAAACAATCTGCACTCAAAAAGCTCAGTCTCTATGTCCTTTCATGTCCAAAAAAAAAAAAAAAAAAAAAGAACCATCACAGTGCTCTGCCAAAACATCAAACAGTGTGTCGTTGTCTATACAGCTTACTTAAAGAGCTTGGGGAGTATGTCTCTGCTTTCTAATGGGCTCTAATGTGTGGATAAACACTACAAGACTTCTTGCAGATTGCTTCATCTAATTAAAAGAAGTGAAAATTTCCATTCCAGCCAAATTTCCTGCATAGGGGCGCTCTGAAAAAACATAAGGGTATTGCAACGGTGTTGAATATCCACTATGGTGGTGTAGGTTTATGTGGAACGGCTTAATTATAGCTGAATCTCTAATCACACACAACATTCTGTTGTGTTTTTCCATCCTCAGACGTTTGATAAAACAACAGACGGTAAGGTGAGAATAGTGAGATACAAATTGTCCGACAACTTATTTACCAGGCAGAGTTCAAAGAGTTGGTAATAGAAACATATGGTCTATATCAAAAGGGGCATTGCTGATCCAGTTCCTTAGTTTGAAAGAAAGAAAAATAAACGTAAAAGATTCATCAGATACAATGAATCAAACGCGACTAAAAACTGGGCTGAAGCTGGTGCAGCGTATGTGTGAGTGCACATGAAAGAGAAAGAAAAAAGGACAACCACAATGAAAGAGGGAGGTGAACAAATAGAGAGAGAAAAAAAGTGAAAAACTGATCAGAAGGTGATTAAAAACAGGGGTAAAGAAAAATACTAACAAGAATAGAACAGACAGCAAGACGCAGAGAGAAGGAGAGCAGGTCTGATTTACAAACTCAGGTGTCCTTCCTCAAGTGCACGCTCTGCGACAAGCAGGCTGCCTCTTCTCCAGTGACACACACACACACACACACACACACACACACACACACACACACACACACACACACACCTAGGTAAATCAGAGTGATTTAAGGGGGCCCTCTCCTGCAACCTTAGTTTTTATTGGGCAGTGAAGAACACAGCAATGTGGTAATGGCCAAGAGCTCCTTAAAACCCTAAAACATCCCTATACAATGTTTGCTATTGCCTGTCTTAGCCATTTTTATACTGTGACAGGAAAGAGGGAAGGGGATTTATTTCCTGACTTTTCTTCCCCTAAAAAAACTAAAACAAACTAATTATAAAGAACAGGACAGACAATGTAAGCAAAGCACTACTACTGTAACTGCCATTCAGTCGCACAACGTGGCTCAGTTTCCCTGCACCCACACGTCTAACTCTAATGAAAGCCATGGGGCTGAAATGCATTGGACCCCAAAAGTTTCCAACTCTTCACAGTTAGATTAGAGAGGTAAAAGTTTGTAAATGGGAATTATTTATATTCGTTGACACCCACATACACTCTGAACAAAGTAATCCTGTGGTTCTTTGAAAGTGTGAAACGCTGGATACAATAACAGTGCAGTACACCCACACAGATGGTACTCTAAAATCCTATTTAGACTATAACCAAATACATTTTTCAACTGTGATGTGTGAGCCCAAGCCATCCCACCTCATCCTGTCTACCTTTATCTTAACAGACAGTCTCATTCATTTTCTGTTTGCATATTTATTCCCAGCGTGACATAAAGAAACCCAGGATCTAAACTCAAAAGATAAAGCCATAAAACAAAAAAGTTTCAATGTGCTACAAGTGCTGTACATTGGTTTGCATTGGAGTGATCAAAAGTGGCAAAACAAGCTGAGAAACATGATCAACACTGAAGAATCCCACAATGCTTCAACCATCATTCCCTTAGTTCTTGCCCAGAAAGTATCATTGAATATTCACAGACAAGTTTGTACAGCAGTCTTCCACAACTGAAGCCACTTTGCCGTATAAACCTGCAACAAACAATCAAACGAGGGGTGAAACTGCAGCCTGAGGCTGGTGTCTCCAGGCCATAGCATACCTTTACTTTGAACCTGAAGGTTTTCATCAATACACAACCCCCATAGGAAGCAAGTCTCGTGTACAGCCTGTAGCAGCATCCTCGCTTCCCCCGCCCTCTCTCCATCTTATCTTTGTTGAAGTCTTCCATCCTCATCTCCCCTCTATTCCCTGCCTCTCCTCACTATTTCCCTATACGGCTCTCCCAATTTTCTAACCGCTGTCTCACTCTCCATTCCACCCGTGCCTCTGATTTTTATGTGAAATTGGACTTATATTATATGATACAGGAAGCACATTAAAATTCAGGCAATACAGTCGCGGTAAATCTGCAGATCAAGATAGTAATTTCACCAAAGTAAGAACAGAAGAGGACAGGACAAAACAAGTAAATAACATTTGGGGTCAGAATTAATACTGTGAATTACTGGACTGGGCAGGAAGTGAAGGAAAGGACACAAACAGGGCTGAGACAAAATAGCATTGCACATTGTTATGCGTATTTACGGTAAATCAGTAGGTTAAAGAAACTGAATCATAAGGAACTTCATAGATTTTTTTAAAAATAAAACGATTGAGAATTGCGAATGAAATGGGGACATGTGTTGTTGAAACGAACATTATTTGTTAGTAAAGCTGTATCATTTTGTGTACATTTAATAGGTTTGCCGATGTGTGCTTAGTCTTGCAAGTCAGCATTTCCTTCCCCCTGCTTGCCGATAGAATAAATGCTTCAAACTGTGAGAGTATTTGAATAAAGATACCGATGTTAACAGTAGGCAGGTTGTGCTCCAACAGCCTGTTCAGGACCCTTATCAAAATATACTGAATGTGTGGGTCCAGGAAGTCAAGTAAGCATAAACATAGCCACCAAGTCTACTCCCCTTCCGCCGTCTGCATCCATCTTCTTCCTTTCCCTTGTCTCCCTATCACTACCCCCCCTCCATTTTTTTTTTTACCTCCCTGCTTCTCTCATCTCTCACCTTCTCCACCACCTTTCTTTTGTCTCTTCTTCAGTCTTTCTCCGTTATGTAACTTGGTGCTTAAGAATGCCAGCGGCAGGCAGGGCTGAATAGACCCTGACAGCTGGGAGGATTGATGGTACGCTACTGCGGTCTGGAGACCATACACAGAGAGAGAGAGAGAGAGAGAGAGAGAGAGACAGAGAGAGAGAGAGAGAGAGAGAGAGAGAGAGAGAGAGAGAGAGAGA
>CALSBV010012216.1:575293-590841 GCA_943590825.1 Bovichtus diacanthus | reverse complement strand
TGTGTGTGTGTGTGTGTGTGTGTGTGTGTGTGTGTGTGTGTGTGTGTGTGTAAGAGCTTGAATTTGAACCAGGGCCATAAAACAACAAAAACAGCACAACACTCTTGCAGACTGACAGATCAAAGGTGTCTGATAGTTCACCTGCCTGTGTCTCATATCCACACCTCTATCCCTCCTCTCCCCATGACCCTGCTCAGAAATGGCAGCTTGCTTGTATCTTTCTTTCTCCAACTTTCACACCGATCCATCCATCATTCCCCTTAGCCTTACCCTAATTAATACCCTTTCCCTACCTGCTTCGTTCTCACTCTCCTTCTCATCCATCACTCCATCCATCACCCTTGCTGGCCTGCCCAGGTCATTACCCACTGTGATGATGGTTTTGTTGCTCTAATTAGCCTAATTATAGTTGTCAGTTATAACCTGGTCCTCTGCAGGGACCTTGTGATCCTACTGTGACTCTATCTGACCTTGGTCATTGATTCTGCGCATGTGTGTGATACTTCTGTGCCCATGGCTGACCTCAACACTGCAGTACACTCATAGTGTGCCTTTCTCAACTACGGTATTACTTTCTTTCTTTGTCTTTCAGTTTCTTTATATTGGTCTCTCCTAACCTCCATTCTTTTTAACACTGCTGCTTTTCTTTTTTTGTTTGTTTTGTACTTCCTACCATACATGTCAAGTACAGTCTTGTTTTTTTTATTGTTTTTTTTAAACCTCTGTCAATTATTTATAATTTTTTTTGGTCCTTTTCGCTCTTTTGTTTGTAAAATACAAATGTTATTTGTATTGAACCTATCTGTAAAACTGAGAAACAATAAACACAAAAAAATAAAATGAAAAATGTATTACAGAAATAATATATACAAAAGTACTATCCAACACTTTTATTTTATGACTAGCCCATTTCGTTCTACTTTGTTCTATGTTGCGGTTGTTTCACATTTTATATGCTCTCTAACCTAATCTGTTTTATTCTTTCCATTTTATGGACAATAGTGAATGGAAGTTGTGAATGTCCAGTTCAATTTCATTTTATTTTATTCAATAAAGGACTTTCAGGAAACATAACACACCTTCTGCCAGCTATAGTGAAGGCTCCTATTCAAGAACAACTTTCTGCGTTTTTCAGTACAAATTGGCTGTTTCCACATAATTCAATGGATGGTTAACTTTGGCCATGAAATTGTTCTGTACCTGTAATTCACATATCTGTCTTGGACACTAGCAAACATATCAGCATGTGTCCGGCTAGCTGTACTTACTATGTAGACCGCTAGCAAGGTCAACATAACAATAATAAAAAAAACTTAAAATGAGTGCTCGGGAAAGTGAAAACAAGATACGATAGTGTGTCAAAATATCATGGCACGTTGGTGCGTGTGCCTTGTCCTATGTGTTTGTGACAGAAATGTGCAGCAATTATAGAATAATACTGAATGAGAATAAATACTGCGGATGACAACTCTCAAACCAATTAGATTAGATGAATGTCTCATGCAAGAATGACAGTAATTCAGTCTTTCAGACTGTATGAAAGTCTTTCAGTCTTACAGCCATGTGAAGGTACCAGGTCAGATGTGTGCGTTGAACACGCAGCCTTTAAAGAGCCGCAACAACACACATGATGAACCTTCGTGTATACCTAAAATCATGCACAACCAACACATGGTCTCTGCAAAATGACCACACAAACATCTCCAATTCTGAGAACATCAAACAGGTTGGCTAAACTGGTTTTGTGTGCAGGGCACTGCATCTACTGTATATGAACAAAAACAACAACTCCACTAAGATGAGCCCCATTGTCCTTGTGCACTCTTAAAATAGAGCCTCTACTATTATTTAACACCGTCATTCAATACATTCAAACATGTTTTCCAGATGTATTTTCTCCTGCCTGTATGTTAAATCCTGAACTGTAATTTCTGCACAGGCAATTTCAAACTGGTCTTCCATGACGGTCTATTCTATTCTATGTGTTTTAAAAGTGGCTATTAGCTGGAAATTGTCTCACCATTCCTCTGTGCTAGATGCCATAATTATGATTAATGAAATGCTTTACTACTTCATACTGGCGCAGAGCAGTATGTGTTTGTGAGGGAATTCATGTCTGTATTAGCTTTTTTTATGATGATGTATGTGATGTGTTTATGTGATTTGTACATGTAACTGTATGGGTGAGAGATCAGTGTCTATTTCTACACTATATCAATCATTAAGATAAGATTCCTGTCTAAATGTCTGGCATTGCTTCCTCTTTTTTTCCTGCATTTCTGTTCTCTTTCACTTCGCCTTTTACTTTCTTTTACTTGGCCTCAAACCTCTTGCAACCACCCACCATCTCTTTATGTCTGGCCCTCCCTCATTCTTGCTCTCTGCTCTTCTCTAGACCCTCTCAATCCCTCTCTCTCCCAGGAATCTTGCTGCTTTCATGAAACAGATGTCTCTTCATTAATGAAGACCTTCTCTACCGCAGTAATGAAGGAATGACCAAGCGTGCATAAAAGAGAGGGGAAGAAGAAGAGTAATAATATAATATTTAACATGCATGCGTGTGGTATGCTACAAACCAGAACACATTGCACGACATCTCTAACTAACTCCATTTTTCTCCCTGTAAGCAAACACAACATGCAGACACGTTGGCTGGCTTTAAGTCACTTCATTACCTTCATTAGTTTCAGCGCTATTCTCATTTTGTATGGAGTGTCTGGCTGTTGCTGAATGACAGCAAAGCATTTCCAAGCCCCTGTAAGCTAATCAGAACATAAACTGGAGAATTATTAGTGTAAATGTGGAATATTGAGCTATGCCAAACAAATTTTCTTAAAATGTTCTTAACTGCCCAGCTAAACAAGAATGTCCAGGACGCGCTTGAAAAAACAGATAGAGCGCAGACCTGAGGCTGAAGCACAGCGTGAATCCCTCATGCCCAGGATAGCGTACTGTAGCTAAAGGAAGTGCTTGGTTAGATTCAAAGAGAGTTTAAGTAGCTTCCTGTTGTGCTCTAAAGATAATCTCATGTCTTTTCCCCTTGAGATCCCCACACGCTGAGACACACCAGCTGTGCTCCCACTCTCCCACACCAACACAAACTCTTCTCAAATATGGACACCAATACGCATCTTCCCTTCGGCAAATACACACATGATAACACGCACACACTTTTCAAAAACTGCTCATGAAATGATCTGCTCATGCCCTGTCTACTAATACTAGAGGTAGATCAATCAAGATTTTTTTTATTTCTAAAACGCTCCAGAGTAACTGAGTTATCTTCATGTGGCCAGAGAAAATCAATCAACCTGTGAAGTGACAAGATGGAGATGGGGAGTCAGGGGAAACTTTAAGACCTACCACTCTCAAGTTAATATGGTGTGTCTTCAGTTTTTATCTCCCTCTGATCCACTCTTACTCTAAAAGAAAGAAATCCAATGTCTCTTATTTCAAAGAGTGACTTACTGGCTTTGTTGTCTGAAAGCTGACTACCATTGTCTATGTGTTTGGTGCTACACATTGTTCAGTTGTTTTCTTCATATTTGTCAAATTCAGTCAGCAACACATCTTTTATCAAATCATCAGCTGTCACGTCGTCCGCAAAGGGCCGATAAATTGTCAACTTCCATCCTGACAAGCACACTACAGACAAACGGAGTGACACAGCCTTGCTCTCAGTGGTGAAATACTTCCATCAGAGGCAGATTTACGCAGCTCCAAAGCGATTAAGCTAACAATCGTCCATGCTTCCTTTGTTAGATCATTTGCCCAGAATTGGGCTGTGTCTTGACTGGCCAATTTAAAAACCAAATCAGACTCCCTCGGACACTGTTATCTGCCTGAGCTCATTTTCTAACACTGTCTCGCTCAGCTGATGGAAATATTCTAAGAAAAGGCTCTAAAATCTACTAGATGACAAAATAATAGTCTAGCCTTAATCGAGCTGACACTGTTGCTTTATACAAAGTTCACATAATGACCTTTTACATTGTACCTCTGCTAACAGTGTGATCTTAATTACAAGCACCCAAACAACATTAGTCGTCTCACTGGGAGAGTAACCAAAGACAGAATAACACTACAGTATATCAACTTCAATCTTGTAGAAGAACAAAACATAATCCTTTTGACTAATTGATTTGTTCAGGTACATCGGATGCACATAAATACAGCGTGATGCGAAAAGTGCAGTTCAACAACAAATTTAGATTAAGATACAGTGACGAATTTGACGAGAGATGAGATATGACACCCAATTCTGCCAACAGGGTAATGCAATGACAGCAATGCAAATCAGCTGCCATCACTCACAACAGCCAACCTGTGGCTTCACTCAGTATGAATTACCTGTAGACAGTTAGTTAGAGCATATAATACAAATCACTGCTGAGTCAAACAGTTTCATTCCTCTGAATCAAAAGAGAATCATGTACGACGGACAACAAATAAGAAATGCTGATTAGGAATGAAAAGGAAATGATGAATGTTGATTATTATGATTATTTTGAGCACATTAATCTTGACATAATCGAATTATCAAAGTATAGTTTTTCAAATTGCATTATAAGAGACAGCCGATGAAGCTGGAGCCTGTTAAAGACAGAGAAGACGTCAACTTCTGAAATACATGACATCTTTTATTCTGTTACAGTTACAATCTACCCACTTAAATCATTGCTCAAGTGAATGAATATTTTTAAAAAAAAGTGTCTCAATAGTTTAAGAGGCTGTCTTGATATAATCCATCACTGTCTTGTTTTTCTGTATTTAAATACATGCCGTTAAACTGTAGAGATGGAATTAGATTTCCATCTTTGCGAGGAGAGGAGAGGAGAGGAGAGGAGAGGAGAGGAGAGGAGAGGAGAGACTTGGCAGGGATGAAAGAGCCACTTGAGAGCACCGAGACCATACATAGAATTAGATTGCCTTGGAATACACCCATGAGGTCACATTTACCATAACGAAGGTAAATCAAATGTTCAGCTGTCTTGATTGGAGAGAGAAACAGACTAAGCAATGAATGGATAGATAAATGATGGATAGATGGCAGATGGCACATACAAACCTGGGCCAGTTGTGAGCTTATCCCTGCCTAGAGGGCGAATAGACCATTACATAGTCTATGCCTGCCAGACTCGATCAATCAATTACAAGAAATAATAGAAAATGAAAAAAGAGCAAGACATTCATATGGATTTTCATACCATGTTTCTATGATGGTAGCTTTCATAACAGATCTGGTTAAAAAAAAAATTTAATATATAGCTGGAATGCAATAAAGAAAAGAAGGAATCAAGCAATTTTCAGACCCAGGTTTGTAGTTTGACCCAACCCAGACACCCATACCTGTTTCATTCCTCCGTCATACCATGCTGGTTACTGCTTCCGGACAAATGGAGGTAGACGTATGGATGGAAAAACATAAGAGAAGACACAAGAGAGATGGTGTAGTGAGGTGAGTAAGGTGGAACATGAGCATGATGACTACAAGCACATGGATGAACATAGATGCACATATAGATGGGGAGGCACACAAAGAAGTGGAGAGGAAACAATATGGGTAAATGTCATGACAAATATACGCACAAAACGCCACAGCCTATAACTCAATGAGTATCTAGTGAGTAAACCAAAGGCCCTTTGAAGGGTAAAATAAGCGGGAGCTGAAAATCATGACAATATGTTTTTTTGTTGAATGGATAATAATTGTGTATTTCAATATTTTGCGCTAGAAAGTATCTGATGACGAACACAAAACACAGTTCTAAAGTAAAATCAGTGTATCAACAAGGCTCCAACAAGCGTAGTGATGCTCAGAAGAGTGTTCAAGAGACTAAGTGTACTTGAACCTGTACATGAAGTGCAGAGCCAATACCACAAAGAGATTACGTGAGACAGTAAGAGAGCCCTTAGAGCTCTGTGTGATTGCCTGTTTGTGCTTGTGTGTGTGTTGTGTGTGCACGTATACAAAATATAACAGCCAAAGAAAATGGCCTGTGTTATACATGCGTGTATGGAGATGTTAAGGAGAGGGCTTAACCCGTATCTAAAATACAGCAAAAGTTCTTTCAACAGCTGTAAAGTTTACCTCAGTTTGAGCACATTTGAATCCTTACTCTCAAGCCATACCATACACAAACACACACTCAGAAGAACATGCATGCATATAGTCTAATTACGCAACAAACGGACATAAAAACATGGATCAGTAGTCATTTGTGAAAGCAGACAGGACAAGCAGAAGCAATGGTGATCCGCAAAGGGAAGTGAGGAAGAAGAGTGAAGACAGAGAGACAGAGAAAGTGAGAGAGGAGCCATGAAAGGCAGCAGCACTTGGAGACGATGCCAAAACAGTAGGAGGTCTGGAAAAGGGACAGAGAATGGTGGCAGATGAGAGGAGGATCAAAGACCAGGACGACAGGATAAGGAGTGGAGATGCCAGTTCGATTTCCGAAAATGGCCTCATCCACTATCTATAGGTGATAAGATATACTCAGTACTTTAGTCTCTTAAGGCAGACAAAGCTGCGTTCAGCAATAATGTTGTGTTACCGCCGCAGAAATCCCTGTAGCTAGGATAAAAATAAAACGATGACAAAATATACTGTCATTTATAATGTTCAAAACAGGTGAAAACCCTACACATGAAATGACAAGCGTACAATTATGAGTTAAGAGCTAACCACCTTAGAGAATTAAAATTTGGTGGCGTGTTTGGAACAGAACAGAGTGGATGATGCTGCAGGGTTTTTTTCCGATGTTGTCGCTGTGAGACTGGGTTGTGTTGGAATCTATTGCAGCTGTTGTAAAGCCAACCAGACCGCAGCTGCCGTCCTCCACAAAAAGGAAACGCTCCAATCTTTTCAGACTGTCGTTCATCTTCACAGTCTGTAAATGATGGACGAGATTACATCCTATAACATTCGAAACTTCCGAGTAATCCTCATCTGGCACGCCCTGTCTCTTATTTGTCATTCTCTCTGCATGTGTGAACAATAAATTCACTTTTTCTTCAATCGCTCAAGTTCAACCGTGCTTCCTTTCAGCCTTTGCAAATTAAATTACGCACATTTTGGTTAGTGAAATCAATAAGAGTGATACATTTCAATGATTTCTACCTCCATTGTTGCACCTTGCTCCTGCTAAAACACATTATATCAATGTTAATTTGATCAAAAATCTATTTGGTTTCATTAAATGTCTTATACTCAATACAAGTGTGGCTGTTTCATTGTTGCCCTCACTTTTGATATACGTTTAGAGCTGTAGAATATGCGGATGGGAGCCGTCATGAATGAATCAGAATTCCAGATGAACGCAAAGGAGGTTGGACAGAGGGAAGCATAGTAAAGAGAAAATATGTGATGCAATTAAGTTACGATGGAGTGATGAGCACATTGTGACTGTGTCATCAAATAGAGGGAACATTACATAAGAGCAACATTTGACTTGCTCTGACAGAATTAAACAAAACACAGATTGAAAATGAGCAAGGGTCGGAAGTGAGGGAAGGAAGGAGAGGGATGCCTCTTGACGCTCAAGCTAAAATGTTAATCTGGTCTCGACCTTTTGGAACCTATCTAAAGGGGATGAGAGCCAGCACGCACGCACGCACGCACGCACGCACGCACATACACATCTGCTGCAGTGGAACTCTGGGCCCCTAATTATGTTAACATACTACTCAAATAAATGAATATGTGAACACTGATATGGTGTTTGGTACTGGAAGCTGGGGAGCTTGCAAGAGCTGGAGGGAGAGAGTAACATGATGGAGAGGGGAGAGGACAGAGGGGAAGATAAAGAGTTTGAGAAGGACAGGAGAGGCAGAAAGAACCTCTCCTCATTCGTTACTGATAAGAGCCGTTACAGGTCAGCAACATGACAGCGCATGCGTGCTGCGGAGCAGACTTGGCATATAATAAAACCCAAGACGGCAAGCTGTTATGGCTGCACCAGTCCATCAAATATTTTAGATGTCATGTTTATTATTTTAGACACATTTCCCTAAAATTTAGACTGGCATATTTGATAACTTAGTGGCACACTTGGCAAGACACACACATACACATGCTGGACGCGTCGACCTCCTAAAGTCATTGAACAGAGTATTGCTTTCATTTGTCTTTCACTTCTCCTTTCCATGTACAGTTTCTCTTCCCCTATCATTACCCTCTCTAGTATCTTCATAAATCTAAATCCCTCAAACTTTGCTCTGCCCTTTTTATCCTGCATTTCCTTTTCATACTTTTGGTTTTGTTTCCCACCGTAACCCTGCCCAATCCATTCAGCTCCTTTATAAGAGCTGCACACGTAAAACTAAAGAAGATTGTGCCCTTGCGGTTGTACAGTAGTTCCTCAACTGTGGTACTCAAAATGCCTCTGGACTTAAGATCTGTGGACACTGACCTCAAGATTTTCTTGCTTCGCCTGTTCAGTTTCACCATTCTCATATGGTGTAATATCAACAGCTGTTGATATTTATTGGAGCTCATACACTTTATTCTCTTCCACCATCCCCTTTCTTATTTTTTATTCGTCCTTCATTTCTTTTGCCCTTCACTTGACTGCTCCTAGTTTTCTTTACTTTGTTTCTTCTCCACACCTCCCTCCCCATCTTGTCCTGTTCCTTTGCCCTCTCTGTCACTCTCTCTCTTGGCCTTCTCAAATCCTCTCCTCATCTTTTGTCCTCATGTCCTCCCTTCCAGTCTCCTTCTCCCCTCCTGTCCTTCTGTACCCCTCCCGTCTACTCCGGTGTACCCAGTGTCATTGTTCGGATAATTATTTATTAACGTGTTTATGTCGCCACCGTCCCTGTCTGTTGCTGCCATCTGTGCCCAGTTAGGTGCCCGCCTCCCTGTGCCGTTCTGCCCTGCCCGCGGGGGAGAGAGCCATATATGGGAGCACACATCAGACACTCCCACACAAACACATACACACTCTCTCTTGATCTGTTCTTCTTTCTTTGACACACAAACCCACACACTCACACCTTCTGCTGACAGCCCCCACCCTCCCCTGTGCTGCCCCTGGGGCTAGGTGGGGTTAGCCGGGATGAGAGGCACGCAGCAGTAGCCACCACAGTCCCTTATGTCCTGTCCTGCTCTGTTCACTTTGTTCTCTTCTGTCAGCACAACCCAAAGATGAAGGAGGTGGTAGCAGGAGTGGTGTTACCTTGATTAAGTTATTTAGAGGACACAGGAAGAAGGCACATAGAGACAGATATATATATATATATACATATATATATATATATATGGATTGACTGGGAATGTTTCAAAAAGGTTTGAGGGCCATACTGTATAAGGCGAATTAAATGCGCTCTATTGTTGTAGCTTACTTGTTGTGTATTTGAAAAAAAAGACGTGCTTCCCTCAATGCTCACGATAAAAGCACAGCTGTGGTGGGCTGGGAAGCTGTAAATAGCTTGTCAATGCTTGGGCTATCTGTAAACATGAGAAGAAATGTTGCCTTCACCTAAACAAATCCAGATTTGGGCTTCTGCTTTCGATTTGGGTGTTTTGCGAGGATATTTTTATCGAATGTTACATATTGTGTAGTGATGTGTGACATGCTAATGCAACCTGAGCCCGATCCTGAAGGATTTAAGATTCTGATTGAGTGTCATCCTCACCATGTTGTGGTATGAAAGAGGGGGGAGGAAGAGGGGGGTGGACAAAGAAAGAGGAAAGAAAACAAAGAGAAAGATAAAGGAGGAAACAAGGAGAGGGAGGGAGACAGAAAGATAGAGGGAGGCAGAGAAAGCCTGTGGAGCGGCAGGGGGAATTGTGATTATGCATCCTGGATCTCAATAAGTAAACAGAACAAATATTCTCCATCTCTCCTTCTCCTTCTCTGCTCTTCTCACAAGCCATTCCAAGTCCCCTGTCGTCCATTCTCTCATCATGATCTCTATGTGTTGGCTTCTTGGCAGTCCATCTCTCTCATCTCCTCTGCTCCCCACGGCAGCTTTCTTTCATCCCTCCTTTTTTTTTTTGCTCTATTTCTCGCCGCATTTCTTCAGCTTTCACACGTCTCTTAGCATCAGTTTTTTTGTCAATACAAACTTGCTTCTATCTAACTAAGCCTTCTTCTCTATCTCGTTGTGTCTTTCTGCACGTATGCATGAGTCTAACTTTCTCAGAGTAGAAGACTATCAGGGAGGCTGGCAGAGGAGGTGGTCCTGGTAGCCTCTATCAAGGAGCAGAGAGGAGTGTGGGTACTTCCTCGGGGAGAGTGCCTCATTAGTGTGAATGGTACACAGGAGAGCATGTAGAGAGTGTGTGTATATGTTTCTGTTTGAGTGCCTCTGTCTATAATTAGGAGTCACAGCGAGTAGCGCTGTGGATCAGAGTTAGATAAGTGCTCTGGCAGCTAGCCAGTACTAGGCGAGCCTTATGTGTGCGCACACACACACACACACACACACACACCCACACAGACAGCTCCCACCCCGTTGGTTCTTGTATGGCAGTGCAGTGTGGTTGTTGTGAATCATTTGGCTTCCGCCTCCTCTCAATAGTACCACCTGCAGATGGCAGGGGCCAGTTGGAGGTATCCAGTTTTACCTTGACAATATCTGTCTCTAGCTGGAAAACCATATCCACAGATGCACACACCCACACACCTGTACTTTATCATCTGTCTGTCTGAGGCAGGCAACAAGGGAACCACAATAGGTACCCAAAAAAAGAGGATCAAAGACGTGATGCAGACACACATGCAAGCACACACGCTGCAACACTCAAAATAGGGAATCGCTCTTGCCCTCATTCAACCCCAGAAGGGACAACTCAGGCACATGTGCAAAACACACACAGAACATTTCCTCCGGCATGCGTCCTCCACCTGGGTAAAGGAATCTTTCATCTCCTCGTGACTGCCACTGGGCAGGCAGGCATACTCACTCACACACACACACACACACACACACACACACACACACACACACAAACATGCACAAACAATCTTTCACTCTCTCCACCTGCATCCCCTTCCCACAATGTCGATATAAGCGAACCACCTCCACCCCTCCACAAACACAAGCACTGAATTTGCTTGCCAACCAACAAATGCAGATGTATGTTTACAAGGCACTGAATCATAAACAGTGAATGTATTAATATTCAAATGAATTCACAAACGTTCAGAAAGCTCTTGTCCACCAGGAGCCTCCTCTGCAAGGCCTTTATGTGACACTGCAAAACACTTCACCTTAATGTTACAGTTTACGGCTTCAGTCAGACTTTTAAGACTCTGGAATAGATGTGGTGTCTGCGCAGCTTTATGATGCCTCGACTTTAGGTTTACCACTCATGCCAAATAGCTATTTGTTTGGAGGATGAAAATTCTAAATTGGTGTAGTCTAAGAGGTGCACAGCTTTTAGTCAATGAGCAAGAGGATCTTTTTTTTCCCCACACGTTTTCTCACTGCAAATGTGGCCCCAAACATACGTCTCTGTAACCCTAATGACTTCTTGACGGAGCTATAATTTGGAAAATTGCCACCAAGACACACATAAAAAGAGGTGCAATTAGCCATCGCTATGGAGAAAGATACTGACTTTGTATTTCTAAAGAGAAGTCAAGGGTAGTTTTCCATTAACTTACAGTGCATACAGTCTTTTTTTGGCACAAGCATCTAGTGGGCATTATAAGAACTGCATCATGAGGCTTTCCTGGCTTGCCACTTGGTTTCACCTTGCTGAATAAATGAGGTTTAGCTCATTAATGTTGTTTGTCCTGCAACAGGTCCAGAAGTGACTAATAATTCAACAGCACAGCATGACTGTCAGACCTTGAGGAGTGCAATGAGCCAAAAAAAAAAAAAAATCACACGCGCACACACACACAGGCGCACGATGAGGGACTTGTTGCAGGAAATCTGGATGTTTGTGTAAAAATAACTCACACATCCGCCCACAGACAGACAAACATACACAGGCGTAATGCAGAAAACGAATGCAGCTTTAATGGCTCTTACTGTATCTTTATATATTGACCTTCAAACACACGGGTTATATCCCTAAAAAGCACACGCACGCACAGCACGAGCCAGACTGAGCAAGTCCTTTGTACAAACAACAACTTAACATTAGGTGCATCCTTATAGAGAGTGTGTTTGTGGAGTGCCTGTGTCTATGGATGTGTCTGCATGTGTTATGTTTTGTGTAATCAAGCGTGGTTGAGAGGAGGGTGGTCTGAATTAGGTCAACAGGTCACACGGGGCATTAAAAAGTTCTCTGGTGCTGTGACAGGTAGGGTTACAGTTCATGGCAGACAGGGTAAAAGTTCATACATGAACAGGTAGAGGAAAGCTGGGATACTGCATTACACAGCGGTGCTCTTAACCCTAAAGCATGCTCAACTTCAGTACAATCCAGCACAGTGCGGGTGGGTAGGCAGGAAGCAGGGAATCGACATAAGAAAAAGTTAACTTTGTTGAGCTTTCCTCCCCGGAGGCACTTTCACTTTGGGAAATTCCTGAACTCCCCTGCAACATAATATTTTATATTTTCCGGAAACTGTTTCACACTAAAGTATTTACATTCAAACCCAATTTTATGAGATTTACATTTTTACACTCCAAATTACACTTTTTTTTTAATTATGTTGGAAGGCTGTTGATGAATTTCCATAAGTGAGAAAAATTCAGAAAATGGAAAGAGAAATAAAATGCACCTTTAAAACCATGGTGACTGCATTTGGTTATTTGCAAATCACTGATTGGTTGCTCAGTTGTTAGGATGCTATGTGCCAGTCGCCTTTACAGAACAGGACGGTGCAAATAGCATCTTATAAATACAGGATGTATTAATACAGTTAGCATATTGGAGCAAAATGCCCATTTGGGTCCTTTCAAATGAGCTACAATCGTTCAGATATGCTTGATTTGGCATTTTAAGCACTTGAATGCCCTGAGACCGGAGGGTTCTTTACATTGTTCAATATCTGGAACCATTGTCATTTGTCAAGATCATTGGCTTATAACGGGAAATGATCTGCACCATTGGATTGCAATAAAAGAGAATCTGTACCACTGACATATGCTTGAACAGAGAATTTTTTTCCTCCTCTGTCTTTAACCACGTAAATAAGACACGGATTCTGCATTGACTTCCAACAGACAGAGCTGTTCTGTTACATTGACTAAAACCAAAAAAACATGATCTTGGTACCAAGATCCTTTAGGGTCACCATCACTTTGGGTAGGGTTAGTTAAGAGAGGTACAATAGGCAGCATTCTTGTCTAAATTACAGGACAAGGCAGTGCAGGTGGCATTCTTAACTCAGAGGGTCTCCATACCAGGATTGATAAACTGGCTCGCCTCAACCCTTCCACTATCATTTCACTTCACATAACCAGCAACTGGATTCTGTGACACAATCCGTCTTATTGTAAGTCAGGCTTGTCAAGGGCATGACATAACTGTATCTTTTGTTTTCATAACCTTGAACAATGTTACGTTTTACATTTAAAGTAAAGTTAAAGTATAATGTGTGTGTAACAACATTATTACTACGCAGAGAAATTTCAATCAATTCTGATTGTGGGAAACATATGTAATAAGAACTGTATGAGCTGATTTGTGAAGTAAAACAATTGCAGATCAGTTTAATCAGCCCGTAGAGCCGTGTAGATTAATCAAGCCTCAGTACCAAGACCCCCTGTTCTCCCATCTAGTACGGTACATTAAGGTAGATCACTACAAGACACAGTCACGTCCAGTCAGGTGATATCAGAACAGAGACACTCACTCAGTTGTCTCCTTGACGACAAAGTGGCGCTCCCATGCGCCATGATGCCCTGGAAACAGAAGACATGTTGACATAAAGAGCAACCAATAAAATAAAAAAACAGGGGACGGAGACAAAGAGGGATTGTTGTTAGATCAAAAGAGAAAGCAGTACTTTACTCTTGTATATTTCACAGCAATCATCGAGCTCCAACACTGCCTGCACCCTAATGATGTGTATTTATCAGTGGCAGCCTGTCATTTCTCCTTACCTGTAAAAAACTGCAAACGTGTCTTTGCAAAGTGAACAAATATATATATAGTGTCATTGACGCAAAGCAGCTTACAAAGTTGAATGCTGGTTTATTTTGTAGTCTGTAGACACAGGGTCCCTGTTATAAGTAACATTTTCATGTTCATGTACATGTCATATGCTTAGTTCATTCATTCGTGCATTCACTCACTCACAGCTACAGTACATTTCTGCTAGTGCCTTAAAAGACCTGGCAACGTGCAATAGCTGCACACAGAGCGAGGATTCACTTGCTTCCTTTCTGTAATAGTGATGAGAAGTGTAAGGTGCTTTGCGTCATTGATGAACAGAAATAAAAATAGAGCGAGTGGGTGACACTGCAGCAAAGTACAGGGTTTATAAATACTGGTTTGTTCTTCATGTTCCCACACAGGGTTGTAATGTTATACCTATTCAATAACATTATGCATAGAAGCCATGGGGCAAGGACACCGTTTTTAGGCAACTGAGCAAACATGTATGCACAATGCCCAAATATCAATATGTCCATGTTTTTTGTCCTCCGCAAAGCAAGCTATGTTGTCCATATTTATGTTGCCCCAGCTGGCAATGCTCTATTCCTGGTACACATTTCTTTTTGAAATGCAAAACAAACTGTATGAAGAAAAAGGATTAGTAGACAATGCATCCTCTTTTAAGATACCAAATAATTTGTCATCCTGCTACTGTAATCGTAATTTATTTTCAGGAATCCAATATGGTGTCGGCATTTCGCTGTCTGCATATTAATGGAGCAGCAGTATTAATTGTCCTTCAATATGAAGGTCTGCTCAGGAGCTTAGCTTTAAGTGGACATTTAAGCACACGGTATTGTTAATCGTACTACCTTAATGTGTGGATGCTTTGCTATGTTAATATTGTTAAATAATATTGTCTTAACAATACTTTTGGCTGCTAAACAGGCTTTAATTGGTGAATTGATTGAAGACACTGCAGTCTTCAAAGACCTCCAGGGGTGCGTGCCAACAACACTGCAGTGATACGGAGCCTCTCATCTCCTGCACGCTCACCGAACCAGGACCCTGCCACCTTTGATCTTGTGACCTCCTTTACAGTCAAGAGCCAACTCACTTTAATGACCATCACCTCCACATTTAATATCACAACTCGCCTCTGGGAACCAGACACCAACAGAGAAGAATGGCATCAACTTTTACCCTCATAGTGAATTTAAATAACAGAGCAAGAATTGAAGTGGATCAGCAAAAAAAATTTAAAAAAACAAGAATGAAGACACCAGACAGTTATAATGTTATAATGTTGATAACAATACATATCATAACTCGGAAGAATTATCTGACTGGACGAATAATTCCATAAGTTATGGATAATTCCTCACTCAAATCGTACCATTTGAATTCACTAATTCTTACAATGTGAGAAAGTGAATGCATGAGCACACCACTCTCACTGTAACGTGAAATAGTTAACGAGTAATGAGTAAAAGGAGAGGAGAGGAGAGGAGAGAGGAGGAAAGGAGAGGAGAGGAGAGAGGAG
>CALSBV010012216.1:533646-565058 GCA_943590825.1 Bovichtus diacanthus | reverse complement strand
TATTTTTGCTACAATGTAAACACTGATTTGATTCTACTCATAAGTATTGCTTGTGTATACAAAGCCTGACACTGTGTAGCTCATTCCTCTGTGTCCTAGACCTCTATTGTTGTCCAAAAGCCATTAAAAACACATGATTAGCGCTGAAATGTTCCTCTATTAACATGAAAATTAGCACTTCAAGTTTATTTTTGATTAAATCCCAAATACACCTTACTGGTGCTGGAAATACTTACCACTGCATCAAATCTGCAGCTGGAAATAGTCCATAATACAAATGCACCATTTACTCCTGTTTTAGTAACGCTTGCTAAAAAAATACAGAGGCTTGCTGTTTTAGGAAACTTCTCATCCTTGTTAAAATTAAACTATATGTTTGTGACCTATTTTTTTAAATGTATATATTCAGTAGGAATGAACAGGCTTGGAGCTGAGAGCCATAGATATATTAAACAAATGATACTGAAATCATTTTTTGTTAATTTAATGAGTTGCATATTAAACTGGACCTACAATAATGTGTAGGGCGGCTTAAAGTGCCATGTAGAAACATACCTTTTTTTGATGCATACAATACTAAGCTATTAAAATGATAATTATTGACAGATTTATATATTTATGTCATGCTTAAATGTTAAACATACATGAGGAAGGCACAGTAAGTGCTTAAACTTAACTTATAAGCTCATTATTTGCTAATAATATGTTGGATTCATGTTAATGTGTATTTCCAGACAAAAAAACAACGACTTTCAAAACATTCTGAAACAATAATTTGGCGCCCCCCCTCTGCTCACAGTGAGGTGAAATTTTTCTGGTTAATAACAAGAATAATATTTTTAAAGTTTCTTGACTATGCCACTATAATCTTTTGAAGTTAAATCATCATCTCACCTAGAAATATAAGCATCATCAGCCTCCAGACAATTAACCTGAGCCACTGAGGACTGCCTGAAATATTATCATCTTTAAAAAAATGTTTTAAAAAATGATCACATTGCTTTTAAAACTTCTAGTCGGCTAATTTAGAGTAATTCGTTTCCAATTGTATTATTCATTGAATTCCATTTGCTGGTGAAATGGAATTCATTATAATTAAATGTAAAATGCATTATAGATCATTATAGGCTTCTAGTTTTATTTTTAAAACTAGCTACAAGAAATTATTGACCGCAATTAAAAAGACGTTTTAGTATGTTACATTGCCTGTCGACATAAATTTCAAAGCGAGAAATGATTGTTACATGAACTGTTAAACGTTGTCAATAGACAATTGTTAATAAAGCTCCTTTCTGGAGTGGGCATTGTACAAGAGAAAAGCTCAAAGTCTGAATAGTGGACAAGTCACATACAGCTGTGTTCTGGGGAAACTGTAACTATGCATGTAGCTGTCTGAGTGGCCATTTAAGTCATCAGGTAAGTCTGAGGTGTGAATACAAATGAGCTCAATTTGGGTATAAACTCCACATTACGTGCACACAGTGCTGAATGCAGCCCATAAGAGGAGAGAGCAGTATAGGTGCTGCTGAGGGAGGAAAATGAGATATGAAGTCATCAAACAAACAGATGCCAAATGAGACTCTAGTCAGTGGGTTGGACTGGCATCTCTCAGAATAGCTCCATAACACTGGCACATTATCATGCTAAGGCCTTGGCATAATGTCTGCATTACATTGCTTAGAGAGAACAGGTGACAAATTACAGACATGTAGATGACAAATGAGGAGAACGTTGCCATATGGAGATTTTTTGCATATGATCCAACCATGGAGCTTCCAAAAGGGTGGAAAGAAACAGACAATACAATATATTTAGCATTTAAATCCCCATATTTCACAAGTATAATTTGGTTATTCCAAATATCCAAACATGGAAATGACTTCATGCTTCCCATCCTTGTCTACAGGGGAGAATTTGTCAAAATATTATTCTTCTCTCTTGGCTGGACTTGAGTCCCAAAATTAAATTTGCTATTACATTAAGCTTGGTGGGAACAAGCCGTTTACATTTACAAAGATGGAAAAGATGGGCTTTCTGGTGCTATGCCAGAAAGTCTTCGAGCCAACTATAAAACCATTCTCAGATTCATTTGCTCTCTCTTTCCTGTCACTCGGCCCTGTGCTATATGTAGTGTCACGCGGCAGAACATCATAACAGGAAGGAAAACTGACAAAGCTGTTTAGAAAATCCTCTAACTAAAGTAAAACTTTCCAGTTCTTTGAAATGTTTTTAACCTTTCCAAAAAAAGAAGGCTTTTTAATGCTTAAAAGGGAATAGAACATTGTGCTTCAAAGGCAATTACTCATTAATTTATACCCATAAAACAAATAATTTAAAAACATTCAAGCTGTTTAAATTATTAATTTCAAAGTTTAGAAAAACAGAGACCAATAGAAAGAAACCGTGAGAGATAAAATTAGATGAGCAAACCTTCTATTTCTCAATGTTTGAGACTATGAGTTGCTTCTCTTATTACTTACAAAGACTTAACAGTATTTTGGAAAAAATATTTTCTTTATTGGATTCTTATGTATTTCCCATTAGTGCATGATGCATCTGTATACATATCACTGAATTATCATCATCACAACAATCTTCTGACCAACTGCTTTCTAATACTATGTTTTCATGCCAGGCAGTCGAAATGGAGCGCTCATTTTCTTTTTGTTATTGTGGAAAATCTTTAGAAAAATCTGGTTCAGTAAACATTTACAAAACAACTGATGATACATTTAAAACTTCTATATATTTTCCAGCCATACTTCAAACTGATCAGACAATAATTTCATTTTGTCTGGTCAACTTGTTCTCTCATGCAAGATGCTGAACACTGTCCAGTGACTGTTGTTTATACCAACTATAACTAAAAAGCCATTTGAAACTCAAAACACCATCCATGGAAATAAGTAGATTTAGTGGTTTAAAAAGAATCAAAAATCATTCTGCAAACATTTACACAAGAAGCAAAAAAAGCAAGTCAGATCAAGAAAAATGCTGATAATGTTTTGTATTCACATTTGAACACAAACCTGCCTATTATTATTCATTTGTATATTTGCTAGTTAGTGGATCTTACCAGTTCACTGTGGAGTCTGAGGATCAGCTCGTCTTTCTCTCTCAGTTGTTGCAGCAGGGCCTCCTCTCTGCCGGAATCCTAAACATAAGCCACAAGACACCACGTTACACATTACTTAGGACGCTGCAGACAGCACTGATTTATCTAAGGGACCATATTCCCGCAAAAGCAATACATAGAGCCTAAGAGGATGACAACATACAAAATGTGTTTGTGTGCGCGCGTGTGTGTGTGTCTTTCTCTGGCTGCCTCCATAAAAGTTAACGTGTGTTTGCAAGTGTTTTATGTGCATTTATGAGCGTATTTGTTACTGGTCTTGCTAGTGCATGTGAACGTGTAATAAAGTTGTCACGCATGCAGCAGGCATTGTGATCTCCTCTTCTCTCTACGTGTCTGTGGTAAACTTGCTGTGTCCTATGGCGGCACCGCAGAGCACACAGCACTTCAATATGACCTTGTGTTGTCAGGGGACATGACTGTGTGGAAGATGGAGAACAGCAACGGAGACAGAAGACAGGAGAGGAGGAGAATAATAATACTAATAAAAAAATTACTTTATTCTTATGGCACCACTTAAAAACAACAGTTACAAAGTGCTTCACAGCAATCAAAAAAATTATGCGATTATAAATGAAATTATGAAATGTGTTCGCTGGTTATGACTATAATTGTGCTGCGTGATATCAAACAATTTTGAATGATGTAACAAATGCACTATTGGTGGGTGGGGGACAACATTTCCTACCTCCAAAATGTGGCCATGTGATCAAACAAGTAAATCACATTTAGAAAGGATAAGATAGAAGATTCTTTTAAGATTCTTTGAAATATTTTTGAAAGATTCTTTAAAGATTCTTTAAAGATTTTTTGAAAGATTTTTGAAATATTTTTTGAATGATTCTTTAAATATTCTTTTAAGATTCTTTGAATATTTTTGAAATATTTTTGAAAGATTCTTTAAAGATTCTTTAAAGATTTTTTGAAATATTTTTGAAAGATTCTTTAACTATTTTTAAAATATTTTTGAAGGATTCCATTAAAGATTCTTTAAAGATTTTTTTTTAATATTTTTGAAATATTTTCGAGAGATTCTTTAAAGATTTTTTAAAGATTTTTTAAAGGTTTTTGAAATCTTTTTGAAATCTTTTTTGAAAGAATCTTTAAAGATTCTTTGAAAGATTTTTGAGAGATTCTTTAAAGATTCTTTAAGGGCAGACTCACACAACATAATACGATTTAGCAACCCCTCATATCATCTTGCATATAGAAGTTCCTGAGCTGTAGCAGATACTTATAAACGGTTTTATTTTCTTGAATGAGTTAATGAGTGAGAGAAGAGGTTTAGGAAGATAAAGAAGACTAAGAGGGAAGATAAAGGTAGAAATCAATGTTCCTATACTGCCTTATCTTATCTTGTTAATCTTAGATCTAGATTCATTCTATGCCTCTTTTATTTATTATATACAATATTTATTTTATGTTTATCAATTTCTTTAATTAAATCATTTATTTTATTTTTGAAAAAATTTCCTTTTTAATTCGCTTATTTTTTGATACTCTTTCGATCTCAAAATACTATCCAATATCTTTTATATAATCTGTTTTATATCTGTGAATGTACATGAATCTAATTTTATAATGCTTTCATATAAATGGAAATGAGCATTGACACAACACTATAGTGTACATGTATAATCATCTTTGGCTCAATACAAATATATAAAACATAATTGTGATGCTATTGTTATTCATTTTGTTGGTCTCATTTATCCGATGCACAAATTAAGTTCCTCAAGTAAAATTATTTGACAGGACTTGTGTTTCAAAGTTACTAACACACTGACTCATGGGGACGACGAAAATCAGATATGTAAATGGACTCCAGACTTAGCAGTTTTGATTAAAATATTCAACTTAATTCTAAAACTGACAGGTAGCAAAGATGTGGACAACGGTGAGAAGGAGAGAGGAAACGAGAGAATAACAGGAAATTAATAACAGAGCGAGAGAGAAGAAGCAATAAAATGGAGAGAACGAAAGGACAGGCGGACAGACGGCCATTACCTCTTCAAGGACATAAAAGTAGGAGACAAAAAGAGGGGCAAGATAACAGGAGGAAAATGAGGGGGAAACGGGAGGAAAGGGGGACAGTGATAGAGAGAAGGAGAGGACAGAGAGGGCCTGAGGCTGAGCATGATGGTCTGAGACCGTGGGGAGCCATCTAGCTAAAGGACAGAAAGAGAGTCAGAGGAAGACCACAGGGAACCATATAGCTACAACAACGTCCTCTAAATGACCTCTCTGATGCAAACACAGAGCTAGCCTTTTGCTGAATTCACATCAATATTCAGAAAGAAAGAAATTAATAAATGAAAGAAGCATAACATTGTTTTTATATTGGCTGAATGATAAAGACACTTGTTGAGTGTGGAAAGAGGCTTATTCATATTCTTTATACTTTTTCACACAAAAAGGGCCAAAAGTAATTGTGTGAAGAATGAAAAACGACATGAAGAATGACAGAGACCACAAAGATTAAACAGTGTTCTGCAGGGTTCACTAAGTTACATTTAAGACTATTTAACACATTTTTTAATGCCACATAAAATGCAATTTAGGCCAGCAGTATTTACAAATGATTTGTGATGATTTAACTAATTTAATTAAATAAGACAGAAGAAAAATGGATGGATGGATTAGCCAATAAGAAATAATGAATTAATTTAAGTTAATTTAAGGTTTTGCTAAAATCAACACTGCTAATGCAGCTACTGTAATAAGCAGTAGTGACGGTGCTGAAACTCCACAAAAACTGTGTATAACTGCTGTTCGGCCATTTGACAAGCACTTAGGTTGGAGCATAACTGTGTTTCTGAGTAAGTGTGGTCTCATTTCGTCGGAATTATACCAATAAAAATGTTCCATCCAACTTCACACCTAATCAGGTGGTAGCCATGTTTCACAATTTCCAGGGATTCTAAGGTCCAAAATACTCAAGATATGCAAGTGTCTCAAAAGGTTTGATGGGTTTTGTTTTCTGGCTTCCTCATTATACAGGTGTAATTGATGTTGAGGTATGTGTGGGGGCTTTACAAAAGCACAAGATGATGGTCAAGGAGGACAAAGCGAAAAGCTTTGCTAAGTGCATGGTGATAAAACCTATTTTAAAAAAAAAAAACCTTTCCCCCTAGAAAATAGAAAAACAATTAACAAAAACAAAACGGCATTGAATCAAAACGGACTCTGTTTACCTGGCTTTACAGGAGAGACACCGGTATTTATAGATAATAGTTATTTTTTTCGGAACACACACAAGGACAGCATAAAAATTCCGAATATGAGATTTAGATGTGACTGAAAAACCACTTAAATGCTGTGACAATTACTACATTAGTCAGCCTCTTAAATGAATCTCACACGAAAAGGAGTGAAGGCTGTTCTAAACAAGCTGTCTGGCCACAACCTCCCAGTGTGTATGCTTTTGCGCCCTGTGTGTGCATGACACCGCATATATATCAGTAGTTATGTTTCAAATGTTCAGAACAGGCTAAATCCATATCGACTTAATTGACTTGTGTGGTTTGTTTATAGGTCAGAAATGACCTTAAGAGTGTAAACAGAAAGAAAAAGAAGGAGATGGGTATTAGTTGTGAGAGGAATAAAGAAGGATAAAAAAAGCAAGCGATAATGTACTTAAACTAGGCCATGCAGATTTAAATGCCAAGGGGCTTCACATGCTCATATGACCTCAATGTGATGACATACACATGCCTTACTTTGTCGTCACTCAATTACCCATTGCTGAGCAACCCTACCATGTACTATCCTGCAAGGATCATGCAAAAAAAAAAGACATTAACAAATGTAAAACTAAAATGAGAAAACTTTATTCTGCTTACTGAAAGAAGCACCACAATGTGCATTCAGTCAAGTATTATTCCAACCAATTTTTTAAGGCTAAATTGAATGGAAAAGGCTGTGGAAGAAAAGTGGAGCATGCCAATGTATTTCTAATGTAATTGGAATGGCCTCAAATCTGATCAAAATCATTGGACTGCATCCACTTTATGTGATTTTGTATAGAGGTTGAGGCCACTCTATGTTTGCAATCAGCAGCAAGTTGAAGAGGGTATGGATATGAATTACATTTCCCTTGTTAACAGAAGTGATTAAATTTGTTAACTTTTTTTTTCATTTGAGGAAATGTGAGGGTTGTTTATCTGTTATTTCAACACCCCTCTTCCTTCAGTTTGTTTAACAAATTGCCCATATCTTGAAATTGGGCAAAGAGGTGTGAGAAATAACAGCTGTTCTTTTTATACCAATTTACCAAACAACTATCCATAACTTCCTACTTTTTAAATCACAAGTGCTTGTGACTTTAAGTGGCTGGAAGGATTGTAAAATGGTATAATTATCTCGAGCATTAGTGCCACTACATTTTAGGCTAACAGCATACCCTATTTGGCCACAACAGTGCCTCCTCAACAACTTAAATTCTAAGAGGATGAAGTGTTTAAGATGCAATAATTATGTAAAACCATTTGAAAAACTACAGACTCAAAACATAAAGAAAATAAAAGAATAAAGGCAGATCTGACAAGATGAGCTTCAAGCGGTTATCAAAAGATCTCAGCAGTGTACAGTGTTGTGGTCAACGACTCTAAATGGTGACTTTCTCGCCTGAAAAAATATAAAAGCTTAACAAAGTGACATATTAACAGCTTTTAGTCTGGCTCAAAATCTTATGACTCATGCCAGTTTCAAGGCACCCTGAGGCAATGCATCGAGGCCAGTTGAGTATATGCAGTAAGCTCACGGCACATACATAAAAATCTTGCTAAGATACATCCGGGCATGTCTCACGCCGTGTGGCATTGCTCAGGAGGATATGAATATGAATATATATATATGAATGCGTGTGAATGGGTGAATTTGCCATGTGCTGTTAAGTGCTAACCCTAACCCTAGACTTGAAAAGCGATATATAAACGCAGTCCATTTATCATTTACGCAAAATCTACATACTATGCAGTTGGAATGCTCTACATACTCAACTTGACGTCATACTTAAGTTAATATGCGATCGCAAACACAGCCGTTGTCTGATTTATATCCATCAGCATATTTCCTGTTGGTACAAAATGCTAAAGCAGTTTAATTCTTTGTATACCTGCTGCCAAAATAGTGCACCCCAACATTAAGTACAAAGTTGGTGTAGTAATATCTTCTGAATATATAAAGTGCCACAATGTAAGCAGCTCAAGCCAAATGAACATAGCATAAAAGTTATACGAGTCTAAAATGAACACATTAGTCCTTGGTGTGGTTAAAAGTGTTCTTATATGGCTGTTTGGACAACCTATGGTAAATTACATAACTTTATATTCAAGGCTGGATCAAAAAACAAACATAATTATAGTCAGCCTGACTGACTATAATTATGACTTTATTTGCATACTATTTATGCACCCCGACAGAAGAGGGCAAGAAAATCAGCTTAAGTGTAAAAGAAAAGAGAAGAGGTGATGAAAAATGTGTCATTTGCATATACAGATAGACTATCACACCTTTAAGAATTCACAATTAAAAACTGTGACCTTTGTCGCCTGTCTTTATGAATTGACTCAGCTGTCAGTGGACTCTAAAGACTGGGTCACCATTACCTCCCAAGTATGCTATCATTCAACAGCTTTGAAAAGAAATATTTCTGGACACATCTGTACACCATAAGCTGTGATGCTGTAACTCTCCTGCATAAGCCAAAGGACATGTTGTGTCTGATGAACAGCAGCACTCATGTGATACTATAGGTACTCTAGCTGTCTCTAGCACCTCAAAAGGCAGTAAAAAGCTGACACGTCGCACAGAGAGTTAGGCAACCTGTCAAACCAGTTCTGTAATATTTATGTTGTTTGAAATAGAAGAAAGATGTCACCTGCCTAGATCTCCTTAAAATATAGCAATACCCCCTGAGCAGGAATTATCACTGAGCCATATTAAATATAGCAGAGGATGTTATAACAATTAGGCTAATTAAATGCAGTGAAATACTGTACGTCTACTGTATTTCATGTTGCTGAGACAGGAACCCACAGACACAGCTATGATAATATAAAAAAGATATTATTAAAGGACCAGAAACTGGTTGCACAATGACTAACTATGGCTTAGATCTAACAAACAGTCAGACTTCCGATATAATTCTTGAGTATTTTGACTAGGGTTGATTGTCAATTTGTTCGGATTGAGTTAAGTATCTTTTGAAACTGAAAAGCACAGCTTTTTAAGCTGCTCCGCTCCACTCAAACCAGCAGAAAGTATATGCCTTCTGGAATCATTTCAATTGTCGTAAGAACATTTTGCTGGTAATATTCAAAGCTGAGTGTTGTGGCAGCAGAACTCGTATAAATGTATTATTCTAAGCTGTTGCTGCAGTCTCTTAAATCTCTTTCTGTAGTTATTGCTCACTCCTGAACTCTGTTTTCTTCTTATCAGCAGGTGTCATGGATTGTTACGACACATCTGTTAAGTGTTGAGATGATGTAAGTAGGGTAGCTATGTTGAATCTTTTTGAGCTTCCTTTTTAAACAACAGTCGCATAGTAATATCGGTCTAAGAAAAATAAACTGACCCAAAGCATTGGATCAGTCCAACATGTCAGGACTGCAAAGCCAGAGACGCTCTCTCTCTCACATTAACACATTTCAGTTTGTGACAGTGTGTGTGAGAAACTGTTGGTGTGAGGCTCAAACAACAGTTTGTTTTATGCTCCTGCTTTTTCTAAAATAACATTTTCTATAGTTTATAGTTGCAGCCACCTAGAATTTCCCCTCCCATGGTGATTGGGCCGAGGTCGATCTGTGGCGAATCCCCGCTGAGACATTGCCGGATGCTTAGCTGAAAGGAAATCCTCCGCGAGTCTGTAGCGAATACGAGGCTGACTCGTGGCGTCCCTATGGCGCCATATGTGGAAACCAGTTGCAATGGTTTATCTGTCCACCAGGAGGAGCAGTGATTATGGAAGCTGAAGTGGTTTACTGCGCCTGGAATCAGCTGTTCTTATCTCGTTTGATGAGTATGAGGGAGAATGCTTCCCACACAGAGCATACATTTATTATGCTGAAGCTTTTTGTAAAACACCACTACAGATTGTTGTTGTTATGCATAAAATAGGGATAAGGCTGAAGGAGACACGCCTCTAGTTACTGATTATACCTCCTATTCTGTCCGTGAACGCTCTATAGCAATACATTATTCACAGAACTGCATGAAAATGAATACTAGTGGGAAATGAATGATATATAGTAACCGCGGTGGCACTCATCTGAACAGCTGACTTTATCTGCAGTGGTACAGCAACAGGCCGGGACAAACTGACAAGGTTTCTTTACACAAAGAAATAAATAACTATGTATCCTACGTTTGCCGAATTTACAACAAGGCATGGATAATTACGTGTTTGTTGCAGACAGCATTTTTATAAACAAGGTTTATAAAGTTTCAGCTGACTGAACAACTCACAAAACAGAGCAAATTTAAGGGTGCGTGTGAGGATGTGTGTGTTTATGATTTCCTGTTTGTTTCGTGTATAGCGTATGTGCCCATGAAGCTTGTGCCTAAACATGTTTTCCTGCTCACGTGTATCTTTTTAACCCTCTCATACTGTGGCCTCGGTGCGGAGAACGCTCTGTAATTATAAATTATAATTATACATTATTAATTTCTAATTATACAGCATGTGACACAATGATAAATGTTTGACTATAAAAAGAAGTTCCTCATGTCTGCTGACACAAAGCTGAATGTACACAAATGTCAAATAATTAGGTACAAAAGATGCTCTCCTCGACATTTTTTTTATTTTTTTTTTTGAATACTCTGGTGCTCTGAATACACCTCTGACAACAACTCTAGTTGTAGCTTTTTACTTCAGTCTTCTAAAATACAGTAGAACACTTTAACTGGGACAAAATCTGGTAAAAATCATGTCATATGCATTGGGTCTAAATTAAACTGGGGCACACTGTGACACTGCAGTCTCTCAGGTGGCTACCGTAGATTATTTTTACACCCGCGGAATCGTTTTCTTGAGTGCCAGGATAAATTCTCTCTTCTCGCCCCTCCCTCAAACCCTCTTTTTCTTCTTCTCCTCCCATTCCTCTTTCTCTAACGCGCTCCTCCTCAAACTCTTCCCTCATTTTTCCTCACTCACCTCCATCTCTTGCTCTCCCATCTTCGTTTTCTCCTTTTCTTACAGGAGGTATCTAACTTAATGTCTTGGAACTGAATGCATTCCCTTTGTATGCACCTCAACTATAGCTTCCACATTTCCCCCTAAATCCTTTCTCCCTCATCCCCTCGCTCCTCAATCCATTTTACAGTCAGGTAGAACAATGTACTATTCTCAGCATTGCAACTATTTCCTCATATTCTCCTCATGCAATATGCCATCTCCATCTTTATGCGTTTTCTTTTCCATGCCTCCAGCTCTGTCAAAGAGTTAGCATTTGCCTCCCTCCTTCTTACTCATTCTCTGCTGTATGTACACGATCACACTTCATCTACCTGTTTCCACCTCCTGTCTAATCTCAATTTCTCCATCTCTTGCTGATTTTTTTTTTTTTTTTTTATATGCCACTCCCCCATTCTCTCTCCTTTTGGAAAAACAACAGTCCACCCTTAGTGAGGTGAGGAGAGGATAAATGCTCCATCCATAATCATAAAAAAACAATACTATCACCGTTTATGACAAGAATCTTGTCCAGTTCTTCTCAACACTTGGATGCCAGGTGGTGCTTGTTCTTTAATACAAGTTTGGCAAACAAACATGACAATAATCTGGTGCAGAGCTTTTTTTAAATATTTAACCATTAAATAAATCTTCACATTTTCTTCCACCCCAACCAAGTTTCAATATTTCTAATATGTTGAAACATTCTGTTCTGGTCTTTATTATAGTAGTTTGGACTGTTTAATCAGACATTTGCCAAAAATTGGTTTCTAACTTCTCCAGTGTTAACTTTTCCAGTTGTCCACCATCCCCGTCTGTCCTTCATAAATTTAAGACTAGGGCTGCTGTCTTCATGCTGGGTCCCACCCTACATTTTTTAATTTTCCTTATCATCCAGCTGCCACTGATACTCCATGTAGGTCAATAAAGAGGGCACACACACACACACACTCACACACTCTCACACACACACACTCACACACACACACACACACTTTGTTGGCACTGTGTCAAGTACTGAGGTGGTCTTACTTTGTGGTGTATGTATGTGAAGGAAGGGGAGATTTTAAAAAAGCACCACAGAGTTGAGAAGTCTCGCCCCGACTGCTTCTCTCCACTAACGGTCTAACAAGAACTCTGCTGCATCCAAATCCCAGAGAAAAGCTTGACAAAAGCCCTCCCTTGGTAAACCTAAACCTTGGGCACACGCACGCACACACACACACACACACACAAATAAATCTTATATAGATCGCACAGCGCTGATGGACTAGGTTGACAGAGTGGGGTCTTGGGCCTGTCAAGGCGAGCAAAGCACTTTGCCCCCTTCTCATACAATTTATCCCAACCACTCTTTTGCTACTTGCTTCTTTATATTTCTTTCTCATTCTCCCTCCCAGTCTTGCTCCTCCCTCTTCCTATTTGATCTCTTCATGATTCATTAGAAGCTGGTGTGGAAAAAAAGCCTGTTAATTGTTCTGATGAGGGTAAAACTGAAAGAGATGGATCAAAGGAGAATTCAGTTTTATATTTTTGATCACAGGCTGCTGTGTTCTTTTAATTGAACTAGCTGTTGCCTACTAAACGTTGCTCAGTGTTTAGTTTGACTTGTAGCTACCTAAACACACAGCAACAGAGCTCCACAGGAAATTATGTTATAAACTGTATTTTTCTGTAACATTTTAAGCTGGGCAGAAAGTTATTTGACACTTTATTAATCTTTTAACCCACAACCATGGGTCAATCGCCCGGCAACAACGTGGCTGTTCATACTGAACACAAACACAGAACCCCTGTTTTGTCCATTGACAATATTAATTAAGTTTATTCAAACAACGTTCTCTTAGTTGAGGGTTACTATGGTAAAGTGTGGGTGTTGCCTACATTCAAACTTGTTAACAGATGATATTTGGATATAAGTTGGCTCAAGCCACTCAAAACATCAAACACAAACATACAAATTCAGTTTTGTTCATATGCATAAAGCAACAAATGGACTGCTTTAGGTTACCTTAAATGGAAGGGACTTTTCACTGCAGGGGCTTATGGGTAAAGACTGGAGGCTGTTGACAGGACTCGTCTCTGTGCTCTGCAAAAGACAAAAACATAAAAATTTAAAATCACACCAAGATGAGGTTTGTGCATTCATTGTACGTGCTGCTGAAAGGCTGTGCACAGAATGACCAGTCTCAGTTAATGATATGTTTGTAAAAGAGTGAAGGCATCTGTAGTATTTTCATTTTTCATTCTTGCAACTTAATTTTGTTGTTAAGCAACATTGGCAAAAAAATTACACTTTGAAGTCTGGCTACTCATCCAAAAAGAAAAAAGAGAGAAGTATAAGAGACTAGTTCTATCAAGATAGGTGCTCATAAAAGCTGCAGCATCCTGAACCTTACTGAAGTAGTCATTTTATACAGAATATCTGCAGGGCAATATTACATTTAGTCTCTTAATCTAGGTTTGAAGCCCCTTTGGTTCCTAAAAATGAAATTCAAATTGAATTTCAAAGAACTTGCCTGCAAAATAAAACTTCAGGCCGTGAGTTTCTTTTTTTTACCTAGTTTCTTACATAATCTCTGTTTTCTAACAGCAGCTGCGATCAGACACATTTTGGCTCTGCTCCTCGACACAGGTGTCTAGTGGGCAGAGAGCAGGGGCAGCTAGAGGGGGGTTCCAAACGCACACACATACATGCACACACGCACACACACACACGCAGAGTGCATACATTCATGTGACAAAGGGTGCACATTCTGTCACATGCACACACGCATGCGGACGCGCACACGCGCACACTCCTTTAAGAGAGCAGACGCTGGTCTAAATGTCACCTGTGAGGGCTTAAGATAGGACAGATGGTAAAGCTGGAGAGGATAAAGTCTCAGGCAGGACTGCTGATATTGATGTAATGCTGCATGGTAAGGACATGACATCACACACAAGGAGGAGGCGACAAGACACGTGACAAAGACATGACAAGGAACAGGAAACTGAGCTATCTACATGTTCCACACTTAGTTTTCTGATAACGTCTTATTTCCTGCCATCTGCCTCCCTCTTGTACATTAATATGCAAGCCAACTCCTCTTTTGTTTGCGAGAGACACCCTACAAAATGTGCTTTTTAGACTAAAATCTTTTTGTTTGTGTATGTTTTTGGCGTAGTTTCAGGTTTTGAAGGTAGCTGCAGAGACCAAATCTTTGCACAGCATACACTTGATGGTTTATTGGTTTGGCTGACCTTTTAAAGAAGCATACCTCCCTATCAGAATTATAGGTGCGCTATGGCGTCAGGCCCTCAATGTGTCATCGGTGATCAATGCCTTTCCCCATGTGGAGAGACAGGCGCACACTCACTGACACCCAAACACTCTCTGTCTCTCTGTCTCTCTCTCTAACACATACACATTCTCTTTAAGGTCACCTCTGTCCCACAGGCCTAAACACACAACTGTCCCCACAATTAGATGTGGTTCAGTAAAAAGCCTTTCAGATTTGGAGAACGGGGAAAGCTGCCTGGGAGCTCTGGATTTAATGACTTGCACTACCTAGAAGCTAAATGTCTAAAGATGATGAATGGCCTTAGAAAGGAAAGCAGGTTTTGTAGTTTGATACACCCCTTTAATCACATTCACACATCACTTAAATCACAAAATGAAAACCTTAAAATAACTCAAGGGTCATTCTTGCCCACTCTCTCTCTCTCATTGACATTTGGCTTTTTGACTGAAGGCAGCATCATTAACAACATACTAATGCTCTAACAAGACAGGGTGACTGCTTTAAATTTGAAATACCAACTCTGCTCGGGTATTGCTAAGTTTTTTCCTTGTTTTGTTTTGGGTTTTTTTTTTAACCCTGGGCTTCAAAAGTTCTTGTGTTGAACTAAAACTGTTAAAAAAAAAAAAATTTCTGCTTCTTTCCAAAAGCTGGTTAGAGCGATGGCTGCAGAGATGAAGGCAACTCCCTTAAATGTAATGAACAACAGCATTTTCAACTACACTTTATCATACAGACAGCTATCTTTGTAAGATTTGTTGAAGGCAGCAAAATAAGCCGCTGCCACAAGGCAAGCAGCTGCCTCGAGGGTAAGAGTCACTGGGACGGATAGAGGGTCTGCAGAGACACAAGCTAAGAGGGCCTGGCGGTGCATGTGTGGATATTGCAAAACTCACAGACCCAATGCCCACAAAGACTGCGTGTATATGCTGTAACAAATAGGGCCGTCACAGTTTTGCTGGAATCTATGGCTGACATTGACAAATGGGGATTATTGTGTTTGGCAACATTAATGCATACATGGACAGTGGCATTTTAGAAAAGTTTCTCCGTGCAGCCAACAGGATAAACTGATGAGAGAGAAATAAATTTGAGGATGGATGGCGTCCCTACAGCTGCCTTAAATATGCTAATCTGACAAATATGAAATACATCAAACACTGTTGGGGCATTTTTAAGCCTTTATTACAGAAAGTAGAGACAGGAAATGAAAGAGAGAGGGAGATGCAACAAAGTTCCCCGGTCCGACTTTAAGTGTGGACACTGAGGTTCGTGGTTTGCATCTTAAATCACTCCTCGTCAAAACAGTTTGACAGCAACTAAGAAACTGGCGTGTTATATCATTTTATTCACTGCTTCCAGCTCTTCTTGCTGACAACTATTGAGCTGCATTAGACTTCTTTATCCATAAAGCTGGCTAACATAACTGAATTTAGTTGAGCTTAATTTAAACATCAAAAATGTTCTCTCGTTTGCTGTGTCAGTTGGCAACAACACTTTAATAAAAAAAAATTAAATATTCTAATGCGCATTCTAGCTTAAGGCATAATAAATTACATAATTTGTTCAAATCGGGGGTAATGTTTGAAGATGGCCACCTTTATCTCAGCAACGTGTCTCCCAAAACTGCTGCACAATCCTGACTGTTAATTGATTTATGTTATTGTATTGTTTGTGAAAATGTTTTGGTCCAAATTGGACTTTTAGACTTGAACGCCTGGCTTTGTAACTGTTAGTTTGCACTACATGAGTCATTATTGTAATTTTCTGCCTCTTTGAAAGCATCTCTCAGGCTTTTTTGGTTGTTTTGAGGATGACTGGTATGGAACTGTGCTATATTATGTGTGACATATAAAGCCCACCAGTGTTTTTGAATGCCATTAGAGAGAAGTGAAGATAAGACAAGATAAGTTAAGGTTAACAAAAGGAAAGAACAGAAGATCGGGGCTCACTGCCAGAAGGTCAAGCAAATAAAATGCAAAGCATACAGACATGCCGAGTCACCCTCCCCCTGCTGCAGAATGGATTACATCTGTTGATGGAGGGTAACGAAATTTGCAAGTTAATGACACAACAAAGCAAGCAAAGAGGGCAAAGTGTACCCTCTTTCATATTCATGTTCTGCTGCAATGTAACCTCTCTCACTCTCTCTTGCACTCCCTTTAGTCTCTCCATCGCCACTCTAGTTTATGTCTCTCACCACTAATTATTATCTTATCATTTTCATGTCTCTCTCACAGTGGTCCTGGGAGGGGAAAAAAACAGAGATGAAAAGTGAAGAGAAAGGGAGAAAGTGATACATATGCCTCTGTGGACTGTAATTCACAGAGACGTCCTCACAGCTAGCTTTGATCTTAGTTTAGAGGTACTAATGGTGGGGTATTAGGGAAGGTCTGGTCACCCTTTTATATGTATTTTTGAGTGTGGGTCTGTATAATATTGCTGTATTTGGTAAGGGTCAGTCACCCATGTGGATTACAAGAAAACAGCAGCCAGACATTGCTAATGGCTGTTCTCTCAGCTCAATTTCCAGAGCATATGGTATTACTACTATCATACCTCTTTGGTATGTAAATGTGCATACACTTTCAATGACAAAGTCTATTAGTAAAAAATATGCGCACTTTCATTCCAAAATAAAACATACACAACACAATATATATATATATATAATATATACAAGCACCACCAAACATTAATTTCCAAATAACTAGTTCTATTGAAGCTTTGAAAAACTTGTACAATTGTTCATGCCTCAGCCATTTTCCAAAAAGAGTGTGATCCAGCCTGGCGTGAACTCTAACTAAAACTGGAATTTGCAATCAGCGGTTGATTGTATGTTTTATCATGATGACTGAGAATCTGCCCCAAGTCAAGCTCTCTGCAAATTGCAATTACCCAAATTATAACATGCCAATCACATTAAGAACAATTTTATGTTATTCAAAAAAAATACATTCTGGTGATAATCATTCTCTCAGTTAAAAGATTGCTTGACTGCACTGGGCCTTCAATAAGGTTCATCTGGCTTTTACAGTTAAACCTTGTTTAGCTAGTGCAATGTGTCAGTGCTTTACTAAGTGACCATTACAGCTAATCACGTCAATAATGGTTTCGATGTAATTTTACTGGTTACCGACATTCACACGGAGATGGCCCGACAGCCTGAGGTAAAACTTTAGTTTTAAGCAGGCAAAAGTATTTAGAGAGCAGAAATACTCTGAAACTGGAGGATTCATGTGTCCCCCCTCCAAATGTAGATTCTGATTAAATTAACAAAAAAAAAGTGATTACAGAGAAGAAGAATTTTGGCTCAAAATGTCAATTGCTTGATATTATTTGCTAACCCCTTACCCTAACTGTTTTAAAATAATTGTATTTATTTATAACTTGATCAACAAGGGTCTTTCAGTGTTGTACAAAAGGAATAATAATGAATTTCAGCTTGTAGTTGTGTTATTTTTGTGCTTTGTGAGCGTCTATGTCTTAATCTCAGTATAAATCCATGTTAAGAAGAGTGAGTATTGCTTGTATCTGGTTGTGCATGTGCATATCCCACCTCCTGCAGTGTCCGTCTCAATCTTAAAAGCAGGGTTTTGACAGCAGTGCAGTCCTGCTGCATCAGTCGGAGCGGAAGGGTCTCCAGCCCTGGAGGTAATGGCTCATCTTCCCTTCCCAAACCCAGCCCCAAGCTCCAGTCAGCAGGCAGCAGGCTGGTCGGACGGCAGGGCTCCCTGGGGAAGAAGTAGAGTGTAGGGAAGGGAGAGAAATAAAGAGATGAAATGTTAGTATGAGTCAGTGTGAAAACCTGATCATTGGCCTGTCTTCACTGCTCCCCAAAGGCAACCAGTGGGATCTGATCCTCGCCTTTGGTCGTTACCGATGGTGTAGATGATACATTACACAGTAATGTTAAGATATCAGATACTTCCAATATGCCAATAGCTCCCAGAATCTTGTGGGGCCAAATAAACCAAAACAAACATGGTCTAAACTTGTCATGTGTAGGTATTACTGTATATGCAACACAGTAATCTATACCTTCTACAGAGCAATTATAAAGATCTATCTGCATCATGCTAAGAGCAGAGATGATACTAGGCATGGGACGATACGCACATTTCACGTGTCAATTACCCTGGCTAAAATAATTGAGATTCAGGATATTATCCCAATAATCATCAAAATATGATTAAAACTCTTTAAATGCCACTAAAAAATACTAGAATCACTTTATCTTAAATTGTGTTAGGAAATAAATATTTTTATGGCATCACAGATAAGAGAAATCTTTTTTTAGCGAACATTTTTATTGAAAAAAAAACAATAAAACCAAAATAAGGTCTCCCTGCATAAATAAAGGACAATTAAAAAGAATTAATAGCAACATTGTCTTACATTATAATTCCTGTACTTTTATCATCTTTTTTTAACTTCTCTGCCATATTTAGTAAGTTAGACAGCTTTTTTAAGTCAATCATGTGAGTATATTCACCATTATCGGGATAATGTGGTGATAAATGTATTGGCTTTTTATTGCCTCCGGCGATAAAATCCTATACTGTCCAATCCATAGATGTTTTTCACAGTTTTGACATTTTTATTAAAACCCCAAAAACAAAAATGTGTGGGAGAGATTTCTACAGAGGGGGGAAAATCGACGGGGCAACAATAAGTCAGATGGAGACCAAGACCTGCAACATAGCAGCTGCTCTGCAGGACTCCTTAAGGGCTCCATTTTAATGAGCACTCATTTCTATAATAGGTCTCTTTAAAAGCTTGGGTAGTTAACAATGAAGAAACCAGCAAGAGTATTGTAGATTTTTTAAAATTATCCAACCGAAAAACCCAGCCCAGTGTTGCCAATTTTTTTCCAATGAAAGTAGCTAGGAGCACTAGCTCCGAAAGTCCCTAAATCTAGCAAGAAAGTTGCCAAGTTGGCAACACTGATAGCTCGTCCCTTCAGGCCTCGCTCCAAAGCCAGCCCGTAAAACTATCATTATGAACATAAACATATCATTATGTACATAAACAATGAACATGGCCATTGTTAGTACGCCCAGCTGTCAAGCTAGCAGCTTCACCAATTACAGTCCTGTGACGGCCACAGAGATACCAGATTCTTGTCTTTTACAAAGATGTTTGTAAAACACATTACCCTCCCTAGCTTTGAGATCATTTAAAACTGACAACATGAGCTGATAAAAACACACAGACTAACTAAAAAGCACATAAATGCCTGCATGTGCTGACACACATACACACTAATGCTTTCAGAGATCAAAGAAGCCAAAGCGCACAAGTCCATCTTCTAATCCTGCGTCTCACCATCATTATCAACTCAAAAGGACACTTCACTGTCAAGAGCTTTGATTCATCGTAGCCCATCACAGCTGTGTGATCCTGCCTGTGTGTCCTTCTCATATTGTTTGAGGATTCTTAATGTTGTGTTTTGTATTAATGCATGTCCACAATTTATTCTTCTGCAGAAACCACCCTTTGAATGTGCTGATTGTGTGACTGTTTGCGCGACTGTGTGTGTGTGTGTGCGTGTAAAGGAGATCTCTCAGTTGGAGAGCTGCATATCAAACACCTTTCTAATTAACAAAGCTCTTAACGTTAAGCGCAGCAGACCTCCTGGCTGTTTGACAGATAGAAGAGATGAAATCTCTCCAAAAAAGACAAGTTCATAAGTCACTGTTTCAGGCCTGGCCTGCCTCTGGAGGAGTACGTCTTTGGTCTCTTGTGCATGGCTTTTGTTATTTGTCTCACCTTCAACACCTATTTAGTGCAGCAGTGGACAGATATTGTGAGGACCTTTCAACAGCAGTCAGAGTTCCTTAATGTCACGGCATTCCTCATCTTTCTTTGCCTTCCAGCTAACACTAAAACTCAATTGAAGCAGCACAACTAAAAACACTGACCTTATCTATAAAGCTATAGCTCCACAGTCCTTCATCGCTCAGAGCCCACTTTACCTGTTCCATCAGTTTAAGTTTAACCCAGAGCATATTGTTAACTACTTACAATGTAAGACTACTTTATATTCCATCAGACATGAAAACAGTCTCAAAGCAAAGCTCAAGCTTCTTCTGTTTATTTTGTTTAAACCGTTTCCAAATAATTATGTGACTAATGTTTTCATTTGGTCTGCTGCATCTTTTCCTGGCCACTCATACATAGAAAATTCCAAATAGATTAGGAAAATAAAACAGCTTACTTTATCATAGTTTGTGCATTATGAGGTTAATTGCAAGGCTGTTGTATGGCTGCTGCTGCTTTGATATTTAATACAGTACTTTATGAGTATGGGATAGTAAAAGATACAAGCTTTCATTTTCTACATTCTGATTTTAGGATTAACATTTGCCCTTGGTTAATAGTTGTGGTACAACTCTTTTCACAGAGCAATAATTACAATAATACAAGAACACTAAGTCTAAGTTGTCAAGTGATGCTTCTGGAGTCTGGTCTGGCTATGTTTATGGGTAGAAGTACTGCAAATAAATGAGTTTATTAGCATAAACAGATGTCTGGATGGTCTGGTTTGCTAAGGATTAAAATGTAGACAGTGGTACGAGTACAATGAAATCCAAAAGCATCAATGAGCAAAAAATCTGAAGTTTTTTACTTTAAAGGTTCAATGTCTAATCAAACACTAGTTAGTTCTGTATGAAGGAAAGTGTCCTTTTTCCATTGACAACAATTAAAAAGCAATTACAATCAGGTTTTCAATGATCAATGAAAATGTGGAGATGACCCTTACTTGGCCCAAAGACATTTTGCAAATGTCAAAACTGGGGATGTAACAAAAGCCTGTTGAATATTAAGCTTCGAGGCCAATGTGCTCTGAAAGAGTAAAACTATTAACAATGAATAGATTGGTTTTCTTTCTCACAAGCACACAATAGTAAAATGTTACTTTGCACGTTAATTCTGAATTGGTTGTGAAGCCAAGTTATCCAACTTAGTAATCAGTAGCATGACAAACTATAGTACAGACAACAAACAAACTTGACAATTTTGTGGAATTAATTATAGAATAATGCTATAAATGCAATGTAAAAGTAATGTGTGCTTATAACATGGTTATGGACAGTTTTGCATCACATCAAGGATCTGAAAAACCAACTAAAATTAACCAACTTGCATCAATCAAATGTGTTTTAATAAACTAAAGTCCAGCATTTCTTTGTCAAGTTGTGATATTTTGACAGAAGTGCATAAAGGGGACTGTGTCTCTCATCTTCTTTATGACATTTTCAAAAGGTGAGTTGAGAAATTCCAATCTGCTGTCTAAAAACCACAAAGACAACCAGCAAGTTCACAGTCTGAATATTAAGAAAAAGTGGAGTTAGGAGGGATGTCAGTAAAGAGAGGCAGGCATAGACAAAGAAAAGAGGAGCTCTTTTAGATCCTGTTCACTTTGACATTTAGAGGGGAGGGGAGTGGAGATTAGATGCATTTAGTCCCATTTTCCCAGAAAAATCACCAAGTAAACAGCGGAGTGGAGCATTAAGTTCCACAGCAAATTCTCCAGGAAAAATGCTCTGAGGGCAAAACAACACCATATCCCTAAAATATCGATCAACATAAGCCACTCCGAAGACTTCTCACTGAAAAGGTCGAACCGAATTGCTCCCTCTTTTGACCTAGAGCTTTCTTCCTCACTGGTTCTCATTCCCATCCCTCTTTCATCTTTTCCCTATCATCCATTCACATTCTCTCCATCTACCTCTCCTTCTCACTATCTTATTATTTATCAAACATCAACCCTGGACCGCTCGGCCCAAGCTCCCCTCTCTTACTTTTCTTTGATCACCTGCCCTTCCCTCATCTACCCCCACCCTGCCCTTGTCTTCTGACTCTACGGCTCTCCCCTTGCCTCTTCGTCAGTTTTTCCCCCTATCACTCTGACAACCACTACACTAAAGGCAGTATCAAAGCCCCCCCTGGGGATTCTGCTAAGCACCTCATACAAATGTCAATGAAGCCCGCTGTCTTTTGAGGGCAGGTGAGATCTGTCTGTCAAGAATGCACTGGTGCTTTTTTCCCACCCTTAAACTGTATTCGTTGTAAGCTTTTGTTCCTGCCTCGCATCTCAGGTTAGAGTGAACTTTCTCCATTTATTTCTCTGCTGCTCAACCCTGCTATCTAGGCTGGATGAACTGAGCGTAAATAAATGACATATGATCAATCATGCACTCTTCTTTCTGACAGCTTGTGTCAAGTGGCGCAGTGCAGTGCCACAAGAACGTTTTTTTCTTCTTCTTCTTCTTACAAAGTTGTTTTTTGTCTTGTTTTTGTTTCTCGGAGCACGATACTCTTGGCCTTTCTCGAGCTTTCAACAGGGTTTCAGGTTCAGATTCCCTCTTACCTCTGGGGTACACTGCACATCAAGTCCACAGAGTGACAGGAAAATGAGTGGGAGAGGGGTTTAAACAACACTCGTCTCCCCCAAAACAATAATCACAGAGGTGCCTTTATGAAAGGCATTCCAGGAGACAAGAAGCAGACTGTAAAGGTGTTTTACTGTAGGGAACATTTAATTACATTTATATATGTAGCAGTAGAAATGGCATTTAGTGGGTGAGGGTTTTATTTTGCTTCTATTTAAAAAAAAGAAATTGCCAACTTTATCTCCTATGAAGAACATCCATTTGCAACTGATTTGCAATAGCATTTTATTGCATGTCCTGGTAATATTTAGTGTGAATGGAGAAGTAGTTCATGTGGTGTACGGCAAAGTTAGGGTGTAAAGTTTAGGAGGACGGATGGGGATGCAAAACACGAGACACCAAGGTCAAGTCCCGTCTCATTCTGTACCTGAAGTCCGTTTTTACATTTACAACATAAACATAAACCACAAAGGGCCAAAAAAATATCATATCTTAATCAAGCTTTTGTTATCTCTAGCATATATTGTAGGAACAAAACACAACAAAACACACATTTGCAGTACATGTGCAACATCATTTTTAGAAGAGACTTAAACCAGCAATGGGCCATTTTCTATACAGACGTTGGTGCTTTCTGTGGTTTCAGCAGAATTAATTAAGCAGGCTACCTGTTAAACTGAAGGAAACCAAGGTTCAAGTGAGGACGGAAGAATAATTATAACCGAGAGACTGTTTCAATGCAAAGACTGCCAAGCTGCCAGTGTTTGTGTTTGTGTGTGTGTGTGTGTGTGTGTGTGTGTAATTTTGACTGCAGTGAGTCGACAAAGTCATTTTCCAGCTAAGCACAAGTCTCATCTGCAGGTAATTACCCCACACACTACGTGGAAGAGAAGACACACACACAAACACACAACAGGAAGTGCACGGCACAGAGGAAGACAAGTCTGTTCAGCAATGATAGATGTTATACAGGCAGGGAGGCCGTTCCTCTACTCAGGGTCATCTATCTTTTCACTGTCATGAGCAGATAGCCCGACACGCTCACTCATTTCTCTTTTTTTACAACTCGCTCTCTCACACTCACACACACAGTATTGAACACACACACACTGCACCTCTGAACAGGTTATATGTATGTGCAGTTGTAGTATTACAACAGCTAGTGGCTGAAGCTAGTACTGCATGACCATATCAGTGTGAAGCTAATTACAACTAAATACATGCATTAAAGTGCAATTAAATATTTGAACAGAGATTCTTTTTTTTTTTTAATGAAATAAAAAGTAAACAGTGAAGGAGTGTGAAAAGTGCTTCCTTGCCATTGTACTCTTACTCCTATTTTTTCTTCTCTTCTCTGCTCCCATTTTCCTTTTCTCTTGCCCATCTCCCCTCTTTTCCTGTTTACTTCTCTCCTTTCAATATGTAATTTTTTTCTCCATTGCTTTTCTCTCACTTAAACTCTTCTCTCCATCCTTCTGACTCACCCCTCCCCTCTCTGAAGCCATTTCTCAATAGCAGCGTTAGAAGTGATCCATTTCACCAACCTGAAAAAGCCAATTATCTGCCTTTTTATGACTTCCATTATTTTACCACTCACACAGTGTTTTATTACTGGGCCGCTGGCTCCCAGCACTGACACACGCACACGCACACGCACACACACACACACACACACACACACACACACACACACACACACAGGCAACAGCAAAGAGACACAAGTTCCTATATGCACACTTAGATGTCTAGGTTTACATAATGTTGAGTTAGTGCATGAAGTGATGAATAATGTTAACTGTTAGTCAAATAAATGATGTTTGATTGAAGTGCATTATCTCTAGCAGAAGTTGAGAGGCGTGGGCCACACCATTGTCAATCAGCAATATTAAGACTGCATTGTCTCTGGAATAATAACAGCAAAAGACACTTTAACAGTGAGACACAGCTAGAAAAGTCAGTCTCATATGGCAACTTTTTCCTCATTAAATTTATGGGGACAATCCAGTATGTGTGCGTTTAATGCAGACATTTGTGTGTCATGTGTGCACAAGTGAGGTATAACACTATACCGCAGCTATTGGAGAATGATCGCCCTCATTTGTCACTCCTTCTTCCCATCTGACAGACACAGTGTGCTCATCTGCATTCAGCACCTGAGGCTACGGATGTTTAATGCTGCCATTAAACTCATCTCCGACATAAAGTGCATCTGTGACTAAAGAGTGAGCACAAGCCAAGCTGCAGGCAGTGAATCTAATGGTGAATTCAAGTCTTCAGACACAGAAAGGGAGAGAATATAAAACTAATTTAACATTGCAGGGGTAACTTTCTGATTAACCTAATTGTCCTCTCTGCTTTACTTTGCACTCTGCACTCTGAATCTGTGCTTGTTTTTCAAGAAATCTGTGCTGTCTGCCTTTCCTTCTTTAACCTTTACTCTCTTTACCAGACTCCTGTCTGACTTAGTATCTTTGACCTTTTGAGACTGTCCACTTATCCACTGCCTTAGCATCTGTGAGTATCATAATGTCAATCAAATACAAAAAGGCTGAGAACTACCACACTAGCTTTTTGTGGGGGAGCGATCTCAGGGAGTCATCAGAACACAACTGCACTAATTATTATCAAAACTTCTTGTTGCTCTAAGAGATCTATTTAACATCGGTCTCATGTGTCACATTACATTTTCATGTTTCAGAGAATATTGCCCAAAAAGTTATCCTGTATTGAAGCCTTAAAGCGATATTCCTCTAAAATATAACATTTTTAGAGCCCTTCTATGAGTTCACAAAATCCACTACTAAGAGTGATATTGCACGAGGATATCTGACACATGTTACTCTGTTGAGTTTATAATGTTATGCATGTCCCGTAGGATTTCTTCTACTCTTTAATGATCCACTTATTCAAAAGTAACTCAGCCCGTTCGCAGTCTCAATAATGAGAAGTGACTAAAAAAGCATGAAAGCCAACGGTGACAATAGATCATAAAAGCAACCACTGGTTGACTGAGGCGGATTATTATTTTTTTTAAAAACTTAAATCAACAAATCCACGTTAAAAAAATGCAAATTCCTCAACCAAAGGGAATTTTTATTTGGAGGACTAATTAAATGTTCATCTAATCTATTCATTACTTAAGGACATGATAATTTTACGCTATTTATTCTAATGCCATGATAATAATGGACCAGAATTTCAATTACATAATGTGTTGCGATTGTGCTTTTTTAAGAAGCCTCATTTTACTTCGCCTGACCTTGGAGCTACGAGAGAAGCTAAAAGTGCAAAAGCTCAAGTGAGACTTGCAAAAAAAAAAAAAAAATGTACAGTAACATCATGAAAATCATAACCTGTGATAAGCTTACGATAATGTATTTTTGTCTTAAGTTAATAATATGTTTCCAGTTGGGAGTGTATAAGTTTATACCGTGGATCCAACAGTAACCGTGCGACGCAAGATGCATTATAAAGGTTTTCTGTAGCAACTAGTGAAGAGAAAACACGGGGGCGGATATGTACACTTAAGCGAACGTTATGATATGTTTTCAGTAAGCGGACAAACACAGTGTCTAGCTAATGTTTTATGTTGACGTCTGTAACAACATTACCAACATCAAAATAAATTAAAATGTCGTCTTCATCTCATTTCCTCTCGTCTCCGTCAGGCGGTCTAATTTCCTTTCAGAGAGCCAAATATATTGTTTTAGATGAGTCATAATTCTGATTTGTTATTTTGTAGTGCCATTGTTGTCACCATCATGACAAAATAATAGCACCGCCTAACAAAGGTTTCCATACTGAGTCATGGTACACATGATTTACATGACAGTGCTCCTGCACGCACGGATTTATTGTGAGAAACTCTGCTCTCAGGTCAGATCCACGTTAAATGTTCACGCTTGTTATTCTCGTTGAGAGCAATTCTGAATAAATGTTAACCAATATCTTCTTGTTAGGACATTTTAGTCTCTTTAGTATACTTTCTGAGTTGGTGTACACAAACATAATTTCCTGTTCATAAGCACCTGCATACGCTCGGATTCTGATTAAATGAAATGGAAATGTGCCAAGTTACCAGGAATAAGCTTCTATAATCCAAGATATTAAAGGCGTGTCTGCTCCCCATCTTCATTTCTTTAAAAGCTGTTTTCATGGCAATACTGAAATATGCTGTAAATGTATGTATAGAGGGCCATTGATGAGCAGGATATCAACTGTACATATGAATAGAAGACTGTAATGAGAGCAAGTGAAATCTTGTAATTTACTGCATCTTACGCAAGTAAACAAGTTCATCATAAGTGTGAGATCTGTCTGTATGAAGCTACATTTTCTAGTGATTGTAAACAGCTAGGCTGCCTCTGTCAAAGTTCAAGAGTTCACCTCCGGACACTAATTAACACGTATCCGTTTTGTTTAATCTGCACACAAACAGAAAGGTAAGAAGACTTTGTGGTTTCAGGTAGAGTTATATATTATATTCCTCTCTAACTTTATATTAGAGAGGAAATTATGACCTTTTTGATACATTTTCAAACAAAAAACAGTATTCAAACGCAATAAAGGGGTGCACGTTGAATTGGATGTATTGTTTTGTTTTTGACTGTGGTATCGCACTGGTATCGAGAATCGTGGAATGTCATTGTTGAAATTGGTATCGTTACATCCCTATACCAAACTTTGAAAAACATTAGTGTGATATTTTGCTATTATAGTGTAATCACAAGACTTCAGGATGCTGTGCACAGTCACTGCATGCAGCTGTTGTTTGCCAAGAAATAGCTACAGAACAGAACTCCCCTTAAACCACAAATTTATTGTTTTTAGATCTCTGTTCTGAGCCAGGCTTGCTGCCTCCTCTGACTTCCAGTCTTTATCCTAAGCTAGGATAAGCATCTCTCCACTTGGTGCACAGATATGAGATTGATATTGATGTGATCATCTAACTCTCGTAAAGAAAGCATAAACGCATGCATCCTCAAAACTTTAAATATTCCTTTAAACTTGCCACTTACTAAACCAAAAAGTAATTTCATTGGAAAGCCCTGACTCAAAAAGGCAAAGTTACGTAATGACTGCTGTACAGAGGCTTTCTTTTCCAGAGCCTAGTTTTTGGTGATGTTGATACTACCTTCCACAGACAACTACAAAGCCCAAACATGAATAAGGGCAGTTATATCAGCAGCAAATTCTCATGGGAAATATTCAGTATTTGCTTTTTTGTCTGCAATAGTAGAATGAATGTGTTTGAGAAAGCAACAAACAGGGAGGAAAACATCAATGTATCACTGCAGAATGCAAATGTTAGCATTTTGCGGACCATTTTCTTAAAACTATGCTTTAATCTCAGCATGCTGTATCAACACTATGTTCAAGATCAACATACAGTGTGCTGTAGTCCACAAAAAAAAGAGATGAATTGCAGACAATGCATGAAGAGCCAGAAACAAAAGAGCAGCCCCGTCTCTGTAATTCAAAAATCCTCCATATGCTGCAAAATGACATTAAAGTTCAGGAAAACAAACACCCATGTCATGTCTTACAATCTGGTAACAAAAGACCAGCAGTGGATACCACTTCAATTAATCCTTTTATTTCTGGAACAGACCACTAAGTAATGGAAAGCAAAGGAATGACTTATTCATTGCCAATCGGATGTTTTTCTCTGCGATACAAATCAGAACAACAAGTTCCCACTCAAAGCAAGAGGGAAAAAACAGAAGCCAACACTAATTAGTCTCTGTGTGTTGAACATTTATTAAACCCAATTAAGTGATGAAAATTAGAAGCTAAACAACAGCAATGGACTATGCATGACAGTAGGCAACAGGACTTTTACATGTTTGAGCGTGAGAGCATGTAGCCATAGCTTTCCCTCCAAGTGCATGATGTTTAGCTAATACAAATAACTATCTTCTTTAAAAGAATGCATCCGGAACGTATAGTAATAACCAACACATTTCCCTTCATATATAATGTAAAACTACAAGATAAAAGACTAGAGTTGTCTCACTACTGGATTAATAAATTCTGCATCATTATATTCCAGCAAAAGGGAGGAAAATCTGCTCTGTTCCCTCGTACTCCCTCTGTATGCTGTGTGTGTGTCTATGTGTCTGAAAATCATGCTGCAGTGCATTTTATCTGTCCCCAGCTCCACTCCAAGGCTCAGATGGATTCTTTCTGCTCGTCTATTTTTATAAATGTGCATGTGTGCATGTGAGTGAATGTTTGTACGTGTATGACTTGCTGTAGGAGGAGATGTGCATGTTATTTTTTGCTGACTATATCGAGTCAGGTGGGATTAGACATCAGCTTGGCTGATACACTTTATGAATCATATTAACATTAAACAAATTTGTTTCACTGTTTATGTGTGACTGGGAGCAAATTCTATATAATCACAGATTACATGTCTCTGTGGGAGACAACTGAGAGTATATCACTCTGCACCATATCTACTTGATGTGAGAGGGGGGTGTCTTTCCGAATCACAATCACACCTTCTCTTCACTTTGCTGCTTTGCGCTGTCTTACTACCAACTGACTCAAGTATGACGAGTTCAAGGTATACTATCTGTCTTACCGCCTATGACGCGTTTAATTTACAAGACCCAGCTGATTCTGTTTCAATTGTTCCTCTTCTCTTACTTTCTAATACCCCACAAAATAAGCAAACACAGTATAGCTTGAGGCATGTGGTAGACTGTGATATTTTTTTTTGCAGCATACTCCTTACGATCTGTTAAATGAGAGTTTAAAAACAGGATGATGTAGAGTGCATTTTGGAAATATAAACAAAATATTAACTTTGAAGTCATCTTTAATTAAGTTGTCAGCGGGTAGAATTGGGAGCAGTCCACATATGTCAACATTTTCCTAATAAGTCTAATTACACAAATGTAAGAGAATGTTATAGCTGCAGATTAACCCTTAAATCCCAAGGGGAGATAAGGACATTTAGACTTTCATGAGTTACATCTGCATATTGACAGACAAGGACACCTCTGTTTGCATGTCCTCTGCTCAGATTACCTGCCTTCTTCATAGTAATCAATAGTAAGGAAAAAGGAGAAAGAAAAGAAGAAGGGAAGAGGAACACTCAACAGGCGGACTGCCGTTACCATAGCAACAGGAAAGCTACACCGCAACTGTCAACATTTTATTTCCTCTGTGTCTTTTTCTATAGGAGAGACAAGGGAGGAGTCGATGACTTCATCAAAGACATTAAAATATATCATACAAACAAATATTCAGTATTCACCTTGTAACACGCCCTCCGCCGCTCGCTTCCACCAACCAAAAGCCACTGAGCCACACTCACTATTGTCATGCAGTGAAGATGGGCAATATTATTCAGAGTAAGTGCTGCAATTGGCAAAAGTGCACCGACGAGGGCTTTATGTAACAGTGCACATGAACTGATGCCAAAAAAGCATTTTTGGCCCATCTACTTTCTGTCAATATGCAGCCCTGTATGAATTTTGAAATGTAATATGAAATGCAAGCATTGGGAAAGGGCAAACAAAGCTGCTGTGTTAAACGTTTATTAACACACTACTCTCTGCTAAAATAAATGCAACCCATATCTGATTCATTCCAAAACGTCTAAAAACTGTCTTTTACTACATAGCTAATGCAAAGACATTGAAGTGGAAACATCCAGAGCCTCAACAATCAGTCAATCAATAAATAAGTCGATTCACAGAAAACATATTTGCAACTATTTTGATATGATGCGGTTAATGATGATGTTAATCAATAATAATCAATGATGTTCAATCGTTTGTTGCAGCACTAGAAACATCTTTCTTAGTTGCATCACTAAACCTTATACTCTGCTCTCCCCATATTCTCACCCTCTTAGTTTTATCCCAAGCTGCCAATGCTTACGCGATTAAAAACTATTGTAGAATGTACTTTGTCTCTGTTGACGGATCCCTGTTCACCAGGTATGTGCAGCATGAACAACGTGATGAGGGATATTGTGACTCCATAATTATTTTTTTCCTATATTCAAGTCAAAGATGGATCCGGTCTTTCTTTTATCCCCAACTCTCTCTCCACACCTACTGTATGCACCCACAACAAAATGGAAACCAATATTTAGCACATGACATTCGCTGCTCTAGCTTTGTTATTGAGGTTTTAATGCTTTCAAAGTAATATACACAGAGAATTAAATGCTTGTCATCAAAATCATCAAACTGTCATACATGAAAGAGGAAGTATCCGTGCAAGACTGTGTGTGCGTGTGTGTGTGTGTGCGTGTGTGTGAGAGAGAGTGTACAGCAGATGTTCTGTGCAGCCTGTCAGACAGCCAGCAGTATCCTGCAGCTGACACTCTCTCTGGACAGGCTGACTGACTGACAGGTGTGTGTGTGTGTGTGTGTGTGTGTGTGTGTGTGTGTGTGTGTGTG
>CALSBV010012216.1:411259-533636 GCA_943590825.1 Bovichtus diacanthus | reverse complement strand
GTGTGTGTGTGTGTGTGTGTGTGTGTGTGTGTGTGTGTGTGTGTGTGAATAGATGGGGAGGTTGCTTTGCCTCCAGCAAATCAATGTCCCCTTGAGGGAATGTTGAACCTGAGACAAAGAGCTAGAGAGACTGAGAGAGAAAGAGCAAGCCCTGGGCAAACACACTTTGCTCTCTTTCCCCTCTCCAATTTTAGCTTCCTCATAGACTTTACACATTTTCCAGTAACATTTGTGTGAAATGTTCTGTGAGAAGAAATCAGTGCAGATGTTGAAGTTTTTCAGTGGGTACATATTAACATATGCCAGCAGCCTTGTGTTGAGGGGTAAGAAACTCAGACCTGGCTCCATTATGCAACCTGCCTCAGTGTTTCCAAAGTCCAAACTGATTAAAACATGTTTTGCTGGAATGTACACCCAAGTGTTATTTAAATAAAACATAATGTTAAATTCACTTTGAAATCAAACGGAAAGCAAAAGAAAGGAGAGTCCGAAAGTCTTTGAAAGCCTCTAAGGTGTGATTTTATTATCGAAGTGTAGCTGTTCTTTCCATCCAGTCGGTTTTTTAAATGTTTTCTGAGGTAACTCTGCTGCTCTGCCCTTCAGCTCCAAAAATGTCTCCCTTGCTGGGAAGAAGTTAACTGAACACACACTTCCTAAGTCCACTATATCATATCACTGTCTCACTGTCAGTACTAAATTATGTGATGTGTCTACAGTTTTAGAGGCTTGAGTCATTCTTGAGTAAACGCTTCAAGACTTTAGTGCAGACTGTTGGGTTGTTATAAAGGTGCTTTATAAACTAACTAATTAAGTCATCACAGCCATACCATGATTTAAATGTGAATGTAATGCATACCTTTAAAGCCACGCTAACAACAGAGCTCTAGGGATAGAAATGTCAATCTGTCGGTCAGTTGGTCCACCACTTCAGTCCAGACTGAAATACTGTATCTCAACAACTATTGGACAGATTGCCTTGAAATGTGGTAATCTATCCTCCGCAGGAATGAATAGTAGTGAGGGTGATTCACTCACATTTTATCTAACATCATCATGGGGTCAAATCTGCAAAACGAATGACCTTTCCTACTGCCAAATTGGTGTTTACTGCTAATTAGCAAATGTTAGCATGCTAACGAGACAAAATAAAATGGGAAGATGATAAATATCATACTATAAAAACAATACCTGCAACACATCAGCATGTTGGCATTGTCATTGTGGGCATGTTAGCATGCTGTCCTTGGCGTTTAGCTAAAAGTACCAGTACAGTCTCACAGAGCTGCTAGCATGACTAGCATTAAGAATTGGTTTGTTTAAAAGTATAAAACTGAATGGTCATCTCAGAGTCACAAAATAAAGTCATTTGATGCTTAACAGCAAATTAAGGCAGCAACCAAGGATTATTTTCATTAATCTGCAGATTATTTTCTAGATTCTCAGTTTCTCAAAGTCCTAAGTGATGTTTATAAATGTCTTGTTTTGTCAGTCCATAAAAAACAAAGATATTCAGTTAATATGATATAAAACAGGGAAAAGAAGGAAATATCCATATTTGAGAGGCTGAAGACAGCATTCTGCCCTTTTTGCTTGTAAAAGGATTTTAATAATTAATTGATTATCAAAATAGTTGGCAATTATTTTTCTGTCCATCAACTAATCCATAAATTGACTAATCTTTGCAGCTCTACAGCAAATACCCTATTCCCTCATCCATTTTATTCATTCATTCATCTCGGCTAAAGGGATACTATCGTAATACACCGTCTCTGATTGATTGCAAAGGCAGGGACCCATCTCCTCATATCGTGGCGTTTCTAGCCTGAACTGCGATGCTGCAGTCCAGGACAACTCAATCAAACAGAAGAAAACTGGTTTCAGAGAAATTACATTTTAGCCTTGACCTTGTATACAGAGAGGAATAATGCAAATATTTGTCTGTGTGTATGTCTGGACATGAATGCTCCTCCACTACTTTGAAAAGACAAGTGGGACTTCAGTATAAATTAAACAACCAATGAATTGTCTGACAAAAACCTTGGATGGGTTGAAAAGGTTGATTCCCAACTTGCATGATTCACTGACACTGTCTAGACAGAGAAAATGTCTCTCTATTCAGCAACATTCAAAGAGTGTTAGAAGTGTGGTAAAAACTCTGCACAGAAAAAAAATATTAAAAAAAGCCAAGGCTAAATTTAATGTCTCAATGGTGTAGCACAGATCCTTCAACCTTTACTTGAAACCACTCACACAGGTTAACCTGCACTGGCTCGGCAAACAGAGAAGCTCATAGCTAGTTTATTTAGGGGACAACATGGACAGAGCGATTTATCCATTTACTCTATGGGTACTACCAGAACTAAAATTAAATTCAACCAGGGAGTAGAGAGGAGCACTGAGAGTATAATTATCTGCTGGCTTGTCAGACATATAACCAGACAATACCACTGGTGAGACAACCCTTTTATTACACACTGGCTCCATAAAGCCAAATAAGCCATCCAAGACTATTCACAGAGCTGCTGCTCTCTCTCTCTCTCTCTGTGTGTGTGTGTGTGTGTGCTTGTTGTTGTTTTGTATGTGTGTATGCATCTTTGTGCAGATGTGTGGGTGTGCATGCATTTCTCCTCATGCCCAGCAAGATCTATCCTGATTTCTGAGCGTAGAGAGAAAACAAGTGGCCAAATCAAATCAGATATGGAACCATTCGTGGCTGTGGTGGTACTCAAACGTACAAACAGAAACTCTAAGTGTTCTCTTTCAGCCGTTGGCTACTGGAAGAAAGAGGAGAACAGAAAGACAGCTTGCATATTCATTAGAAGCGCATTTATTTATTTACCCTCCATCTTTCTGCACTAGAGTCCCGTCTAATCTCCAAGGGAGGGAAAGACATAAAACATGTTACGCATTTACAGGGAAAATTCAAGATCAGCAATTTCTAGAACAGACAATAACCCTCTCCCTTTCTCTCTGTCTCTCAAGTGTGTGTGGTGTAAAAAGCTATATTGTAGCTATACTGTAATGAAGCTATACTGTACTGTACAGAGCATAAATTAAATTAAATCCTTTTTTGGACCGGCCAATAACAAACTATTTTTTTCCTGTTTTGTCATGTTTGTGGTTATATTACACATAAACGTCATTTGTTAAGTATTTGTCTTCATTTGCTTTGTAACTTAAAGTGCAAGACAACATTACTCAAAATTTCCACATAATTACATTAACAGCGCTGTTTGCAATTTTTTGCACACTCTCACTATAACTTTATAGTGAAAGCACACAACACAGTATATTTATACAGATATTCATATTTACCTCTGATTGTTTTCTTTCCCTGGAATGCGATCTCCTGATGGGTCCATGGGGGAGGGCAGCAGGTTGAGACAGGAGGCCAGGGACTGACTGGAGTCTTCTCTGGACACTGTGCACACACCCAAACACACACATTGTCATTATATCACATTGATTTTCACATCTCAGTTGACACATAAAATGTGCCTAACCTGACCACAACGTATTTTACTCATCAAAAAAAACAACTTTCTTAGATCTCTACTACTTAGATCTCCTGCTAAATTTAATTAGAGCTATAAAACACCAGCCATGTCACAAAGTAGCTTATTAAAATTTAGTAGTGATAGGTTTGTGTAATGAAAATACTATGAGTTGTTTTAATGGCATATTTGACAGAGCAGTGTGGACCAGTCTGGAATGAAAACTGGTGTTGAAGCCAAGATTTAGCATTTCTTCATGTCTTTGTAAAGGTCCCGCTGTCTCCGTCTTTCTGTCTCCGTCTGATTCCACAGGGCATGAGTCACAGTTGGATTAGGAGCACAGAGCCCTGCAGCTGAATACAGTTGGCCATAAATTGCTGTGAAACTGCTTGCTTTTTAATAAAGGCTTCAACAAGCCACCTGAGAGAGGTAAAAATAAGAAATGCCAATGAGAGTGTGCGGGTGTGTGGGATGAGTGTGTGTCCAGTCGTAAGTGTCTGTCGCTATCTTTATACAGTATGTACGTGTGCATGCGTCTGGTCTAACTGCTTTGTGCATACCGCCTGAATAAATGTGTGCAGGTGTGTGTGAGTACTTAAATTAGTCCCTTTAAATTGAGTGTGTGGAAGAACCTTATTCTCCCATCGCCAGCACAAAGTCTTAGTCCCTTGACTTTATGAGAACGATTCATCAAACCTTTAATTTCATGCTACAGTCTGCAAACCATTGGGTCTAATCACTAAGCATGCAAGCTTGTGTGTTAGTTTGTGAAGTAATGATGATGTCTCCTTGTGCTCTGCACCAGCCAGTGCCTTTAGAGGCGTTTTAAATATGCGTGTCTGTGTAGGAGTGCGTGAGTGCAAACCCGCCCTCCCTCCCAAAACTCTCCAGACCCCATAAGCACAGGACATTCAGTTTATTAGGGCTGAAGCTCCTGTTGTAATCTTTACTCCGCAGTGCCGCTGAGCATTTTACTTTACTTGACTGCAACTGTAATATTTTGCGAGTCCATCTGGGACTTGAATGTAGCCTAGAGATAGATGAATCTAACCTCACATTTATATACTTGACACTGAGATCTGTTAGATAAGAGTCAAAGCCAGACGTGCTCACACACACATAATGAGAGTCAAGCAGAGAGTGAATGTCTCTATATTTACAGTTCAACAGGTAGTCCCTGTATTTCGTTACTTGAAGCACAGAGATGGAAGATTATCACATTTCAAGCTCATGTTTAGCTTCAATTGATGACGATCATTATATTAATGTATCATACACCAAATGTCCAAAATGATGTTTAACGTACATTTTGTGTCTTTGCAGTTTGAGGTGTGTTCATTTCAAGTAAACATTTGCAATCTGAAACATAATTAAGGCTGACAGTATTTGCAAGAGCTTGTAATTTTGCCCAATTACCATAATGCTCCTGCAAAGAGTGATTAAATAAGAATAGTACTTGAAAATGCAATCAATCATTTCACTTCACTACGTCTACTCACAACAGTAAAATAGCAAATTGCTTCTTAAGACACGGTTAGGTTAAGAATTCACACATGAATTTGTAAACAAAAGGTTTAATTAACTCCTTCTTAACACATTCACTTGTGTTGTGGTAACAGCCACCCACCGCACTCATTAAATATAATAGTATATGTGTTATGTGAAAGGAGGTTGGGGTTACTGTGTTTGGCACTCCATGCTGCACTGTGGCAGAGCACAAGCAATAATTCTCCTCTGACACTTTTCAACCATGAGGCATGTCAGGAGCAGTGTGACTGAAATGCCAAAACAGTAAAGGTGATAGATCGCAGCTACATCAAAGTAGGTAGTCACAGAAAAACAGGTTGCAGTTTGAGGTGTGTTAATATGAACCGGGGAGAGTACTGGTTTCATGTTTTAAGGTGACGCAGTAGAGGTAGATTCATGAGGAAAAAACAGACGTGGAGTAAATAGAAAAGAGGGCAAGAGAGAGAAAGAAAGAAAGCAAAGAGAGGGTGGAAAAGCAAATATGAGGGGGAAAAGAATCAGTGACATAATGAGGAAATATGAGCAGATGTTCGCTTGAAGTGGAGGAGTGATACATAAAGGGCAAGAGTTTGTATATGACAGATTTGAATGGTTTCTTTCCAAGAACATGTAGCTTCTTTTCAAATGAACAGCTCCACAAGGATTTTGCAGAAACGTACCAAAATATAAAAAGTAACAGACCTAGTATTTGACCCAGCTGTGGATAGTGTTGAATTATGCATTTGACTTTAACCCTATGGTATTGTAATAACTTTAAAGTTATTACTAATGCATAAATATGTAGACAGATGGAAATGGAAATTGAGGATTTAATGGTCACACACATGTACACAGCACAGCAAACACAGTGAAATTTAGACTATGCCTTTAACCCATCATAGTATTAAGAGCAGTGGGCAGCTATTGTGTCAGCGCCCGGGTCACAGTGTGGGGGTCCGGTGCAGTTTACTGTGAAAAAGTGGTGTATCATCCGTAATTTCTTATAACCATCACCCACGCACGTCTGTGGAGAGACACAGATTTTCTGTATAGAATTTTTTTTTTAAATTACCATGTCGATGCCGCTGATCATCAGAAAGGTCCAGGTCCAACATGAGATCATCTTCATCCAGCTCTGATGAACCCAGGTTGTTTAAAAAATCCTGAAGAGAAAAGGCAAAATTGCAAAAATGTAAATAAATAATAAAAATAAATATACATCTGACAAAATAATAATGACTAATTATTATTTTAATAATAATAATATGATTATGTAGGTTGCTCTTTCTTCCTAATAGAAACAAAATACTTTTAAATTAAAATGTTGGTCTAAAAAAGTCATTATGATGAACAGTTTTAATATAATTTTAGCTAGACACTCATTAATATCCAACAGGTTTGACAAACCCTGAGGAAGAAAAAGAAAAACGATGCTAATTTAAAATAGGGCTAAGATATGACAACAGTAAAGCACATTTTTTAATGATTTTCATCAAGGTAATCCAGTTGGCTCACAACATTCAGAAAGATTCCCCAACCAGAACACACTACATTAGCAATAATAACAATACTATTTATATTAGGGAATTAATTTCCCTGCACTTAACGAGATATTTAGTCCCTCATCATCACTACATCCAAGCTCATGGAAACATATTGCTACACCTGTTATGTGGAGATCATTAGGGTTCAAATCGGGAAATCAATGAATGTGCCACATCAGGCTGTCGTTTTATATAACATCTGTCAGCAACAAGCAAAAAATACCTGCTGGAATACAAGAAAAACTTTGCATATCTACAATATTTCTCTCTTCTCTCTCCTTGACAAAGAGAATGAGGCCTTTACTCAGTCATGGGATTTTCAAAATTGTATTAACAATCGAAACTTTCCAAAGCATTTGTCATATGACATTAGCTTAAATTTGGAGGCTCTAAAAATGTATCGAACAAATGTGCCGTTTTAACACCAACAACTTGACATTTCTCCATCTACCTTACAGGGAACAAGGTGTTCTCTGAAAATACAGACATTAGTGACAATGTTTTCCAAAAACCAGCAATAAGTCATAAATGCTTCTTTTTTTTTTTACAAAACTCCCACAAGCATTGGAGGCCCTGAACATAAACAGTAGCCCCATTCACATTAAAGTTGAATATTTCCTGGGACCTAACCTTTAGATGTTGGAAAATAACACGTTTTTCCCCCCATTCCTTATCTGTCAAATGAGCTACAGCTACATGATTTTCATGTCATGTTTCACCACGTAATGCCCACCACAAAATCTTCACTTTTAATCTTTCAGAAAATGCATCCATGTTCTTGGTTTTATTGTGAGGTTATAATGATGCCTGACGCTCCTTTTGGTTCAGCTGCTTTTCAAAAGTCAATGCTGCCATCTGATGGTCATCAAAGGGAAACCCACTGCAGAAAAAAAGTTGTAGCTACAAACAGTGGCAAATACATTGATTAAATCACTACATAGCATTGCATAAGAGAGCATGTGCAAATATCAGGAGCCAAAAACTACCACGCGCCAGTCTCATGGAGTATCTGCAGATGCAGATGGATCAGAAAATCCATTAAGCAACTCTGTTCAGCTCTCATCACTGTGGTTTGGACATAAACAACCTCAAAGCCACACTCTGTATTGATCTCCTCCCTTCCAGTACAAGAGCCTCAATGCATGACAATCCTAAATATTCTACCACACCTCTGTCCTAAGTGTGTGTGTGTGTGAGAGAGAGAGAAAAGGGAGAGAAAGAAGAATGACCAAACATCTAAATCAATGCTCTCCAAGGCCATACTTACGTGAAGCCATTGTGGTCTGTGTACTGTGTAAATTTGTAAAATTATATTACTGGGTTTTTTACCAGCTGCTCGCCGCAGTTAACATCAGAGAAAGAGCCGAATGCATTTCAACGTAATGCAGTTGAACAGAAGAACTCCTTTCAGGCATTACAGCTAATAGCTAAAAGGTATTGGAAAAGAAATGAAGACCCATTCTGTGTGATACTACTGCACACAGACTTCATTTGAAGCTAAATTACCCATTTTAATGTGCCCCTCTAACCACAGAAATGTATTAATATGATTTTACAACCCAGAGATGTCACCTTTTTACCTCGCTTATGTGATTTGAGAATGTAATCCTTGAGTTAATAGAGATAATATCAGATTCAAGTCTGATTAACAGATGCTTCCCTCTTTTAACTGCCAAGCAGAATGATAATCCAAATCAGGGATAAGGAAGGAAGTGTTTTTTTCCGTCCTTTAGAATCCTCTGGTTTCTCTGTGGAAATCACATGAACAGTCTTTATTATTATTTATTCAGAGGGGGGACAATGGCTACACACCAGTAAAGTTTTATGACTGTATCTTGCACGGTTTCAATGCTATCGTGGTGACAAAATCTGTCCACTTCCAGACAGACAGATATAGAAACAGCCTGCATCCGCTACGAGTCTCCAGGAGCATTCTTTCCATGATGACACACACCAAGACTCACAAGTTGAAAACAATGGCAGCGTTGCTGTCGCGGTGGGTAATAACAAAACATGTACAAGACATAAAACAGGATAAATAGTATAAATAGTAACAATAAATACCATCAGTTAAGAAAAAGCCAGACGACAAAAGTGAGTTTTAAGAAGAGATTTAAAAAGCCTGGACGGCAAAGGTCCGGTGGTCGCTAGTGAGATAAGATTTCTGATTTGAGTCATTCTGCAGGACATTTTCAGACATCCAAATCTTAATTTCAGAGAGGCATGACATAAAACAAGAAAGATTGGTGGTGCCAGGCTTTAAAAAGGGACATACAATTGCCAATCATCGGCATAACAATGAAAGTCGAGGTAATGTCTAAGCATGATTTACCCCAGGTAGTATGTATATAGTTAATAGGAGGGGACCCAGAATATACCCCTGGGGGCCACACAAAAAGAAGACCAGGAGAGAAGGAGGTATCTACAAGCATGACAGTGAAGGACCTGTTTGACCGACGAAGATGAGCCACTTCAGAGCTACATCACCGACGCCAACAACGATTTTCAGGCAGTTGATTAAGACTGTGGTGTCCACTGTGTCAAAGGCTGAGCTGAGGTCAAGGACAATTAAAATGGGATACAGGCCTGTGCTGGCATCAAGTAGCAAGTCACTGGAGGCCTTGACAAGAGCAGTTAGAGTACTGTGTAGAGAGCGCAAACAGGTTGGAAAAAAACTTAGAGATGGGTCTTCAATTACTTAAAGCAGAAGATTGTAAAGAGGGCTGAAGAGGGTGTAATCAGTGGCATGTTTAAAATGGAGAGGGGAATGCTAGTAGACAGAGAACAGTTAATATTTGAAACATCCAGACTCAAATAGAGCTTTTAATAACCAGGTGAGAATGCAGTCTGAAAGGCAAGTGGATGGTTTAGAAAGTGCAACAGGTCGAGAGAGAGATTTCACTAAAGTGAGTTAATGTTGAATATGAGCAGGAGTCACAATCAAGCGCTCTGAAATCTGAATCCAAAATTCTTCTCTTTGGGGAGGATTCAGCTGACTGGCTGAGCTGGGGAGCAATCACAGAGTTGATGGTTTCAAATACAATTCTGGGATTATGATCCCATTTAGCGACCAAAAAAATATGAGTTTCTTGCTTTTTTTGATTGCACACTAGTGAGTAAACATCAGATGTTTAAGAGACGCAAGGGAGACACTGTCTTTATCCTTCTTCCAATTCCGCTTTGCCTTCTTGCATTGACTTTTTAAATTCCTTATTTCTTCACTCAACCATGGCAGAGACAGAGAGTTCGACCTTTTATATCTGACTGAGCTACAGAATCTAAAATCTTTGTGAAAAAGTTATTAAAAAACAATGTCAAGCTCCTCTGCTGCCATGTTCTGGAATCCATTGGTATTAAAATATCTGAGGCAGTAAAAGCTTGACAGAAACAAGGAACAGAAAGTGAATTTAGAGGGTGGGAGCAAATCAGTGTGGAGACTTTGAGGAAAGGAGAGAGAAGTGGAACCTGGAATGGCACTGCCTTATGATCAGAAACAGCTAAATCAACCAAATTTCATCTTCTGCACAGAAACCAAAGCAGAGCACAAGGTCAATTGTGTGTCCTTTGAAGTGGCTGTGATTGTAAACATTGGGAAAGATTAAAAGATTCTAAAAGTTTGATAAAATGCGAATCAAACAAGGAGGGCAACAAACATGGATATTAAAATCACCAAGAATAAGAACATATCAAGTCATATTGTTAGATAATGACTGAAAAGATCTGAAAATTCCTGAATAAAACCAGATAAAGTTTAGGGTCTGCAGATTAAAACACATAAAATTGTTTTTATTTTTTTATTTAATAAATTGCCCTAGACCCTCAAAAGGTGGAGAAACAGCCAAGAAGTGAAACTAAGAGAAACTAAGTTGTTAGTGAAACTACTGTCTCGACTGGTGGAAAGATAAGTGGGTAAATATGTAGGGGCATATTCTCCGGGATTTATCCAAGACTAAAAAAAAAGGTAAAGTGTAAGTGATAGAAGTGATAGAATCTTGGCAGATAAAAGCTTTATTAGCAAAGGATCTAACATTAAGCAAACAGATAAGAGCTGATTCATTGAAGAGGTGGTTTTAACTGTGATCAGGTTGTTTCTGTGTGTACTGTGAGAAGATTTTAGTCTTGACATCAGCAGACACTTTCAGTAATCCCAACATGAATGAATGAATTAGGGAGGGAAACAAAACCAGAAGCAGCATCAGCATCAGCATCAGCAGGACCCCGACTGTCCAGCACAGAGAAATGAAGTACAGAGTCAGGATATTGAGTCTTGCTGGGCAAACCATGAGTTTTCCATGAGAAATCCACTGGTTTCTGTTCACACACAGTGGACATCACATATATAGTCTATGAAAATTACATTTATTCAATGCTCTAGGGTGATAAATGCATTAAGATCAAGGGAGAACGATTTGGCTTTGCAACCAGGTATCATGGCTCCTAGCAATGGAAAATATACGGACTAACAAATGACTTTCATTCTGTCTGAGCAGACGCTTCAGTTGTGTTTACAATGTGCCGGAGGGAACAAAAGATTGAATGTCCAGTCAAATCGGAAATCTGTTATTGAATGTAAAGAAACAGATTTTTACCCACACTGTCTCACTTACATCTCTCTTATCATTATTATTATCAACTATCTATTACTATCAATACAGAATAATCACTCATCCCAAAGCTAAGCAAACATCTATTTCATATTAAACACGAAATACCGTTTACAATTTAAGAGAGATACTAAATTTCACTGCTTTATGGTGTAGACTTTGGTAGCAACAGAATCCATATTTTCACCATGGCCATAAATTTGAGGTACATATTTAAATTCAGAATTCATATCACGTATTGTAAAGTCTACAACTTTACGAGAATATGTTGTGACGGAGGCTGTTGAGGCAGAAAATGTGACTACAGTCATAACTTAGATAGAGATATCTACATTTCCTACTTCTACAATATGTCTGGACGTGAAAAGGATTTCTAGAAGATTAAGTACCTAAAAGGGACAGTTCACACCCAAATCAAAACATATGTTTCTCTTACTTGCAGTGCTATTTAGCAATTCTAGGTTGTGAGTTGCTGAGTGTTGGAGATATTGGCCGTAGACATGTCTGTCTTCTCTCGAACATAATGGAACTAGATAAAAAGGCACTCGGATTGTTGCTCAACAACAAAAAACTCCAAAAATCATGCCCGGGTTCCTTCAAGATAATCCAAAAACCTTATTAGACCGTATTTGCCTCTTTTGCTTCTTGTAGCGTTCAATTAATTGAACTTTGACCTGTGAAATCCTAAGGTTCTACAGCATATTAGAGAGATGGGATGGTATTTACCTCTCATTTGGGAAATAATGTTCATTCATATTCTTGTTTTATACCTGCATAGCAAAGAAAACACAACCAGCAAAGAAAGAGGGGAAGCTTGGTTGTGGTGAGTTCAAGGACAGCGACAGAAATTAAATAAAAGTATTTTATCAATCATGCTGGTATTCCCATAACAGAAGTGGTGTTAATATTAAGTCCACTTCTTACAATAAGTGTTTGTTTGTATTTTTAAGCAGATTTAGTAGTAAGCAAATAAATGCAGCATGATGATTATTGTTTATAAGAATATACAGCACACAGACGGTTGTTCACCACATTAACTGCAAAATGTAATTCTTAAAAAATTGTCTTGATTAAAAATGTAATCTCATAATAATACTACGAGTGCTGTTTATTTTGAAGCACTTTGACTCGTCTAACTATTGGTACCAAAATGTGAATGGTTATGTATTAGTCATCATGAGATAAATTTCTAAAAATGTCATTAACATTGACATTCTGAGCTCTACTGTGTGACCAGTTGCCATTAAGAAACTTAGCCTCAGAGAAAATGTTTGGAAATGTGATTTGATCTCATGCGTGTATGATAATTGTTACCACTTTTACGACGTCGTCTTTGGGCAAAGTGAGCATTCAAAACCCATATTATATAAATATCCTCTTTGTTTTTCATTTCAAAACCCAACTGTCTGGTTGGGGTTATTACAAATTCTGTCTGGGAGAGGAAGTTAATCCTTATCTGTTCTATGATTAATACAAGTGTCACTTATGATATCTAGCCTTTACAAGGCCGCAACAGACAGGATGATAGGACAACAAGCGACAACACTGTCGAGCAAGCAGGCTTCCATGCAACTGTTGGTGTGCATAAATAACAGTCAAAGTAAAATGTATTTCAGTTGAACAATTCTGCCATATACTGTATGTCAATCAAACTACAAACAAAAGTGCACGTTCAAAGTTGTTCAGCTTCTCTCTGAGATAAGAGAGAATTTCTTGAGAACGTCTTAAGTTATTCTTTTCAACTGGAATTGAATGTAATCAATGTCAGCCTGCCAAAATGTTATCACAGCTGTCACTGAGAAACTTATGAGCAACCAATATGCTGGTACATTTTTTTTTTTTATCTTGCAGCGTCGCAAAGGGATATCAAAATAACAATAACAAATGGAATGAGATCAGCGAACAGCTCAAGCAAACACAGCCTTGCTTTGCTTCACAAAAGCACCTCACACTTTATCTCTGCGAATTCGACAAATAAGTCATTAGTCATTGCAAATCAAATATATATTTGCTTCATGATAATTATATTCTGTCTGGGCTGTAATGAATCAGCAACAATAAAGTATATCCACCTAGCAAACTGTTTAGTATGCTGTACTTTAGTCTGTTTGGCCCTAAACTGGTGCAATGTCCCACAGGCCTTCTTCACACATAAACACCACAGTCAGCCTCACCGTATATACGTAAACAATGAGCAGACCTTTTATTCATACTCTCAACAGCTTTAGTTAAAGTATTTACTTAGAAGAAGCCGTCTCGGGTGTCTCGGTCCAGACTTTTTCATAAGCTTAATCAGTGCCCTCTGCCAAAAAACAAATTTATCAAGCTAAAAGCAAGAGGAGAAGTGGAGGTACATAATGTAATATAAACTCCATAGTTCCTCAGCTCTCTGCACAACTTAGGCCCCTGAAGGGCCTTTCATAGGACGGAGGAAGGAAAATAAAAGATTACTTCACTTTTGGTGAAGTGCGTTCCAAGAAGCAGATGGAGTCTGTAAAGTACATTACTACGTGCTGTGTATATCCCTGCCCTCTGAGTAAGAGCCAATAGTCCCTGGTAAATTAAATGGGATTGACTTAAACTAGCTTTCTTCCCATAGAGCTTCCCTGTGTGTGTTGTGATGCGTTATAAGAAACCAACCCATACACAATAGTAGCTATAGCCCCCAGATACAGCATGCATCAACAAAGATGGGTGCAATGAAAGTGAGTACAGCACTGTAGATCACCATTCAACGTGCGACATTTCTCACTTTGCTTAGCTTAAAGAGCTTCTACATCTCAAATAAAAGAAGTCAGTTTCTGAGACTACCAGGATCTTCAATTACCGCTAACACGATCTTTTGTCCTCTCTATGTTTTAAATTCATAAGGGAGTTAAATACAAAGCCCTTTTTCTGTGCATCAAAGCTGCAAACTACATTCAAGTGCACTGTGCCTGGTTTTGCCGAAGGTGTGCTGGAACACGTTCGGTATTTCCATTGCCAGAGGCATGAGCACTGGTGCGATTAGAAGGAATCTCCTATCATACAGTATAGTATAAGGGAGTGCGTTAGCAGCTGGTTACAATTGTGGCCAATTACATCCGCTCTTTTCATCCGCAGGGCTCTTCCTGTAATGATGCACTGACAATTTGGTAATCCAGTGGCGAGTTTTCGAGTTCCTGAGTACGCAGGGTTGTAAGTGTGAGTACACAAAAACACAAATAAACTGCTATGGGCAGATGGTGGAGAAGTTGGATTCAGGTTTGTGGACATACAGTATTAAATATCCGTCTTGTTTTACACACTTCTCACGTCTACAGTTACTGTATGAATACCACAACACAGTGCATTATTTTTGACACAATTCTGCTGTTCAGTGCCATGCGTGTAAACTTTTAAAAATTTTAGGATTAATAAACCATTGGTTAGAAATAGTGCTATTTTCATTCTCTCTTGGTTTGTGTCTTAGACAGATATATTTTCTTTAGTGTACTTTTATGTCCTTTATTAAATCTATTACTGCCCTGTAACTGCACAGCAATGTATTCCCATTTGGTCATATTTTGTCTATTATTCTATTACATTTTTCTACTCCAATTTCCAAGAAATGTTGTTCTAGTGCATTTCTAGTGCAAAGTACTTTTACTTTCCTTTGTGTTTGAAAAGGTTCCAGGTAATGAAAATAAAAAATGATTTGTGTATCCGCCCTGTGATATGGATCTGTACCAAAATGTGTGGCACATAATAAGCTATTTAAAAAAAATAGTGTGTGTGCGTGTGTGTTTATGCTTTACCTAAACCTCTTAATTAAGTTGTAAACTGTTACACACACACTACACTGTACAAGCGGCTTTGCACTAACTGATAAAATTGCACGCACACACAGTCAAGACCTACCAGACTTCCCAGTTTGGATGACGAGGAGTTGTTTCTGTGTTTGAGCAGGCCACCTCCCTCCATGCCTGGGGCATCTTTGTGGTTTCCATGGATACGAGGCCCACCAGCACCCTCAGACGAGGAGCGAAGACGCCGCTCCATCCGCATCACCTCATGATAGGGGCTGACGCTGCTACACAGAGAGGCTGATGGAAAGAAAGCAGTAACGAGATGAAGAAAGTCACATTAGGGTGAAACTGTTGTAATAGTGATTCCACAAGCATAATCATCTTTTTATTATATTTCCAACTGATAGCAGTCTGCCTGATTTCCTGTAGGAAGTGATCTTATTTTTATAAAACTTAATGAAGAAAAAAAACAAAACTCTGTTACTTATTCAGTATTTTAAATTAGGTTAAATCTTCCCTTTCTAAAAAGCTTTTCAGCCATATTGCTTTTGGTCAAATGGTATTTATGCCTGTTTTATAATAATCAAGTTTGATGTGAGTACCCGCATCAAGCTTGCTGTGTAACAATAAAACTAGAGAATGAATGTGAGATGTCATGGCTATTACTCTTCCGTCTGACAAACAGAAGATTGCAAATAATTGTTCTATTTTGATCTACTAATGGATTTATGTGAAAACACACAGACAATGCAACGTCCTCTCATTGAGCGAAAAGGTTATAAAACATTTTTTTTTTCAGCGCTTCATGACAACCACTTTCGCACTTCCTCTTTCTCGCTCTCTCACAAACACTGACACATGCACACATAGTTTCCCCTTTGTGTGTGCGTGTGTTTTCCTTCTTGTCTTCTTTTGAACTGTGAAAAAATGAGAATGGATATTTGCTGTTTTTTGGCTTCCCGCTGAGCCACAAAACACTGAAGACTGATGATCACCATGCCTTCTTGTGTCTCAAACCATTTTACCAGAGGCTCAGACCATTCCAACGATAAAGGAGACACCACACACACAGTTTGTTAAAAATGTATATGGTGTCGGAGAAATTCTTCTAAAATATTGAGAGTTGTTAGTTCCGATTCGGTGCGATTAATCAAATCTCTTTACTGTATGTAGCATGGAGAGAAGTGGAGAACAGTTGTTCTCTGAGGAACTTCCAGAGTGTCTTGCCTTATATATCATCAACTATGTTTACACAATGCTGACCTCATGACAAGGGAGATTCAATTAGTTATTTACTTTAGTCCTTCCTCAGTACAATGGCCTTTTACTGTTACCTGTCAGCTGACTCTCACTACTTCCTTACAATTAAAAAACAGTGAATCACATCGGCATAAACAACATCTATACATTGATTATTCAATCTAAAAATGTTAATTTCCCACAATAGTCAAATTTAGTTTTTGTGAAGTCCAACAGACCAGCTCAGCCTGTTTGTCATCGCTGTAGTTTGTCTGTAGTTCCCGCTGCCTGGAAGCTAAACATTCACCATATTCAGCTGTTTTCCTGCAAGCATTATTGCAACACACTACGTGTTCAGGATCCTACAACAGGTCATTGACACTGCACCAAGCGATTGATGATTGAGGAGAGCTTCTTATATAACTAAGATAACTCAAAAACAGCAGTATTTGTCCTGGATTGTGTAGAAATGTCCACATTTATAAATTAAATTGTAATGCAAATTATTTTGTTGACTATGATATTTTGATCATGATTGAATCTTGATGATATTCATTAGTTTCCACATCTTGTATTAAAGCAGTCACAGTTTCAACTGCGAGCAGAGCATTAATAAAGTGACATTTCAGTATCTGCAAAAAATGCAATTATCAGTTGCTGCAACTAAACTGATTCCTAATCACACGGTTAGCTAGTCCAACTGAAACCCTTAATTTGCCAGAACGTCTCATGAGTTTAAATGATGTATTCTCCTGAAAGGGTAATAAACTCCAGAAATTCATGTTTTTCAGTGTCTGATCAAAGTCTGAAATTAGGAAAACAATCGTTGGATAACATAGTAATGGGCTGCAGATTTCAGGAGAAATTATTGTTTTTTTAGTTACCAGAGAAGCCTTGGCTAAAACATTCTCCTCTGCAATATGTTACAGCAGCAGAAGAAGGATTGAGGATAGCAACAAATCATCTCTGGTTAAGAAAGACATTGTCAGTATGACACACAACGTTTCATTGCTGTCAACACACAATTGGCATTGATTTATTAGACTGAGGGCTTTTTTTCAGATTAACTGTCTGAGTTACTGCTCTGAGTGACAGCCACAACAGTTTCAAATACATTTTCAAGCTGTAAAATATATTGTAATCTTTGGAAACATTAGATATAACCCAAGGGAAAATATTAACATGTCCTCTGTTCCTCTTTGAATTGCAAAATGTACTCATGTATAATCATATACGAGTGAGCGTGTAATTTAGAAAGCAGGTCAAGCAAAAGAGTGAATGGAATAAAGAGCATATGCATACATCAAAGTCATCAAAAAGAAAGCATATGTGTCATACTAGCCAGCAACAGGCATATACAACAAATATACAGTATATGCCCACACACATAGACACTGCACAGCAAGAAGTCAATGCTGTCGCTGAATTTGAGATAACATACCTGGTCAACGATTTCATGGAGCATAAATCACAAAGAATGTCAAAAAAGTATGGAAGTTGAGTTTGTGTCGGTGTGTGTGTCTCAGTTATCACGTGGGATCAACCTGGCTGGGCCTGTAACTCCCATTGTACACTAGTGATGTGTGTGTAATTGCCTGTGGCTGTGCATGTAAATCTGTGTTTTGAAAGTGTTTGCATGAGTTTCATACCTGCATGTGGTTTCCTCAAGTGAGAGGACCTTGGCTCGTGGCAGCCACAGAAGCTTCCTCTTTCTTGAATAGAGCGCGTGTTTCTTGCCCTCCTTTCCGATTGCTCTGGGTTAGAGTGACAACCCTCGCTGCGAACCACACATGCCTCGCTCTCGCTTGTGGTCTCCGTGTGGTAACCTGCCTTCCTCTCCTCCACCAACTCCTTCCTCGCCTCTGCTGACACCTCACCCCTCACTTCCTTTCTCTCCTCCTCCCTCTCCTTCCTCTCTTCCAGTGATTGTTCTCGCAGAGGTAGGCAGGGTACAGCTGTCTCAGGCTCTGAGAGGGAAATGGCAGTCTCATAGTCTGTGTTGTTTGCTGTGCTGGTGTCTGGGAGTAAAGGTTTTTCAGTGCTGGACTGGGCTGGAGTGAAGAAAACCTGAGGAGAATACATTTTTATTAGTATGTGTGAAAACAGAACATGCTTCAATTGCATTTTAAAATATTACATTCAAATACAAGAACAATTGTGAACTACGAATGAGGCAGAGTACCCACTTTAGCACGCATTTAGGAACCAAAGTGTGCATGTTTCGATAGCGTAGTCATAAAGTATTTACTATGCAATGGCCTAGGTGCAGAGCTTTGTCTTTGCAACTGTTATATTGGGTAAATTGTTTTCCCTTCTGGAGTTCCCTCCTCTACCAGGATATAAAATAGAATCAATTCTTTGAAGGAGGAAAAGTCGTGAGCACAAAGGTGTGAAATGTAGAGGGCAGTTTTCAGACATGCGTGGGTTTTCCTTTTCATGCCTTCGCTCTTTCAATAAAAGGACTTTCATGCCCGGTGCTCAATTTTAATGCCACATTTCACAGATTCCACTCAGTGGACTCCTAAATATTCCTCCTTTATGGTTTTGTTCCTGACATTCAAGGGCACCTGTGGTTGTATTATCTATTCCTGAAGCACTAATATTGCCATCTTTTTTACAAATAAATTCCTCTTTTTAAGCTTACAAGAAGAAAGATTTATTGTTTAAATAATTTAGCATGCATTTCATCATGAAATTACTGCTGTTGCACTGTTATTACAAGCAACTTTTTAACAGTTTGACGATACTGATTAACCCATTTGATTCCAAAGCACCATAGATGATTTACAAGCACACTACCTGGGAGGTAGAGACAGCTAAGCTGAAGTTCTCTGGAGCAGGTGGGGATTCAGGTGGAGCTGTGTCAATAGCTGGCCCAGGCACAGAGGCAGATTCTGGGGGTAAACCAGATCCAGGGCTGGGAGCTGGAAGAGCATCCACCTCGGATACAGAATCCTCCGTGATGGGGATGAACTCTGAAGGGGTGATGGCTGTGGTTCGGTCCTCTGATATCATAGGGGACTGGAGTGAGCTCTCACCACCGGCACCTAGCAGCTCGCCTGGCCATGACCCCGGCGTGAGCCCTCCTGCCCCCGGAGTGATGGTGGTGGAGCTTGGAGGTTCCAGATTCACTTCTGGAGGTCTGTGGTGATCGGAGGTCCGGGAGAAGCGGTGGTGAGCTGAGAAAGATTTGGGCAGCAGCTGCTTCTTCCGTGACGACCGTTTGTTATTACTACCAGTACCGGCACTGTAGTCATCGAGGAACCCGGAGTCGTCGCCCTCATTGGCGCCTGAGCCACTGATACAGTTTATAAATACATTTCGATTGGCTGTGGAGGAGGAAGAGGACGCTTTTTCAAAATCCTCGGTCTGAGAACGTGTGATTTTCTTTTGCTTGTGGCTGCCAAACCCAAATGAGTGCCGTGACTTGGGGCGTCCACCACCTTCACTGAACCCCGTCGACAAAGACGTTGTTATCGTCGGCTGGTTATTTCCATTTGAATCAGTGTTCTGTGTCAGCGGGGGGGTGAGGTTTAGGTTAATAGGCTTGACACGTGGATCACTATTACGTTTGGCTGAGAAACTGAGAGATGGAGTTCGGAAAAGGCTACGTCGTTTCCCCGTACTGCCAGAACTGGAGTTGGTGCTGGAGGGCGAAGAGGTGTGGACGCCATTGCCCTGTCCACCTGAAGACGGAGAGGAGGGCAGAGACTCCTGTCTTTTACTGCTGCTGCGGCGGAAGATTGGCAGGCGGGACACAAGTGTGGACCGGCGTGAGCCTGATTCACCCATCTAGAAGCTGTGGCAGTGGGGCACTTTGAGGAAACAAACAGACACAAAAATGTTTTAACGGATACAACATGCATCAACATATAACAGCAATACATTCTCTAATGTGGCAGGTAGGCTGGGAGATATGGAGAAAATCAAATATTATGATATTTTTGACCACATAGGTGCTTTCACAAAATATTTACATTTGATAAATAATCAGTAATATGGATATAGGGAAACAATAGAACAGCTATATACACACACACTATGTGTAGGACAGTCTGGTAAGTTCAGAATTCAAAATTACATCACTTTACTGTAATGCAGCCTTTAAAAGCATATACCATATCACGATATCCAAAATTGACGATATCTATCATCTCATATCATATTGTCGATATATTGCCCAGTCCTAGTCACGGGTAAGAAATCTCAAATAACAAAGCTATTGTTCGCATTCACTAACCTTATGTACACAACCAAATTATTTTACAAATTAAAAAGAATAAATTCAAGGAGCTTCAGTGTACAGACTGAACAATCTCACGGATGAGATTTCCCACGCTCAGTGAGTCAAAACGAGTTGCTGCTGCAGATGCTACTGTGGCAAATGATGGTGTTATGTGATAGATTTTTGCTCATCAGCCATTAGTAATTCATGTGTAAACAAAAACAGTGTTGTTTATCCTGTTGCTGCTCGACTCCCTGTCTATCGATCCTCATATCCCTGTGAAGTTTGTGTGATGAAAACATTATAAAATACAACTGCCTGAAATGTATAAATAGCCATTGGTGCAAATGGTAAATAGACTGCATTTATATAGTGCTTTTCTGGCGAACACTCGAAGCGGCAGCATTCAACCATTCACATACACTAATTCATTCATACAAGGTGCCACTTGTTCTCGAGGAGAGGAGTTCACACGCATTCACACACCCTTGGCTCCGCCATCGGAAACAATTTGGGGTTCAGTATCTTGCCCAAGGACACAGACATGTCGACCGCAGGGGCTGGGGATCGAACTGCCGAGCTTCTGATTGATGGACAACGGTCCTTATACCACAAAGTGGTTATAAACAAGTGGCAAAAACTTTAATTTCGCTAAAAATGCATGGAAAGCGAATATTCTTGTTGGTCTTGGTGTGAAAGGTTTGAACACGAAAAATCGTTTAGGAATATTCTATAGTTGCCTTTTGTTTTTTCATTTCTTCCCGGCTGTGAAAAGGCAGCTACTGACTTGTTTTAAAGAATAACGTGCAAAAGATCACGAAAAGCAAAGTAAGGGCCCTATTCAGAACGTTATCATCCCAGACAAAAGATCCATTATACAACAGAAAAATTAAGTGAGAAAAGTTATGACAAGCCTTCATTTCCTGGCCTGTGTCGCAGCTACATTAGGAATATTAACTGTCCGTTTCAACTGCACCGACTGTCTTTGAAAGTAAAAATTGAGAACGTAAGGCTATGACACTGTGCTCCATGTAATCTTCATTTACAAATCGCTTTCTACAACTTCACAATTGGAAAGCCTCTTACTAAATAATTGCAAGCAGGGTTATTGTCTCACAGTCACTTCTTGTAAAAACTGACTGAAGTTCCAAGTTGTAAGTCACAAATTAAAGAGACATTCATTTCGGTAAATACTCACATTTTCATTGTTTTTCTGCAATTAATAAGCCAAACAGTGACAATGTAATGCTTGTCATGTTAAAGAAGCCGACTCCGTGAGAGCTATTGAAGCATTTTGTTTTCAATCTAGGTGTAATAAGCTTACATTAACACCCTTTACTGAAGTGGCTTATGAGTGTGTCACCTCCTTGAAAGTACATTTGTGTTGTGATGCAGACAGTTCCTATTTTCATACCAAGTTGTCTCAGCTGTGGAAAATATAAAAAAAGTAAATCAATATTATCAAAGACAGAGGAGGCCAATAACATTTACAGTAATTATGACATAGAAAACAATGAAATTCTGTGCACACGTAACAAAAGTTATACTTTGTTCTGTCTGTCTTGGATCACTTCAAGATATCTGTGTAAGTCAAAACCCACTGCAGGTAAGCAGCCTTGTCAAACGTTTTGAAACGCACCTTTTTTTCAGATGAGCCAGCAGTTCAGTAGCGCTCATTGCTTATCACCACCACACAGCCATTTGACCAGGTCATGGCACTCTGAACTGGCTTATTAAGACAAAGTAAACATCATCAAACTAATTAGACAGAGATTAAACAGATTGAGAACACATCTCACGTGAGAAAACGCTTTTCAGCGATGGCTTATAGTCGTCAGGCCTGGTGAGCACACTTCTAAGCAGCACAATACAAAATCACTACAAGATAAAGTGTAGGATCACACACATGAAGTCTGCCCACGCTAAAGCTTACAAAGAGAGAAGCCAGGACTGTAATAAGCAGGTGTTCACTTCCTCACTGCTCGGCTACTGCACAAGAAGTGAGACGACCTGAAGCAAAACTTCTCCTCATGTCAGTTCCTCTTCCCTTTGCTCTGTACTGCAGTCAGATAGTGCTGCTGTGTTGAACAACAAATCACATTTTAAAACAACTGTCCACATTCATGGTTAGCCAAAATGATAAAATGTGAACCAAACCAAAAATATTGATAGGTAAATAACACAATTCCAAATCAGTACCAAATCAGAACATGTTTTGCCCTAATTTTAACTTTAAAAGAGTTGTTATTAATACTATCAACTATTGTAAACAGCCATCAAGATACAACACATTTAGCTGCTCGATAGCTGCTGACCGCTAGTATAAAGTTATTCTCTTCGTTAGGTTTGTGTTCAGTTCAATGCCTTTCAAAAGGAATGGTTCTGCACCATCATACTTCCATGTAGAGCAATCTTTCCATTCTTTCCAAACACCGACAGTTGTGATGCAATTTTAGCATATAATACACAAAATATGTTGCGTATCCTGTCCTATCCTAGTACATTGTTTTGACGTTAATAGCTCTAGGAGTTCAGGGCCCTGCCTTGCTCTTAATGATCAAAAAAATTAGCAAAATGAACCATTTTATCTTGAAGTCTTTTATTCCTGCACTGCTGTGTAGTTGACATTGTCTTATCCCCTCAGACTACAGCCTGAGCCTACACTAGTTATATAATGAATGAGAAGGCTAATGTATGGGTCCACATTTCCATTTCAGTGCACTTTTACACTGATACACGCGAATAGGATATCTGGCGGTTTGAAATAATATCAGGTGTGTATGGGCTGTGCATACAGTTACTGGGTGTTTCCTAAAAAACAGGTTCTCAATGGGATCTTTTCACAACAATAACCACACATTACATGCAATGCATAATCTTCTATTGCATGTAATGGTAGATTACACATTAGGCAGCACTATACTGCTGTACTTACTAGTACTGACTAAACAAAGAAAACAATATGCTTCATACAAGCTTTCGTAGTTTTCTGGTGACTGATACGGCATCTTGAGACTTTAAACACATGTAACATAGTGGCTCCACCAAAGTAAGGTAATTATTTGTTTTAGGCTGTGGCAATTGCTTTGTGAAGGTGTGTGTTTTCACACAGGGAGTTAGCTGGCTTCAATTATGGGGTTGGTGATATTATCCAAACAAAATATCCCAATATTTTAAAAAAATTTAGAAACAAATTTTGAGGAAAACCTTATCCATGCATGCGAGGAGATGTGGTCAAAACGACAAGCTATCTTAAGCAAGAGGACGCCTTTTTAACCAGGGAGTCAAGTGAGAAATGTAATGTCTCATCTTTGGCCCAACAGACATTGCTACTCTAAACAAATGACAACCGTCTTGTTTGAGGCTACTAAAGAAATAAGGCACTGCTAATTCCGACTACACAGCCCATTATATAAACACCAATTTGGCATTTGGCATTTGGATACTGCGTGAACAATGAAAGGTATGGCGGCCCAAAAAAACACTGCAAGTTAAGTAAACACATGCAAATACTGTAGACAAAACACGAGCAAGGACTTTGACAACACATAAAACAGGCCGCATTAAATAGAGAACACAACGATCACCATATTTTGCAGCTAATATTGCACACGGTCACTGACTTTTCCCCCCCACATAGTTATGGCAGTTTCTGAGGGAGATGGGTAAACTCAGGATAGGCCTGCAGATTATTAATTGTTTCAAAGAAAATTTGATTTCTCTCACAGTAAAGTAAGATTCTGTCTCTCTTTTATGACACTCCAGAGCCACAGAGGCATTTTACAGCAGTGTGCACAGGTTATGTTATGTGAAATCGATTGACTGTCCATTTAAGGTTTTACTGAAAAGATGTTTCTTATATTTACAATGGTTGCTGACCTAGTGGCACCTTGTGTTGAATAGTAATTGGGGGGTGTAAAGCCTCAGAAATAAATGAATGGGCCTTAGCATGTTGTTACTGTGTGCGTGCATTTTTTTTTTGTTTGTTTTTTTATTAATTCTGTCCACGAATTAGCTTTATCCAGTATCGTGATAATGCTGTTTGCATGCGATGCACAGATGTACATGAGAGTAACCAGCAGCAGAACCAGCGACTGTCAAACCGAAACGTCAACAACGCTTTGAAGCCTCGCGACCTTAAATCCAGACGAGCTAGCTGTGTCACAGCACCGACACACACACATTATATCAACACAATGTCGTGTATCGCTTACTTCAGGCTCCAAAAGGTCAAGAGGGAAAACTGTAGCAGGCACCGTCCGGCAGCCGGGCAGGCTAGCGGGAGACGAACACACACACACACACACACACACGTCCGTTAATGTACGTTACCTTCAGCGGATTCCCGGTAGTATCTTCGCTTTGTGGTCATACGAGTTGTTGTAGCCTACATGAGGATATCTGGAAGTGTACAATGGTACCGAGAGCGGACTGAGGTAGCACCTTGTGTTGCACTGACGCCAGTCTTACACCTCAGTGACGTGGAGACTCTTTTCCTCCTTCGTCTCTTCCGCGTTGGAACGACAGGGCCGCGGCGCGAGCGTGCACAGCGTGACGTCCCTCCTCCTCCTCCTCCTCCTCCTCCTCCTCCTCCCACAGCTCAGCATCCCTTAGCAGGTGGATGGATGGACAATTGAAGCTTTATCTGGCAAATAACATTAATAGACCCATTCTTAATCTGGATTCTTCTCATACATAACCCACTAAATATTAGGAATTAAACTGGAGGCTTATTGAGTGGATTTCGCATTCACTTGCAGCCCTAAAATAGCAAGTTACTCCTTTTGTATGAAAACGTTTGGATGCTATTTATTTTTGTATCAGATAAGATTAGATAAACTTTACTTATCCAACTCATGTAAAATTAAGTATGACTGCAGATATAAAAAGATATTAGATACATAACTTAAAAAAAAAAAAAAAAAGATTGCTAAATAAGCTATACACACAAAATGAAGCATGAGAAAAATAAAAGCTTCTTAATACTGTATACCAAATATACACGTTGTAAAAATTAAGTGTATTGTGACAAATATTGTCAAAAAATAAAGTGAGGAGGCTAAAGATTAAAGGTTCATAGTTTGTAATTTAGTAGCATCTAGCAGTGAGGTTGTAACCAACTGAATTGACCCTTTTGATGGCAGACAGTTTGACTTGTCAATGCAGAAAAAGCACAGGTGTAAATCACATTAACAATGGTGCCATTCCATTAAGTATCCAAATTAGCTACATCAGTGAGTGAGCGTGTGCAATACCAGAGCGCTTGAACTAACTTACCTACATAGAATGCAGCCATCATTAATGTTATTAATTCCACCTGTGATTTTCCTGCTTTAACAAGTCAAAATGTCAGACACGAAAAGCAGTTCCAAGTGTGTCGGAGAACCTGAAAGGACACGTGAAAGGCCCTCAGTGTTTGGTTTGTCCATTCTGGGCTACTGTAGAAACATGGCAGTGCAACATGGAAGAAGATGTAGATAAGAAATTAAAAAAAAACACAATTCTTAGTTTCAGGTAATTATACACTAATGGAAAAACATAATGAATATTATATTTCATTTCTGCTAAAAGACCCCCCTAAAACCTACACACTGGACCTTTAAATACAAAATTGAAATAACACCTGAGGAAAATGAATTGGGTGGTTGGCATATAGCAGTTAGTAATATATATAAATTTGCAAAGCTGTAATCATTTTATCATTTTGTGCATTTGTCTCAGAGCGTACTGTAACTGACTATGTATAGACAGCTCCAGAGCTTAATGAATTCCGTCTTCCACTAATCATTCAATAAATTTAGTTTTTTTGTGTTATGCACCTAAAACGCGCCACACCTGGAAGCAAATGTTCCAGTAAAACTACAAAGACGTACTACAAGACAGACAGTCTACACACGGCTCAACACATGAATTATTTCAAGAAAGATTAAAGTTTTTCTATGGTTTCAGTACCCGGATATGCAAATATGGAAGCGCCGTTATCAAATCTCAAACGTGCACTGCATGCAAGATAGCATATCTGAACTATAAGAATACTGCAGGGAATAATGGGAGAACATCGTAATGAAAGAACAGAGACTTAAGTTAGCATCAAATAATGTTTAGGGATTGTGAATTCTGTTAAAGTAGGTTTAACAAAGTGGTAACCAAAAGGCTGCCCATTCCACATCTGTTAAATGAATCAAGAGTTACCTAGACAATGCACAAACATGAGAATTAAAGAGACAAAGTAGATTTAAAAACACTAGTTTTATTTGACAAAATCCCCACACAGCAAATTAAAAAGTGTAGCGTTTCCAGGATTCAGAGCAAAGAACAATATTTCCACATCTTTACATACCACATACAGAAACCCATCACATCAATATCCTGTGGAGAAACTACATTGGGACAAATGCACGGTCACTAATTTAGAGTCTAGAAAAATTTGAGTGTTACAGAGAGAGGAAAAAAAAAAAAAAAAAAAAAAAAAACACGCATTTAAAACTCAAGTAGTGTTAAACTTCACTTTGTATCGAGGAAAAGCCCATTTAAAACCACAAAGTAAACTAGGAACTAATTGCAGTGCAAATTGTCTTGATATGCTTACATCTGGCTAAACTTTTCTACAGCCCATTTAATAGTAATGCACACACACGCACACACACACATTTTACACACCTGCAGAGCCAAACCGCTGCTGACATGCTACACAATTTTAAAGTGCTAGCTTGGAATTAGATTGATAGCCAGCTCGCTAAATATTTGGTTCTAAATTTATTACCGAGAAGCAGACTAGGATGCATTGCAACTTAAAAATCCGATGATGTTGCGATTACAAGCCTTTTATCAGATTTCTATAACTACATGCAACTGTGCTGTGACCGAGTGAGACAAACCGAAAGAAAGAAAAAGAACATTCAGCAGTTTGTTCTGTAATAAATAGTGAATACATTCTGTGATGGACTGCCCTGCACATTCATAAATGCATAGACTTGTTTTGAGATGTTAAAAACAGTCAATTTTGAAATGCAGAGGTCAAGGTTCAAGACTGATTTTAGAAAGTTGGAGTGAAGATAAGGAGACACCCGAGACAAAATATGCACAGTCACAGAAAGCCAACACTTAATGTGAGACTGGAGAATGTTTTGTCCAGCTACATGTAAGAGTATGAATTTATTAAATGTTTTTACCCTTAAAAAAAAAAAAAAAAAAAAAAGTTTTCCACACCATATAACTAAAGCATTTAAAAACAGACTAATCAAACCAACACCACAAAAGAAGAAAAAGGTTGTTACCTTAGTACCATTTGAAATCCCTTGACAGTCATTTCCACCAATAGTGATAAACATCTTTCAAGTCCACAAACAAACACTAACTAATAACAAAAATTTAAGAAGTTTTATTTCACTGAAAATAATATATACTCTCGATTATTATGTACATGGAAATAAAAAACATTTTTGAAAGATCAGCATATTATTCGACATTAAAGAGAAAAGGCGGAGATATTGAACTGAAGCTGCAAATTAAACCAAAGTCGTTTCTGTGAGGAAAAAGGTACAGTAGTTAAGGTTTTCCAGGCCTGACAGATAGAGGTAGGTAGCATTGGCCAATCAGGGCCAGAAACCTGAGAAAACAGACACACCGATAACCCTAACCCTCCAGAAAACAAACTAACCCATGTGCAGGCACATATACATGCACAATAACCAAGCGTGGTTTCCCAGAAAACAGTCCGTCTGGTGTGCTCTGAGACTTGAATATCTGAGCTGATTTAAATCAAAGCCAATCAAACACTTAGGTGATCTGTCTGATAGCCAAGCTCACAAGTGACACACTAATATGCTACTTCATGCGTCTGCACTGCAAGTACACGGTGGTTTTGATCGTAAAAAAAAAAAAGAAAAGAAGTACTGAACAGTGTTTTTTGTGATAGCACTTTTTGTAAGAACCTGAATAACTTTCCTGTTTTTAAACTGTGTTTAAAGGCTGGTAGGCCACAGAGTGGTGTGTTGCACTTATGTCAGCACCAGAACTAACTTGCTTTGGCTATTAGTGACTTCAGCTGTACAGTGTTCTGGTACCTGGCTGGTTTTATGGTGTAAGAGTCACATTCAGTGCCGTGCAAACAGTGAAAGACTTAATATCCAAGTGACTACTCCAGGATTAACATTTAGGTTAGAATAAGGTGAATGATTGTGAGTGTGACAGTCACTGTGAGACATCAATGTGCCGATTATGTCTAAAACATTTAAAGTGAAGAAGCTAACAAGGTAGTGTTCAAAACGTGATGATTGTTAAGTTTAACATGTGCGAGGCTTCATTCATAATTGTGCAAAAACAGCTGAACTTAACTGTGACAAGGAGAAAAAGTATGGTTTTCTGTGATAATGTCAAGTGAATAAGTATAATGAATACTAACGGTCATAACTTGGACACCAGTGTCTGTGATCAAACTACCTAAAGTTAAAAACTCAAATACAGTATTTATGCTGATAAGTATTTCCATAATGCTTGTGCAATGACAACATCTGCTTGCTAGAGCAAACAAAAATAATAAAAAAAAAAAAAGAACCCTTTCCTTTATATAAAAAAAAAAAAAAAAAAAAAAAAAAAAAGGCACGAAGGCGCTAGCTTTATAGTAGCTACAAGGCTCTCAGGTCCACCAAGAATACATCTAAAACCTATGTTGCTACATATAGACAAATAGTTAGAGAAAAGAGCCAAAGAAACAAGATCACCCAATAATGAACACACAAAATAATCTATAAACATACCTGGCAAAAGAGGAAGTGTAAGTTTAAGCTCAAAGGCGTTTCATGTTAAAACAATAAAGATTGAGAGCAGCTGCAGACCAACTTTGCAGCCTATTCCACTACATTAACAGCTGATCATAGCTGGCAATTAAAACTAGGTCAAATACAATTAACAGATACAGAGACTTTGGTATGTAAAGAAGACCTTTCACATACCAACCTCTGAAGACCTTTGTATGTAGACACTAATATTCACGTCATACTCTTTGTATATGGAGCATACATAAGACATGCCAACTCTGGGATCTATGCCAAAGACTGGCCTATTCAGTTTCACATTTAGGAGCGAAGGCCCTGATCACATCTTTCTCATCTGCCCTACAGAAAATCAATTTGGATTGTACTCCAACACCCTGTCAATAAATTCTGCTCTTCCCAGAACATGCTAAAGATTAAACAGACGCAGGTCCCATAGTACGAACATGCTCCGTCCCTCCTCAGAAAGTCAGTCTCTTAGCAGTGATAAACTCTTCCAGTTGAACCTTTCCGCTTCCCATGAGCCCAAAAGCTGGATACATTGTTCCCGAACAATCTACCTGCCTCTCATAAAGGCACCTCATGGTGTCGGCATCGTAAAAATACACCCGGCACGCGTCATAATCTAGGCATACACCCAAGCGCTGTGGCATGGGAAGCACACGGTTGCCAGGGTCACCAGACGTTGCGCTTGCTGTGGAGACAGACGAGGATGAAGACGTCTTGGGGATGAAGAGTTTGCCCATGCCCAGGGTGAGGAGGGTGAAGGGCTGGGAGAGCTCATAGCATGCGTCTTCACTGCCGCTGTCATGCCCACTATCATGGTCATATCTAGTGAAAGGGAGAAGAAGAGGGGACAGACCAGTTTGTTTCAAAAGCTGCGTCATAATTGTGTGGAAGATAATAAGAGTGATGATCTGACCCAATTCACCAGTGTGTGAATAATACGTTTTAGCCTAAATTATTAATTAAGGCTGCCGCTAACGATTACTTTCATTATCAATTTATCTACTTTTTTTTTCAATTAATCATTTGGTTCGTAAAATGTCAGAAAATAGAGAATATTATTTTATTATTTTTAAAAAAGGGGGTTTGAACAGGTAAATTTTTGGCAAATAGACTGAAATTGTTACATAATCCTTTTCCGTCAATTAACGAATTTGAAGAGTCATATTAACCTTTTACCTTAGCTTTTTAAAAACAAATAAATTTAAAAAACACCTACTTAACCTTACCTATTCCTTCCATTGTAGAGGGGAAAAGCATACTCAACTGTTAAATGACTAGTTTAATGCTGCCCGGTGTTTATCACCTTGAATGTATTATGTAATTACCATAGAATTAAAATTCATTTGCATAAATAAAGGTGTTCCTTTACATGGCGCTGATCCAGTGAGAAAGACGGGCTTTGTCCGAGTGTAAGCCCTTTACGAGTTTACAGGCTTTCTTACATCACAGGATTAGGTACAACTCAAACACTCATCACTTTGCTGAGATTGTTCTCGTCTGTGCATGCTGCAGGCAGGTATGCAAAAGGTAAAGGTATATAATTTGTACAAATTTAGTTTTAGTTACACCACTATTGATTATAGACAAATGTAAGAGGACAGCCATGTGTTGTGTACACAGACATCCGCTTCACTTACCTTGGACTGCTGGTATCTCTCGGATTGTGAAACCATTCAAGCAGCTTCGAGTCAGAGGCCACTCCAAATTTAACCATGTAGGAGTATGGCTCCACCTTGAAGGCCCAATAGTGTCTGCAAAACAAACGGATAAATTACATTCATTACTGCAGGACAGGCAATTACCATGATCCATTGATACTCATTTCCTGATTTGTCCTTTGACATCCCTGGAGCAAAACTCTCCTCAGCGACTCTGAATAGAGGCTGGTAAAGACGGCACAGAAATGACAGTTTAATATTCCCACCACCTTGTGCTCAAAAATAAAGTTCCATCTTTGCTTCCCCTCTCTTGAATATTTTATATCCAGACAGCATGACATATTGATAGTCTAATGAGCAAGACACCAGAGGGCTTCCACAGTGTCTGCTCCACTGCCTGCGTTTTAAATGTAACTGCAAGTGGCTAATGTCTGTGCAGCTCATACCTTTTGTATTTAGACAAATCTTACACTAAGGTTCACGTCACAATAGTTATTTAGCAAATTAACAACTTTGTACAAAGTCCAGTGTTGTCAGTTTTTAGCATACCTTCCCTGAGAAATGCCCGTGTCCCCAATTATGTAGTCTATTCCGATGTAGCTGCCCGTCTGCACACGTTCTGCAGCCAGGAGGAAGGCCATGCTTGCTACGCTCTCCACGGTGTCCCGTCGCTTGTTGAGTATGAGCCGCTCCGTACTGAAGCCACACTTGTCGCTGAACAGGAAACCATAAACTGCATGCGAAGAGATAGGGAGCGAATGAGAGATTAGACAGATCAAATGAAGTGGAATGATGAGGAGAAGAGGATAGCAAGAAACATAAAAACAGAAAGGGTTGAAGAAAAAATAAATAAATATTGATCCGAGTTTAAGAGTGCATTCAACTTGTGCAAAAGGCGGTGTTTTATTCCGTTAGGGAACCGGGTATGTGACAAGAGCCGACACATGAGGGCGCTATAGCACAGTCTTAAAGAGCTACACAAAGATCTACTTGCCATCGTCATCGCACAGAGAAGAACAGCCATGAAGCTCAATCCTCATTTATTATTATGTGCAGCTGTCCTTTATATGCATCATACGCATGCATTTAAATGCCTTCTATGAATAGTTTATGGGCCAGAGGCCACGATTACAATAATCCAGGATACATACTGTAGTGTAGGTCTGACGTGATTATGCCTGTTCACTCAACCATCTCATGCAAAACGAGGTCTACTAGGGAAAACCACTTAATTTGCATGAGTGTAGGGAAGTTCTTCCAACAACTAGGCCATATTAATGATAAGTGTAACCCTAACCCTAAAAGGATAAACAGACAATGCTGCAGCTTTATGTGAAGTTATGTAGTAGGGATACTGAAAGTCATCATGTCAGGCTAGATAAAAATCTTAAAATCCAACACCAAATGAAGTGTCAAGTCAGAAACATAAGCAATGTAGTGCATATAACCTTGTATTCTATAATTATTACATTGGACTTAATTGTTTTTGTTCACCAAAACATGTGCACTCTAAAAAAAATAATCAGCTCAGCTTGTAAATCTTGTCTTTAATTTTTTTAAATATTAAAAAGTGATAGAGACATCCATGTTGCAAAATAAATTACCTGCAACATCTGCTCTGTACTGTGAATTGATGCTACCAGTAATTTAATAAATAATAAAAAGAAAAATGGGGGCAAACGTAATTGATGCAGCATGAAATTGGTCCCAAAGCAACGATATTTTTATTTAAAATCCACTTAAGTAGACCTAGATTTTTACAGTATGGACTTTTTTTTTTTTATTTTAAGGCGACTTAACAGCACCTGGAAGAGAAAACTGCTTTTCAACCACAACCAGACCTTGAAATCTGTGGGCTCAGCAGCCAGGTGCTCTTTACACAACCAGCATATTAGTTGTTAACCACACTGGGCTTTTCAGTGAATGATGTACTTCTCAAAAGGACTCTATCAAGACCGAAACGCTGACCAGCAAATATTTAAGTGCTTACATGTTCGAATGTCCTTATAATTTTAAGCAGACAAAAACATTTGTCTGCCACTGTGTCCACTTATGCTTCGTCATGAGAAGTGGTGTGTGTGTGTGTGTGTGTGTGTCAGTGCACGTTTTGTCCTCTTCCTTTCACTCTGGCCTGAAATTGTACCTCATTACTGACGCACAGTGAATCCATCCACTCAGTCTTACACGAACCAGAGAGCACAGGAATGTGGAAGCTCCAATGACAACACAAATGACAACACAGATGACGAGGCTTGTGCAGGACACAAATGAAAGCACGGCCATATCAGATCAGGGAGTGATGTGTCATGCATGCATGTGTGCCGGCTCCTGCCATGGCAGGGGAACATGTGTAGTCTGAACAAGTGACAATACCAGAGAACACCTCAGCAAATCCAAGACTTTTACACTTGCAGTATGAATAAATCAGTGCAAGCAGTGATGAGAATTGAATGATTGCCAAGCAGAACATAAATCAAAGCGACACAGTGCCTTATTGGGAGGAGACTATTTAAAATTCAAGTTCAGCAGATGGCTGGGGATGATTTTAATTAATTCCACCTTGCGTCTGTCAGGCAAGCTTAAAAATGCATGCAACAGATGCAACTGCAAATTTATTTTCCAAGCCGTCGTGCTGTACAACACCCTCCACTCCCACACACTCAAGATAAAAGCTATATTGGCTTCAGCCATCTGAAAACACAAAACAATTACCATGGTGATAAACTAAAACACCATTTCATTCATTACCTCCATCATGCATGCGGTAGGAGAATTCGAAATGCAATTAAAAAACAGTGAATCTGATAATCTTCCTAAAATCCAAATGCAAAAACACTCAGACGTGCTCCGAGAAGGAAAGGGAATAGAGGAGCTAAGCTGTTGCCTTGGCCAAAAGAGGTCCAAAAACAGGGGCTGCTTGTTAGTTAATTAATGCACCAACAACAACAACAAATTAAACTTTCAGAAGGAAAAAAAATAAAAATAAAAATGCAGATCAAGTTTATGCCATGTCTTTTTAGACATTAACACTTTGTTTTTGGGAACTTAAACAACCTCGACACCTCCTTTCCTCCCATTTCATCCAACTCAAGACTCAAAAGGACAGACCAAGAACACACACACCAATCATTGGGGAGAACAAAAAAAAAAAAAAAAAAAAGGGAACAGACATGTGCAACAAATTTCTGGAAAACGTCACCAGGCTTCTCAAACTTACCAGGTGCAGGTGGTGTGTGGAAGGTGACCTCAGGGCTGTGGGGGCTGAACATAGAGTTCCTGCAGCTTCTGACTCTGAATGAGTACAGGCTGTCAGGGTCCAGGTCACACACCACAGTGTTTGAACCATACACCCTGTCTGTAGCCCTCCAGACTCCACTGTCCTCACCGTCCTCCTGGGACGGGGATTGGCTTGGGCCCCCCAGTCTGGAGAAGAAGATTATAGTCAAGTACTTTCACATTCCTATAGCTTGACTGTGGGACTACACAGTCCTCCAGTCTTCTCTTGCAGTTATTTCTTCGTATGTTTGCACTCACCTGCGGTATTCAAGCACATGGTGATCTGTAGGTAGGTGGTCATCAGACAGCTTCCAGCAGATTGAGGCCTCATTGTAGACTCTGCTATTGGACAAGTCAATCAGAGGAGGATCTGGAACTGGAGGCGCAAGAAAGTACATGAAAAGAAAAAGATAAGTTAGTAAAATGTAAACTAGAGATGGCAAGACAGTCAACAGCCTTTAAATATTAGTAGTAAAAGAGAGTAAACAATTAGATCTTGTGTTTTTCAGGAGTCTAAAATATTATGTTTGAAATTTCAATGTGTTGGCTGCATATCACACACAAACAACTCCAAAATAAGAGCAATAAAATGCATTTTTTTTGTCCAAGTTTTAAAACATAATGCACATGACAGGTCAATCCTCAAAAACTATTTTCTGGTGATCAGCTAGATGCAATAGATCTTGTGCATAAATGGAAAAACTACTACTTAAAAACACAAGAGCATTCCAGTAAATTCTCTTGTCTTAATCATGCTTAGTATAGTGCTTCAGCTCAATAACTTGGGTTTAAGCAAATGCCGCAGTGTAAGTGTGGCAAAGATTAGATTTGTCAGGATCAGGACTATCCACTCAGGACAATGGACAAGAATGTCTTGCATAATGGAGCCTGTTAAGAGGTTTTCAAATGGACTCACTGCCAGGAAATGCACTTTGTAAAGCACCACCAACACCACCTCTCGCTTCCCCTACCACTTTCACCTTCAATTTCCCTTCTTGCGTCGCTATACCACGGCCAGTCTCGTCACATTTACAGTCTTTTCTCCTCTTGGTTGTGAAGATATCCTGTGAAGCATCAACCTCTAACACGGACTTCTCATTCATCTACATACAAAAAGCCCACTTCTCATCCATGTCAACATAATCCACTCAGTTCACCTCATCATTTAATGTCCAGAAACACATTACTGTAACCATGCAAGTCACTATCTCCTGACATTTTTCCACACACTTCATGCATTCTCCTTGTGAGAATTCTCATCTCCTTTGCAATAGCTCTCTACCCTTCCCATTTTCAACATTCCCAATCCCTTCCTTTTCTAAACCACTCCCCCCCTAAAGACAGATTCCCCTCGTTGAACGATGTCGCCACTGATGCAAAGCTCTGAGCCTCCAAAGTCACTTGGTTTATCCTCAGACTCCAAAGTCTTTCTCCCAGACACAACTCCTTACAGCCCAATGCATCTTCACGTACAACTACACTGCCATTAAACATTACTATTTGTGCAGATACAATATAGAGTACATTAGATAATGTAGGATTAAAAAAAAAACTCGTTTGTATTGCCAAATGCCTAAAATTCTACTTTATTTTTAGGGTTGACTGAACATTTTTTGCCAGGGAGACTGGATGAAAAGAAATTGTCTTAATTTCTCAGTTTTTATTTGTTGACCATTGGGTACTGCTGTCCCTTACAAATAAACTATAAGAAACATTTGAGTCAAGACATGTAACAACACAATTACACCCTCGTAAAAATCCCATAATAGGCCTTCATGAGATACCAAGCATCCTTTAACAATATCAAGATTTCTTCCTTTTCACCCGTTTCTACCAGATGGACCAACAGGCAAAAAAAACAAACAGAGCAGGCAGCCATCCAACACAGCCAGACAGACGGACGACAAGGCCAAGTTACACTGCAGGGAAACTCTGCCTCTCGTGTCCATTTTCATTGCTTCCTCTACAAATGAGGACCGGACTTTGACTTGATGTGGAAATAGGGAGAGAAGCACCGTTCTCAGCCTGACATTTTGAGGAAATTTTAAAATGGTCCAAAAAAAATGGGCATTTAAACTGGACAACAGTCTTTCACAGCCTCTTACGAAGCTGAGCAGGAGGTCAAAATCTGGAGTAGGGCCACAGCTGGGTTAACATGGGAGAGAACAAACACCCCATTATCCAAGAGGGGACGATATGACCAGAAAACACAGACAAGCTAAAAGCATTGACCAAAATCTTACATGCAGCATTATACATCAACATGACTCTCAATCATATTAAAAATTTGACTAATATTAAGACGAGTAATGGAAATAAATGTGCATTAGACAGATTTAAAAATCAGCCTGAAATCAGACTCATTTTTTAAAAACTAAAACAAATGCATTTTCAGTGTCCTGTATAATGGACATATATAACAGTTTAGGGGCACTATCCAGAGACGCTATAGTGGCTCTTCACTGCTGAATCATCTGCCAAGACTGCAATTAAATTACTGCAGTGTATAAATGCCCGTACAGCCTCGGTTTGCTCTCGGAGCACAGACTAAGAGCATCAGTAACTCCCACAGGCCACTCAGATTAAGACACACATCAATATATGCAACATGCAGCACTTTCCCAGAAGGATGCAGCAGTGATTGATTTAGGGTACATTTTTATTTGAAAAGTATTTGCTCCAGTGGAGGGATGATAGGCGTCTAAAGATGCAAAACAATTAATATTGGCTGAAAACCTGGAGATTTTTCATATGTTTTTCCTCAAGGTAATGCTCATCTCAGGGTATGGTTTAGCTAAAAAGATAATGGCAGAATAGACTGAGATTACAAAATAATTTGGGGATTGAGACACGTAGATGTATTTCCACATCATAAGAGTGTTTGTTTGCACTTAAATACTTCCACAGCTTTCAAAATGACTGCCCTGAATGTTTTAAACAACGCATATTTACGTCATATTTGCACAGTGAAAGTTCTGGTGCTGAAATTGGTTGCTTATTTCTCCCCTTTTTTATTTATTTTATCCTTCTTTCTTTGCTGTGTCCTATGAATAGTTGCTGTGCCAACGACTGAATTGGATGTTCAAAGACAAATGTTCCAACATGTAGAATTCAAGTGTGGGCTTGCCTCATAAGCATATTTTAGCCATTTCCAAGTTTCCAATTGTTCTTGAAAACTATTTTTTAAAGCATTTCTTTTATCAAACTATCAACTTCACTACACTCCGTTTTCTGATTATCCAACCGCTTCTTCCTTTATGAGAGTTGTACAGAAAGGGATCCATTTGTCCGCGAGTCTAGACAGAAACAAGCTAACGGGGCTGCAGCGTAGCAACAAAAGCCACAGCCACAAACTCACCGAGTCAGTCACTGAGACAACCGTCAGTTGTTTCGCTGCATCCACTTGAGGGATGATGGCTCCACGCCAAAGAGACCACAGCTTTGTCTGCGATGTCCGCAACGTTTAACCCCCTCAATAATTTAAACATTTTTTGAATGTTTAAGTCTAGAAGCACAGCAGTCATTCAAATCTAAAACCACTTACTTTTTATTGAGACCAACCATCTTAACGTTTACAGAAGGCTCTTTTTACAGGATGCCCCCAAACACCAGTCAACGGTCTCTGGCTAACTAAGCCTGAAAGAACTGTCACAACCAACCGTCACCGTATGGAACAATGATATCCAGCACTGCTCTCTCCCAGCCACTGACACATGTTGGCAGGTTAGACAGGGACTACACTGAAGGCATATTGAAACAAGCCTCAGCCAGAGGCAGCAAAATGTCAGAAACCACCACTCAGCCATAACGAGTCAGTCACATTCCTGCCTAAATTGCATAATTATAGGATTGAAGATTGAGACAAAAAAGGTGGAGCCAATATAAAACACCATCTTATGCTTATGTTAATGCAATAATGGTCAGTTTGAGTGTGCACAATGGTAGTTTAGAAGGTACAATTCTCCAGTTTTAGTTTAGCATGTGAATGTTATTTTAGCCACGTTAACAACTTAATCTGACAATGATTTTCAAAGTTTTGACCAAATGTTGCAATACTCACATCAGTCCAGCTGTTTTATGATGCATGTAAAATATTCTCATTTGGTAAAAAAAGGCACCGACTGACTGATCCAAAAAGTGACCCTCTGTGATTATTTACACTTCCTTATTTAGACATTTTTTTGCAAACTGCTCAATTATCTGCAGATTTTGATCTTTGCAGGTTACTTTTATTTTATCTGACAACAAATTATCAAAAGAATTCCAAGTTGTTCAGTCCTTTATAGCCGAGATTCAGCAGAAATATTGTCCATACTCTGATGAGTTTTATTTATGGAAAAATCTTATGGTACAGCTCTTTAGTTTATGTCGAATAAATAATCATTTCCCCTGTGACAGTTGATTGATATGCTGCAATATGATCGTACACATGCACATTCCTGATGGCCCAGCATCAGACTCTTAACTATTAGCTATCTTAGTCTATAACTTGTTTCTTTTGCCTTTTTTTCTCAGTCTCATAACACTGAATCCAAAAATAGTGTGGAACAATCCCTCAGATTAATTGTCATATTATTATTATTATTTTTATTTATTTTTTAAAAGTAAGTATGCTAGTTCAATGAAAGTAGTATGTATTCTACTTCAACCTGAGCAGTCTTTTACAGAACAAGCCTTTGTAAAAATCAGCAGACTAGAAAAAACAGGGTCGTACCCATTTATCCAACAGATGACCTCTGACCTCTTAGCACAGCACACAGGGCCGAGCATGTGATGGACAGGTGATAACAAACCTGTTCTGACCATATGTCTGTTTAAAACATTTTGTTAAAACAACAAGTGGCAGAGCTCTGCCTATGAATCAAGTCTTGCCATGGTTGAGATGGACACATGAACAAAGTCTTCGTTCTCAGAGCTGAACAGAGGCAGAAAAGTGACCATTGACATGAACCAATGGTCACTTTTTCCAGCCACTTGTGGTTAAGCTCTCATTTCAGCTTGACCTTTAACTAAAGGTTTTTTTGTGAGAAATGATGTGTGGAAACACTACAGTTGAACAATGTATTGCATGAGAACAGAGAACCCCTTAAAAACAGGGGTCACAAAACAGCCTGAAAATATTTAAACTCACCCTCCCATTTGAACCATGAAATGATTAAAGTAAAATATTTGAGAAGAAATACATTCTAAAATATAAATCAACTTGTTTTGCATAATATGGTCAGTGTCATAGTAAATATTGGTTGTACCTCCACCAAAGCACATCTCTTTGAGCAGAGTTTCTTCTCTGGATGTGTCCAGCACAAACTCATCAAAGCAGGGATCAGACGCAGGATGGAAAGTCCTCAGAGACTCTGTGGCCTTCTGGATCCTGAAAACATGCAAGGCAGACATTAACATTTCTAAATGTTCATTGATGGAGGCTTATTATCAATAAATTACTTGTGTAAATGATAGTTTATTTATTAATTTTTTTAGCAAAGACACAAAATAGGACCACTTTTCACTGTAGATAGTGTGCACAATAGTGAGTTATGTAGTTATCTACACCTCTATAGATATATATAGACTTCCATAAGTCAAAGAGAGGATTAAAAATAAAGTCCTTGTCGACAAGAGAAAAGTGTACAGGCCACAGTATCATGATCGAGAGTGAAATGGTTTCCTGATAATCCAAAGCTGCTAATGGAGATCAGTTCGTCAGCTTAGAGCAGAAGACACAGCGTTGACTGGACACTGCAGCATTAGTCTTCAACTGCCCACGAGTTTAGTAACCTGTGTGCACGTGGCTTGTGTTTCTGACCACCTCCAGCCACCCAAACACATAATCAGATTGATGCGCTCAACACTAAAAATAAAACAGACCAAATCCTTCTTGTGGAATCCACTGGGAAACTGGAAGGCCAAAGAAAGTGTGCAACACAAAATGAGTCACAACACACTTCAGTCTGCACGTGTGGAGCTTGTTAAACAATGTTTGGTTTCTGTAATTTGTACTGGATTTATATCTGGTAATCATTACCAAGCTTCCCAATTAATAATGACAGTTTACGATCAGGATTTTAGTGGCGAGAGTAATCATTCCCTTTGGACCTGGCTCAGCTTCCTGTTATTAGATTGAAGGAGGAAAACTTCCAAGACACTAGAGAGACGCTTATGTGCACAGTCCATTTAATACATCATAAATGGACTGCAATTACATAGAGCTTTTCCAAGCTTTGCAACCACTCAAAAGCGCTTTACACCACATGTCAGCATGCGTCAGCATTCACCCAGTCATACAGAGGCTACCATACAGGGTGCCACATGTCCATGAGGAGACGCGCACACGCACAGGGTTCAGCATCTGGCCCAAAGACACTGCAGGGGCCGGGGATCGACCCGCCGACTGGTGGACGATCACTCTACCTCCTGAGCCACAGACGTCCCAATACACTTTCATAGGCAATGGTAATTGCTGACTTTTTCAACTTTGTAGATTCCAATCACAACTTGGCAATTACTACTTTGAGAAGTGTTTAACAGAAGTAGTATCATTTATTTATAGAAATATTGGCATGTTATCATGTTATAAGTCTGCTATCAATTATTCTGTGAAAGTACGTCACTGTATTGATGAGCCTTTTTCCTTAGTTTTGAAATATATAATCTCCATCACATGATTTAAGCAGGTTGAGCCAGAGATGCCTACAAACTGTCGATTGATCAAAGTTGAGATATAAGAGTAGCCATCTTTTCGGATTTGGGGGACTTTGGTCATAAATATTAATGTGAGCGCGTAAGGTCACTGGAAATATTGTCCTAAATCTTTAAAAACTCTCTATAACAAAGTATTCATGACTGGATAAGAAACAAGCAACATTTAAAAAGGTTTTGAAAAACAATTTTTTTTTTTTATTTATTTTTTTTTTTTATTTGTGGTATAGTGTTTTTTATTTGTGGCATAGGACTACAGTTACCATGCCACAAATTTAACTTTTGACTGCATGAAGGGAAAAATAACTACCTTAAACCATTTGACCTCATATCCATATTAAATAGTTTAACATTTTCTTGGTTGTCCACGTCTTCTGATATTCAGTGCCATTACATTAGTCATTATTCACTTGTGAAAATGATGGTCGGTCAGCTGTACCTGACGTGCAGCTGCTTTGCAGTCTGTACAAAGCAGGACTGATCCGTCTCTTTCAGCACCTCCTGAGCGTAGCCCACTAGACCGCTGTTCTCCAGCATGCCCTGGTACTCCTCCACCTGGGAAATATATATATTTTCTTAAAAATCCTCAGAAAAGAAACAAATCCCATAAAATAAAGGCTCATTTGTACCCTTAAATGGGACAAAAGAAAATGATTAAGTATGCAATCTTCATGCAGTTAATGCAAGAATCATTTATTTTCTGCAGGAATATATTAAGTAAAAAGAAGCATGTATATAGAGTACTTTATAGAAGTTATACTCAGTCCTGGCATTTCATACCTGAACCTTGAGTTGGTCCAGGCGTCTGTTTCGAGACTGCTCGATGGACCTCAGCATCTCGGACTTCCTCTCCTGCAGAGTCTCAAACAGACGCTCAAAGTGCTCATTGGCTTGACGCTCTGCTAGCTGGCCATTTTCCTTAAGAAGAAGAAGATAATAATTTTGTTATCAAATGTTTTTCTGATACATTTCTCTCCAAAAACACACATGTACTATAAGCATTTCTTCAGAAGGGTCAGTGTATCGAGTCAGACGATCCATGTGATCGTTCTCCTTGTTTTCTGACCATCACAAGAGTATTGAGGAAAGAGTGACGGTACAGTTTAACTGTATTCAACTTTGATTAAAAAGAGACATCATAGTTGTTTTATTGTATTTAAAAAAAACTTTTTAAAAACTGTAAATGTTTAGGAATATACTGTCTGTCACCCTCCCTTTTATGCATTAGTCTATGAGGTAGAAGCTTAAAAGTTTACATTATAGAGCCTACCAACCGTAGCAGTCACACACACACACACACTCCTCTTACAAATGCATTAGGTGCATTTGAACACTACCCATTCGGGACCAGCATCAAAGTAAAAGAGGAACAACCTCAGAGGCTGTAACCCAGACATGCAGGAGGGAAACTAGTAGGCAAATCCTGCGTTTCCTTGTTTGTGCGGTTTGCATATCCTTTGTTTAGCGACCTTCCCTATTTGTACACAGAAAATGTGCAATTGTTGCTCACTTAACAGACTGATTTTGTGACGGCTGTATTAAATAATTGTATTCTGTAAGAGAAGACAACACATGCATGTTCATCCTGCTTTCAAGAACTATCAACTTCGCTATATTCGAAGTGGGTATAAGAGAGTGGAACGAAAAAAAAGGATCTGCAGCAGGATGAGTCAGCTCCCTCACCTCGGTCTGATTGATGAGCAGCTCCAGATCAGTAATCTGAGTCCTGACCTGGTCCTCTTTGCTGATGAGGTAATGGATACTCTTGGCCAGCTTCTCCTGATGAGAAAAGATCAGCAGCATATACGGTTAGGTTTATAAAAAACATTTAATTATATATACACACACACATCTTATTTTTAAAAAAAGGAGGTCTTGAAACTCTGAAGCACGTACACAGCACCAACATGACAAGATATAATTTACACAACTCTTACTGAGGGAATATCTACCCTTAACACGGCACACACAAACGTTAATTGAAATATGTGCCGTTTTTTAAAAAAGGAATAGAGTGGGATTTACATTCCAAGCTCTGACGTGGGTCACAGCGTGTTCCTCTCATCTTATATCATATTCACAAATGCAGCTGTTGTGCAGAGCGTCCTATATGACCCTCTATGTGAGAGCGTGAGAACCTGTTTCAGTGGGTGCAGTGTGTCAAACAGCGTTCACTATCACAATCGTATGACAGGGCATTATTGTACAAAATCCATTGAAACCCAAAACTACTTCCTGGCTGACAAAGGGTTCCGGGAGTGTTCAGGACATTCAATACATCTTCCTACAATTTGTAGAGACAATGCACACAAAATCATGGGGAACAAATAGTCTCATTAAATATTAAGCACCATAGTGTTTGGATCAACACAGACGAGCAGGATTGGTTTCCACACAGATTCTGCCTCGACTTGCTGAACCACTTTGCATCAAGTCCACTAAACTGTGCTCATGGCAACAAGATTAAATTAGTATGAGATAAGTTTCACTTAAAACCTATTCTTTTAAAAAGGTTTGATGTTATTTTGTGTTGCTGTCATAGCAACTAGAAAGTCCAAAAAAACAAACAATGTCCTGACACTTTTGTCTTTACTGTACATATGCTAAACCAAAACAAACACTCAAACTGATTGAAATCAAGTCTACAGAGTGGCAGAAACTCAGACGACCACACGTGAGACAAATTAGTTTCAACCCGGTGAGTCAGCCTAGGTTTCAGTTTCCAAATGAGAGCGACTGATATCTAAAAGGCTGGTGCACGTCAGCACAGCATTAATATTACAGCAGGAGATGAGAGATTCAGGGATCAGTCAGTGGACGGAACAGCACAACAAAACTGCCCTTAAAGTTTGTTAAATAGTTTTGCGATGACCCAACACTAATCCCAGTGATAGGATATTACTCAAAAGGCTTTTACTCTATTAAATTGAGTTCTGTAAATGTAGTGACACCAGGCTAAACTTCTGATAATCTGCTGTGAAGGAAGCCTTATGTTAACTAAAGATAAAATCACATTTTTAAAGCCTTGTAGATTGTACATGTTAAAGACTTACTTAATATCACAAAAAGGGTTGTTATTGGCAATTTCAGTGTAAAAAAAGAAAATCAATAATTCCAACTCAATTTTAAGCCTTTAACTATGGCATTGTGGTCAAGCTCAGTTTAATCCTTGTCATCATAAGACAATAGTCAGTTACACTTCAAATTAGAGCTGCAATAATTAGAAAAAAGTAGTAATTTCTCATGTAAAAATGGCAGATTTACTGCACATCATTTATGCAGATTTCCTGATTTATACATCATATTAAACTGAATATCCATCGCATACAAGTTATGGTCCGACACGACATTTAAAGACATCACCTTGGACATTGAGAAACTTGGATGGACATGCTTCACTATTTTCTGACTTAAAAATAAAAATTATATAAAAAAAAAAAAAAAACGACCAAACGATTAATCTGCACAAGTTAAAAATCGACAATTTAAATAATCAATAGTTGCAGCCCTACTCTAAATGACTCAATCACAGATAGCAACACAAGTCATTCCAGTGTCTTAAATGAAACTCCTCCTACACTCACAAGTGTCCGACCTCTCGTTTCTCAGCGTTAAGTGTCTGAACGCGGTACCTTGAGGATCTTGTAGGCGCTGCCCATGGAGGTGACCTTGTGGTTGGCATGGGATCCTCCCAGCTTGCAGAGGTGACACACAGGTCGCCTGCAGACCTCACAGTACATGTTAACCTTCTCCATCTCATGCTCTGGACACATGAGTACCTGAGATGTTTAAAAACAGAATGAGTTAAAAAATAAATAAAAATCTGACGATACATAAACTGCATTTTAAATCTACAGTAAACAAAAACTGAAGTGAAACAGGAAGATGACCTAAACTTAAAAAAAGCATCTAGACAGCCATCTCTGAGCCATTTCCTGAAGTGTCTTAAAAAGGAATTTAATCAGCACTTTTTCACAGCAAAGATCCTCATTAGAATGTATCCAAGAGAGCATTTAGCCGTTTGAACAAAAAAGCATTACAATTACAAACATTGACAAAATTAGTATTTCAAGTTTCCAGCAAGGCATCAAATATTGAAAAGATTAATTAAATCACATTGTTGGCTTTCTAACAATGTGATTAATTCATGTTCACAAGATAATACATCTTCTATTGTATGATTTAAGCCATTTAGCTGGCTATCAGAGGATCAATGATTAACAGCTGAATTCTTCTCAAACATTATTCAACCATTTAAAAAGACAGAGCCAAAGACAAATCTATAAATGCTAATGATTTTCTCTTTTGTGACAACTTATCTCATGAGATGTTCATAGTCCAACAACAGAGTGAAAATCATGATCAGGAGTCTTTAAGCCTTTAGTAAAGACCAGATAAGAGAAAATAAAGGTTATCACGGCGCAGTGACGGACAGTACTTGCCTTGGGCCTAAAATTTGTGGTGGGCCCAACATACTCATGCTGAGCTTTGGGTGTGCCCCAGGGGTGGTGCAGCTTGAAGCACTCGTTGCAGTAGCTAGCCTTGCAGTCCATACAGCTCTTTGTAGCCTCCTGCTGCAGTGGAGGCTTACAGATGTTACACATGATCGCGATGGCTGCACGTGCGGCCTGGCGGTAGCGCTCAACGATGTTCTCCAGGGTGAAGTTACGGAACAACATGCTGATGCCACGCTCGCCGAGGTCGATGTCATGCTGGCAGCCTGGGCATGGGATGGTGGTGACCCGGGGAGTCACAGACCCTCTGCGCCACCCCGGGGACGAGATGGAGCCTGGAGGAGAGCGCAGAAGGACAAGTGAGAAAGATCATGCGTAATATAGATTCATAGCTTTGGGTCACCCAGTTTCACATCTCGTTTGAGGCCCTATTTTGGCATGTGAACAACAATGTCCTTTGACTTCAAAATTACACTGAAGGCATAGTTTCCAAGAGTCAAATAGGGGCTTTGAAAAAAAAATGTGAACCAGGGCCGAGATTCACAAAAGCAGCATTACATCATCTGCATGATTTGCCAAGTATGAGTTTTAAGGAAAAAATGCCTTTGATAACCTAAGCATTTCACAAATAGGGTCTCAGTACGTCTCCCTTTGTGCTTTATTTCCACAATGACCACTACTCTGTAAAAACATGGCTGTATGGAGCAAGACATCAATACAGGCAATTTATTGAGTAGTTGTCATTATTGGGAAATAAGTCCAGGAAGGGAGACTTTCCAAGAGTACTGGGGCAGATTGAAGATAGTCATAGGGAGGGTGGCATCCTTGGAGCAAACAGAAGAATGCACTGTCTGTATGAGAAATACATTTTACACTGCAAGTCATTTAACATGGGAGTGAAGAGTATGCAAGTGCTCACAATGATCTGGACAAAGGAAATGATACTTGCCTTCAATGTTTCCCAAGTGGTGAATAAAATATGGAAAACTACAGCATTTTTTTTTCTTTTTTAAAAATCAAGCTTTGCAACTGAAGTACACTGAAGAACTTAAAACAAAATTTCAAATAAAAATGTCCTGAATTGAACTTTAATATCACATGTCCAGTTCAATGCATAAACACTTATTTACATGACAACACCTCTTAAAGCAAAACTGCTTTTAAGAGTTTCTCACAACATTGTGCTTGTTACTGATGCAGCAGCATCATAACAAAGCAGCAACACAGCAACATGAGGTGAAAATAACAAGGAGTCGTTACACAAGGCCACATCACAGACGCAAGCATTGGGAACGCAAAAACACTGTTAGCACGCACGCAACGCCAGCAAACTGAAGTCACTACAAGGCAAAATAATTGACAAAAATATTGCGTCACGTTTTTGGGTAACAGGGGAAGCAAGGAGTGCTGGATTTATCTCAGTTTGCAAGCCAGAATTTCCACTTCGTTTCCGAGGACCTGAAAATTAAATCAAACACTCCTCAGGTAAGCGAAATACAGGAAAACTACTTAAAAAAACACTTTTGCAAAAAAAAAAGAAAAAGAAAAGGTGCAGCTGAGGGAAAAGCAGTGACAGAACAGCAAACATAAACTATGTAATATGTGAAGCCATGTGCATGCCATGTGATGTGAGCAGAACTGAAGAATGACTGTTTACTACCTAGAAGTCAAAGCTGCCTGTGATCCGACAACAAACTGAAATACTGAGCCTAGTTTGCCACACATCGATTACCCTTCCTACCTGAATTCATGAAAAAAAGGTAAAATTGGTATGCCGTTGAAAACTTAGTCTGATGATGGTGATGAAGGTGACATGGTCTTGTTAAGACAAGTGAAGTCATTGAATGAGGAGAAGTCTGGCAGAAATTCTTCATGTTTAAAACAATGAATGATGACGATGAGTGCTTGTATGCATGTTTTTATGCGCGCGTCATGTTGGAACGCTGCACATCGACTCATCTGCTTGTTTGTTCACCTGCCATCCTTGCAACAGACACGAGATGCCTGCAGCAAAGAGAGTGAGTGTGTGGATCTGCAGAAGGACGCAGAGTCGAAGGCAGAAACTGACGAGTCATTGCAGAGCAAATGGGCTTGGTTATCCCCCCCCCCCCCCCCCCCAAATCTTCAGACAGTTTGATGCTTGAACTAATTATTTTTGTGTTTCAGAAAGTTATACTGCAAATGCAATCATGTCTGCATATTTAAATTAATATATATATAATTTTTTTTTATAAACTAAATATGGTCAGTTCAGGGAATCTTGTGCATTTAATTTTTTTGTATTTCTAATGCAAATAAATCTGTGGAGTCCTGTTTATTTAGGCTTAGTAAATGTTCTCCCCTTCCACTTTAAACAAATATATTATTGACGACACAGCATCTTCATTATTTGCTGCTATTTGATTTTATTTCGAGGTAGCGCCTGCTATCGGTTATTCTTTGAGGGGATTGGCAAGGACAGGCCATTTGAGAAAAAAATATCTTCTGTGCTTTAAATACAGAAGAATGTGAAATTTCTGTCTTCAAAACGTCCACTGAGCATGTCAAATAACTGCACGAGTTGGCCTAATCAGAGCAACAAAAGTATTATTCAGTCTTGTTTTACTAGGCCGGCATTCCGACACTTTTCAATTCATCGTGCCCAAAGTGATTAGAGGTAGGCTGAAACAGGTCTGCATTCTTATAAACTGTTTCTCAAGCACTAATGATTGTCAAATTAAGCATAAACTGTACCCTAAAGGCACGCAGATAGTCAGTGGAAAGGATTAGGTTGGGATCTTAGCAAGCCCAAACACATAGTGGGTTTTTCTCCAGTACGTGTGCTTAACTCCGAAACAGTGACCATTCTCCATCTCAAGAACACACCCCACGGTTTACCGCTTACCTTTGAATGTCTTTTTAATCTGGATTTTAAAAGGAAAATAAATAAAAATCAGATAACTTTTAAAGCTCAGTGGACATTTTTTTAATTTATTTATTTTTAAAAAGGGTATACAAGTATATGCCTTTTAATTTAACCCATTATTGGCAGGCATCAAGTGTCTAATAAAGAATTAACGTACTTTACAACATTAAATGTCGTAATTTTCCTGAAAAGTATCTAACCAATGTTGAGTTTGTATGGTCGTGTGGACAGGGCTGAAGTAGACCAAGTAGAGAAAAGTTAGAACCAAACTAGGGTTTCACAGGGGTTCTAGTAACACTGTACTCACTACTACAGCTACTCAAAACACGGAGGCCGCGTCTACCTCGACTTCCAAGCGACCTTCGCACTGAGGCTGCAAGCAATGAACAGAGAAGTGAGGTGAGACCAACAAGAAAAAATAAAACAATACATAATGTGAAGTGACGTGAGAAAGTTCAGGGTTTTTTTTTTTTCTTTTTTTAAAACATCATGACAAACAAATCCAACTTAAAAGTAAACTGAAGGAAAAGTCTGGTAATGCAGTTCAGAGTGAAATACAAAACACAGCGTTTAAAATATGCATACAGGATGTGAACAGTTGTTAAAAGTACAACTAACTCTTGATTTGGGCACCAATCCATGCAAATTAAAAAAAAACTGAATTTAAACAACTTTTCAGGTCTAGAGAACCATTTTGGGAAAGAATATATTAAATAAAAATCACATTAGTGCAACACAAGTGTACGAGTCAGACAATTTGCATTAAAGAAATATTGTAGTTTGGCATTTTGGAAAATATGCTTATTTGCTTCCTTGCTTAATATAAAGCTAAATCCAGGAAACTGTTAAGTTAGCTCAATCAGCTTTAAGACTACAAAGGCTCTGCAGAAAGATAAAAACATCCTCCTACCAGCACTACTACAACACTAGCAGCCTTTTACAGTTTTTGTATGTATACAACAAATTAGAGACAAAGTGTTAATTGACTGTTCATTAAACCCCTCCCATTGGACACGCAGCTTTAGCCTCAGTCTATAATCACGTCATCTTCAATAGCGTTTAACCAAAAATCGGCAAAAGAAAAGTTGTCATTTCAGCTGGAAATGAGAAACCTGCTTTTGTCTACCTCTGTCAAAAATAACAAATTTCAGGTGGTAAATCTGCCGCCATTATCTTTGTAAACTGCATTATGCGCTGCGCGAGAACAGAAAGCTTGACAGGCATAGCAACAGTAATTAAGGGGGAAGACCCTTCCAGGCTTTATGCCAAGTTCAGCTAACCGTCTCCTGGCTGTAGCTTCATATTTACACATTATATGGACATACATTAGAGTGGTATTAATCTTTACTGCCAATAGTTAGCAAGGAAACAAATAAGAATAGTTCCCAACATGTTAAACTACTCCTTTAAGAGCACTTACACCCACTTTACAGTGCACTTGTCAAGAGTTAGGCGTTGAACACAAATGCATCATGCTCCGCTTTGAGCCCCGGTAACATAAAAAGAAGATGAAGTTGAGAAACAATGCTGATGAAGTTTTAGTAACCGCCTTTCCTCTCACCATGCACAGCAAGGCTTGTCCAAGCTGCACACTGATAAATATAGCCTTAAGTCTTTTCTTTCGCTCCTTCATCTAATCCCTCATTCATTCCTTACAGGCAGGTTGCATCACCATGGCTACAAATGATCTGATCTCCCAGTGTTCGAGGGGGCCAGCAAAATCACTCGGTTGTTCTGCTCGGGAGTTTGTGTGCTCATAATGCACCTTTGAGGTTTCCCTAATATTCTTAAACACACGAGAATTTGTAATCTGCTAATTAAATGTATTTAACGCGGGAACAACCTTATCGAATAATCCCCAAGGGAATTCCACTTGTGCAAAACTCATGAAAAGTTCATTTTGACTGAATTAACTTAGTTTCTTTCTGAGATGCTGCTAAAATTAAGTTTTAAAATGACTCAACACTGTGCATAAATTCACAATAAGTCAATATAAGGAGTATAGAAATGACATTGTTCTTGTGCACAAACTGGCTTTTTTAGCAAGGCGCAAGATTTGTTTACTCAAAAAACAGGATTGGATTATTTCCTGCGTCAACAGATGCAGTCCTGCCAGTGAAGAATGAACTCATTCAGGTTGAAAAGGGGGGGGGGGGGTCTGAATGAGGGAGGATGTGTTCAAGAGCCCGGTCTCGGGGGCTTGGCTGAATAGTGCCTAAAAAGTAGTTTACCTCACTGTACTCTGGGGATCTTTTTAGCTCTGGTCCTCAGTGCTGCTCGGAGGCTACGTGGCGTCTTACATAAATGGATACCAGGTTACAGCAAATGTCACTCAGTTTCATATATTATGGACCATTGATTAGACACATTCTGACTCAAGGAAATCACTTTGTCCCAAATGTACCGTGTATGACCTATAAACTAGTCTTCATAGTATAGTTTGCTCAGCTAGTATACAAGAAATAATTTATACTACTATAAACCAACAGACTATACAGTTAGTACACAATGGTAATGTTAATCACCTTGTATGCAAACATGAAATAAAGTTTAATTGGCTGTAATGTCTACCAGTGCTCCCATATAAAGCCCAAGATGTTTTACAAAAAGTTATCGTTTTTCTAGATGTTCTTGTAGCCGTCTCACAATCATTGAGTAGCGTCTACATTTGTGCTTTGCGGGTCAATAGTAAACTAAAAACATCTAAAGTTTCTCGTATGCATACTGACCGTTTTGACTACAATCAATTTAGTCTCTTCTCCAGTATGAACACACCACCTACTTAAACCTGCATGTGGTATGGAAGTCGGACACAACTCTGGTTGTCAACTGGAGTGGACAAGAGTACAAATGAGACGACATCTTTTTGGAAATGGCGCGACGCCCAGAGCTCTCAGAGGGCAGAAAGGCAGCCTTGTGTCCCATCATACCGTTTAAGGCTTAGACATTGACCTGCTCAAGCTTGGCCGCAGCAGTGCCATGTGTTCAGCAGAGAACTTAAATAATGTCGAGACATGTCAATTTAGCTCCCTGCAAACACCACCGCAACTTTCCCTCCCTCCAGCTCTGCTTTAAAAGTTTAAAATACCTTTTAAAAAAAAGCTTACAGATGTTCTTTGTTCACTCTTGTGTACACAAGACGCACACACGCCCGTCTTTATATCCGATTAAAAAGGTGGAGTGAAACCGATAGCTATTCTGCTCTGTGTTCCTAAAACATTTTTGAATGAATAGTCGAGCCCTTGCATGAGTGAAGGGGATGTTTGATGCCCCTGGGCCATGAGACGCAGACGCTAGAGACAATTAGGGCTTGAGAGAGCTTGTCAACATTTATTTTCTATTGGTAGACAAAACTACATGTTGTCAAAGTTTCCCTGCGGTCTGTTTAATGAAGCCTGTAAAAGCAGACAGGATTACAGGAAGTGATGACTGAAGAGGTTATGGCTGAGTGGTAAAATTATTAAATCTTTTTTTTTTTATGTTTGTTCTTGTTCATCTAGGTCAAGCAAGGAAGAAGGGCTGGTGTCTATGCAACACTGAAACCCAGGTATACATTAATGCTTGGCCCATTTGTGTCTTGCTCAACTTTTAAAATTTGCATTGGCTCTTTTGTTTGTGAGCTAATCCAATTCAGTTTACTTGTAATCACACATTTTCTTCCTTTTGTAGGTAAATCCCAGGCTCCAGCCATTGAAACTTGTTGAATGCAGCCACGGAGATGACAGCAGAACTAAAAAGCTGAAATTAAGGGAATTGGGAGGAAGACAATGCAACAGGAAGTTGGCATGACTGATACAAAACTCATATTGCCTTTCCTGGACGCTATCACAAATAGCCTAAGATGCATTCATTATTGGCACTTCCTGTGCAATAAACGCCTGATTATTAGCTTCCATCAGCCCACATAACAGCTCCCTGTCAGGCTGCCCAACAATATAGCAAGAACACCGTCCCTACTAATGCATCAACATGCTTTTAACCTTGGATAAATGTGAGAGCCACTTCCCAGCACTGATCTGTACATAATACAGTCCTTCCTGTAAAGAACTCATTTATTCAACCTACAGAGAACAAACAAATATTTCTGGCTTCTTACCCCGAGACCCACCTGATCTCACAAGCCTGTCTAGCCTCTCCATGGAGGGGGATGGCACCCTGGACCTGGGGCTGCCCGGCAGGGAGCACTCGGAGCCGGCATCAAAAGAGTCCTCGTGGTTCAGCATCAGCAGCTCTCTGACACACTTGTGGCAGACGCTGTGCTGGCAGGGCAGGATCAACGGATGGGTGAAGAGCTCCTTACAGATCGGGCAGATCAGCTCCCTCTCGATGTTCTTGATCGGGACCTGGTGATGCAGACATGATCACTGAAAACTGCCATATACACACACACACTTGTTGAATTGTACTTTTTAAAAGTTTGCATGAGGCACCACCACAGCTGCTGCCGTCCTTTAACATACAAAAGATGAAGAGGAAATACAAGAACAAAAGGAATCACAGATCAGTGTGGAATGAGCTTGGCAACTTCGTACTTTGAGGCAAGGATACAGCCATCTTTGATTCTTAGAACAATAACCTATTATTAGGACTTTTTAGATGCAGCTAAACTAGGCCTATTGTCTGTGTTTAAAGCTGTGAAAACAACATTTTGAGGTGGGAAAATTGGCCCTTTTATGTGGGTAGATTCAGATAAGTATGAAGGGCAATGTAATTATGTATCCCACCTGAGCATATACCTTCAACTTTACTTTGAAAAGCACTTATGCAGTCACAATGACAGCCAGCCACGGTGTCTTTACCATGTTTCTGATACATTACATAAGACAGGATTAAGCCCAGCCAGCTAAATATAGACAAACAGTAAAAAAAAAAAAACACGATTCCAGCAGCTCACGTTTTAACATTTTAAACAGACGATTAGAAAACGTTTCTACGAGCTCCAGTGTGAACACTGCCCTCTCATATTGACGGGCTGATTACTTCATTTATTGCAGGTGCTCTGACAAAAACATCCCAATAAAGTCCACAGTCCTTCTGCTTTGAGCAAACGCCTCCGCACGTGTTAAAAAGACAATACCCAGAAGGATAGAGGAAGTTTCAAACAGGAGAAAAGGAGACTAAACAGTTCAGCTCAAAGCGAAACGTTTCATTAAAAAAACCGCTGAACAAATGAGTAATGAATGAACACCCTGGTGCAGCACTTTCTACAATGCCCGGTCTCTTAACATGCAGAGGCGCTACAGGCTGTGAGACAATGACGAGAGCGAAAAACATTTGTGTTTTTTTTTTAAATCATAAATCCTCTCTTCTCCCACTTACCACGGTTGTGCTGCTACGCCGCATCTCTGCAGACATGGTGCGGGAGATATATAAGCCTGTGCGTAAAACAACACCTTATCCGGCGGGTTTTTGGTTTGCTTTTTTTTTGTTGTTTTTGTTCGGGCTTAAAAAAAACAAAGTTCTCGGACGGGAGGAGAAGATGCCGACAGCGACGGCTGAGTGAATTTAAATAGTGACGCTGCGGAGGGAGGCCGCGTCGTGGACAGTCTGCAGCCAATTCACTGCTGCAGTGCATGATGCGGGCGGGCCGACACGCGGGGGGTGGAGAGAGCGCGAGAGGAGGGGGCGCGAGCTCCGGAGGAACCAATGCTGCTTTCATGTGCAACTCGTAAACCTCATATTAACTCATCGATCCAACGTGTTATGCATCATCAGGCTTTGGTAGGTCAGAGTCTGCAGAGTCTTCCTTATTTCAGTCAGAGTGAACTATGTGCAAGATAGAATAAAACAATTCAACTTTATTGTAGGTTACTTAGTCAGTCGTGGAAGAAGAATTCATATCTTTAAGTAAAAGTACTAATAGCCCACTGTGAAAATACTACAGTACAAGTAAAAGTCCTGCATTCAAACCCTTACTCAAGGGTTATCAGCAATATGTAAATAAAGTACTAATTCTGCAGAAAATTGGTGTCTGTCAGTGTTTTACTATTATACTGTATGTGATGGTTTCGGATTCATTTTACTGCATTCATGCGTATTTCATTTTTTTACTGCTGTTGATGTTTAAGGTTGTCCTCATTTTAACTCGATAAGATAATATAAGATAGAACTGAAATTGTTGTGCAACAGTTGCAATACACAGTAGGAAACAGTATAACAATTCTAAAATGTACAAATAGTGCAATACATTTTATAAAATATATATCTGACAAGATGTAAACATAACATGAGCTGAGATGGGGTAAGGTGCAATATTCAACAAGGTGAGGTAAGGTGTGGTATTTAGCAATATAATATAAAGAATCTAAATTTACAGAAATTACCAAAATTACAAAAATTACAAAAAACAAACTGAGTATGAAGAGGGAAGTAAGCTACATATGAACCAGAATATAAGACTGAGGAATATGAAGATGAAGAGATGAACTACTGCCACTGCTCAGAAAAACACTTCATCCTTCAGTTTATCAGAAACATTCAAATCAGCATATTTGGAGAAACATGGTTTTCATTGGGCAGGAAGAATATAAAGAATTGTAATCGGAAAAGTAACTAAAGCTGTCAGACAAATGTAGTAGAGCAAACAGCACAAGTATTTTCCTTAACATTGTATTGGAATAGAAGTATAAAGTAGTATAAAGTAAGCAAATACTCAAGTAAAGCACAAGTACCTCAACATTGTACTTAAGTAAGCGACAGTTCTTGAGTAAATGTACTTAGCTACATTCCACCACTCGGTACAGTGATTTTTAGCTAAATGCCAACATGCAGCTGTTTAGCAGTATAATGTTAGCAGTACCATTTGTTGTGCAGGTCCATCTATTAGATGTTCAGATATTTTACTGGATATGGGAAAAACTTGACCTGCTGGTGGCATGAGATGAAACGTCAGCCAGAGTCAGCTTCATCCTCTGGGGATCATTAAAGTCTGTATAAAATCTCAGCCACATAAACAAATATGTCAACCTGCTGGTAGAACTGGAGTTCTGAAGGTCGAGGGAACATTACAATTAATTCTGATGCAAGTATGAATGTGTGCACCATTTTTCCTTTGCCATTCCGATGAGTAAATGTCAAGATATTTCACTGAATAAGTGAAACCTTTAACCTGGTTTTGACAGAAAAAAGTCAGCGAATTAACAAAGTAATTAGAATTGATCTTCTAAGGAGCATGCATATCTGTTGCAAATTTCACACAAATCCACTTACTAGTTGTGGTTTCAGTCTCCCAAAGTGATGGGTTGACCAATATTGTTACACATGGCAATACACTGTTAGCATGGCTAAGAACTGGAATACTATATCTGTTACACACAAAATGAAGCATGAGTTCACTGAAACAAAAATACTCACAGATGTGAAGAGGCAAGGATGTTGCAATAAAGAATATGAGCAACACATTTACTTTGGGTAGTGAATTGGGTAGTGTGTAAAGTGCCATGCGTCTGCAGATGTTAGCAGCACAAAATAACATTATTGCACTTGTAGAAGCAACAACAAAGTGTGTGCAGTGTTTTATAATGCAAAGACAGAAGTGCCGGATGTTGGCAGTGTGATTGACTTCATTAGTTTAGAGTCTCTATGTATATCAGAGCTGAAAATCTAGGTTTAAGGTTGAGGTTTCAGAGTCTCTGGTCTGACAGTACGCTACTGTATTCGGCCCTTATAGATGGTTTCTTGGCTACTACATAAAAAGTGGGCCTATGTAAGCTAGAACTTCTGTAAACTTTGCAGTCACTACTAATGTCAGGGTCTCTTTCATTCTTTAGGGGGATTTATGATGAGCTAATTGCTTTCTGCAGTGGTTGCTGGTAAGTTCTGCAGTTCATTTTATTGTACATTAGGGCCCCCTAGCAGGTCAACACAACAATGTTTTGGTTAAAGAACCAAATGGACCATGTAACAGCTATTTGGGAGGAAGCTGTTTTTAAGAAGTAAAGTGTAGCATAACAATGCGGCACAGAGCAAAGTGGACGAAATGTTTGAATTAATCTACCGGCCAAAATGTGCACAGTCACTGCAGGCAAGTGTGTGAACTATTTTCATTCTCAGAGCAAAAGGTGTCTTAAATGTTTTACCATTGCCCACATAATGCATTGTCTGGGCATGGAAAAAACATTATAAAAGGAGGATTTTATGTAAATTATATTTTAAAATCCATATGTTACTGTTTCACACAGCTATTATACATTTAGTGACACATCAAAGAGGTCAAATAAAAAAGAATACTGAAGGGAACATAATGTGTGTACTTGTAATGTTGTTGTGCTGTTGTGTATTTTTACATTTGTAGCCTAAAAGAGACCCAACAAAGAATCTCCCACAATAAGATTACTGTTATATTTTGTGTTTTATTTGCTGGAATCTTATTTTTTGCTTATTTGCTCAGACTCCAAAGAGATAAAAGTAAACATTATTGCCCATTGTGCCAGACGGGCCTGATTAAATTTGAAAATATCCCTAAATTCAGCAACTGTAACTAGCCAGTGAGTCAATCAAGTGTACAGTCTGCTCTCTTTTTTCATCCGGCACATGAAGCACACACACAGTTCGTGCATGCATGGCTGAGTGTCACAGATTGTGTGAGCACGAGAGATGGATTTCAACACATTCTGTCAGTCTGAAACAAATGGGTGATGTGGGTAAACACCCCCCGTGCACACACACACCTCAGTAACCCGGTGCCCCATCTCACCACACAGCTGCTGCCAAGTGTCCCACATATTGACAGGAGTCTGTGATGTGCCTGCAGCACTATATAACTACCAACACACTCAGCTAAGGCCTCTAATTAAACTCTTTATGCCTACGTTTTTCTTTCTTTTTTTCAAATCTAAGAATAGAAGAGAAGCCTATGCCTTAAAGCCTTGACATAGAATAGAATAGATAATATGTGAGTCTATCTAGGCTATAGGTTATTATAGTCTTTGTTATGGGAAAAAGGGTCAGATCTTCTTACAAAATTAGAATAGAGCCATGGGGGTATATCACTAATACTAAATAATATAAAAGGGCAAGCTAAATTATAAGAGCATACCAAGACGCTTGAACCGCACAGTGTTGGCCTTAATATGATTACACACAGCTGACATATTGTACAGGAATATAATAGAACAGAATAGAGTAGAATACAGAATACGGGTCTATTACTACACATTGTAATAATGGAACAGAGTGTAATAGATGGATAGATGGATAATATTAATGGACTTCAATTAATAGAACCAGTTAGGGACTGCTACTATTCATTACAATGTTGGAATAGTGTCTAGAATAAAATTGTGGGGGTAAATAACATTACATATATACAAAAAATAGTATATACTATTATTATATCAATGGTTAATGTAATTGAATTGAACTAAATATGTATTAATATGATCACTGTAGCAGAGGCACACCTGAAATCGTGTTACAGAAATAGAATAGAATAGAATAGAATAGGTGTGGGTCTCACTAGAAGCTATTCCATCAATAGAAGAGTAGATAACCTGTTAATACCTCACATCATGTTACACTATCAGAATAGAGTAGTACATAGTAGTGTAATACAATGCAATGAGACATGAATGAATAGAAAGTGTTAGAAATATATTAGCATCCCTCCGCCTCCCCTGACAGCCCTGCAGGCCGGCGCCGCGCTGCTGCTGTCGGCAGCATGATGACAGACAGACCGCTGCTGTCACAAGGACCGTAAATCATCCGGATGAGACTCACCTCGCCCCGCTCGATCCGCTCCACGATGCTGGCGAACTCCGTCATGTCCTCAGAGTCCGACATGGCTACAGTCAGATGATGGTGGATGCTGCAGCACTCAAACCGGCCAGCAACCAGGAATAGTAATGAAAATGTAGAAAAACACACACACACAAATTGCAGCTGCGGCTTAAGCAAACAGGATGAAAAGCTCCACAGCTTCACAGGGGAGGTGAGATAACGTGAAGAGACTCTGCTCAGACCTCACCCTCATCATCATCACCATCCTTCCCACCCTCCCTCTCTGTGTTTGTCCGTAGAGTCTAAAATGCATGCGCCGGCAGCAAGAAGCAAATTTGATTTTTAGTTTGCCTCATCTTGGAGGGAAACCCCGCCCTCATCTCCTCAATACTGTACCATCTCCCCCCTGCTCTCTCTGCATCATCCCTCAGCGGCGATGTCTCCGCGCACAGAGCTCTTTGTATACCCTTGCTCTGTCATGCAGCCCCTCTTATCCTTCAATCACTAGAAATAAATGTAATAATCTCAGATTGAAGATTAAAGGGGTGGGGTGGTGGGGGTCTTAAATCTGTTAGTGCTGCATTCAGTCAAGTTGGGCATTTACGCAGGATGGCAACGCGCTCAAGTGTGCGTGCACTGCTTTCTGCTCATTGCGACCTGACTTCAGTGTTTTGGTCTCACAGTGCAGTTTGTTTTCTGTCATAAATCTGTCATGAAGCGATTCAAATAGAGACCTGTTTGATGCATGAGCCGGAATGTGAGGCGACTGCTGCGTGAAGCCGGATTAAGTTCGTGTGTTTTTTTTAAATTTTTTTCCTGGCATTGCCACTTGTTCCGCGTCACCAGATGGTCTCATGGCTTCATGCAGACATATTCCACCCCATTGAGCATGTTGAGGGGGACTAACGGGCACACTGCCCTGACGGAGCAAACGGTGCATGACACAATTAATAACTCATCTAGTAACTGACTGTTTCTGATTATCACTGTTTGCTACAGTGGTGCAACACGGTTTCATTTTTGGAAAAGAAAAAGCTGTCATCGTCTCTATTGATGAGATGGAGGAACTTATTACCTTGAAATTGGGAAAAATGTAACAATATAAAATGTAATACTTTCTAATAAGGTATCTCTTGCAAAAGTGTTATAAATAGTAACTGGTGTCTTTCACTGGAAAAAATCAGTTATAAGGTGAAAAGTCATCCTTAAGAACAACTTTTGGGTTGCCAGGTTAGCTAAACTAGCAGCTGTGTGACACTGAGCAGTGCTTTAAAATAGATGCTAATGTCAGTATGCTAACATGCTGATGTTTACCATGTTCACCATCTTTGTTTAGCGCGTTAAAGTGATAATATTTGCTAATTAGCACCGAACACAAAGTGCAGGTGTGGCCGATGTCAATGCAGGTATTTCGTCAAAAAAAGTGAAAGTTTGAGCTGTAGATAGAACATGAAGTGATTATCTAAAGTACAATTCATCCTGAGGGGACCATGAATGTCCGCATCAAATTTGACAGGAATAGACTAAATCCAACAGTTTCACTGTTCTGGGAAGTTGATACACGAGTATTGACTGTAGCCTTGATATCTAAAAAATGAAATATTGATTCATGTTAATAATACACATATTATAATATTGTGTAATAATAATATAATTTCATATGGTTGCCTTTTCAGTGTTCATTAGTGTAATTGTTATTTTTGTACACTTGTATTTTGAGATAAAAAAAAGACAAAACGCACAATAAACAAAGTTAAAGATGAATATAATGAATCTAGTGATAGCCCTACTGAGAACCATGAATGTACCTTTCATAAACAATAATCTTAATGTTTTATAACTGATCTATAAGCCTTCATAACCCTTTTTTTTAGACATTAGTTGCAACTAATAAACCCTGTATTAAGGGAGCCTCAGTATAAAGTTGTACCATATGGCTCAGTGCAGTTTAGACGGCTATATATCCTCTATATCGTTATCTTGCACGTCCATTTCAATAGACTCTTGGGGCAAAGAAGAGTGCAGCGCTCGAGTAATATCTGTAGAGATGACACTTGACTGGCCCATAAAAAGCCATATAACTGAACCACAGTGACCTCTACTTGACTGAATAATCAATAAGAGGCATTGATTAGTGTGTTTTACTAAGCAGAATTGATTCAAGTGGAATAACTACAGAGAAAGCAAGCTGTTGTATAAGCACATATACGTCGACCTGGGGGCCTGTGGATCATTAAGAATGAGTCATTCATATCACATGATGCAACACGGTGTTGTATACTTCTGGGGGCAGTTTTCTCTCATCAAAGTTTACCAAACCAGATTTTTAACTAGTTTTCTTCCACCCTGAATCTCCTACATGGTGGCAATATAAGGTTTATGTCTCACAGGGAAGTGTGGTGCCACACAGGTATAAGTTGCACGTTGAACAGGGGACCATATAACCACACCCAAACTACAGCTGTAGCTGGTTGTCAAGGAAGGATCTCCAGAGAGTTGTAATCCGACTTGGGCTGTAATCACAGAGGAAGAAAATACAATTTTAACCTTATTTTTCCTTTCAAAAAAAAAAAATTGCTTTATAAACCTGAAAAATAAAACGTCCTTTCAAGTGCTGTTAAAAAATGTTTTCTTTTAATTTTTTTTTTATTAACCTCTATATTCAGATCAGATATTTGAGTGCCACGAGGCCACATTTGTCTGGATCAAATTACCTCATCATTGCCAACAGTGTAGTCTGTGACTGTGCTATGCAGCTCCCAAGTGGGACTCTAAATGCGTTTGCATGTGTGTCCTGTATCCAGCGAAACTCCCCTTCCCCCAAGCCTTTTAATTATGTCTTAGTCACTGACCTCACAGGCCGTGTTACTCTAAAGCTCATACATGTAGGATGTGAAATGAAAGGCAATTGAGGCAAATTAGTCAAAATGCTGACCAGTTGTCGTCTTTTAAGTTAAAAATAGAGCAACAGTTGAGTCATCCAGCCAGTCTACTGCGAAGGGAAACGTTTTTTTTTTTATACATAAACTCAGCTGTTGTAGGTAATCATACACCACGCTTCTTTTTTTTTTTTCTTAAGCAAAGACAAAGTACTCCTCCTTAGTCTACTTACAACACAACTGGGCACAAGAAAAGAAAACCAAAGCTAAGCCTGATGGAAATATTTGACTCAGGACAGACATGCGGAGTGATGTAGTATCTAATTTCTGACCAACAATGAATGCCTCAGATAAAAAAAACTCTATAACTACAGGCCAAATAGCTTTGACATTTTGTAAGGATTATTCCTGGTCTGCAAAGGTTTATAAGCATGAGGATATTTAGTTCCATTAGTTGAAAAAAAAACAAAACACCTTAAAAGAAACGCAAGATCTCAATAAAAAATACATAGAAAGGCCATGTTAAGTGATTTTTTTGATCAGGCAACTATTCCTCGTGACCAACACTCTGGTACGTGACAAGGAAACAAAAAATCTTAATGTTTTTGGTGACTCGATGACCTTTCCTCCTAGGACGACTATCAGGACACATTTTGTATTTATAACAAGATATTTGAGGTTGAACACACATGATTTTCAGAGGTAAACCCTTACTTAGCACCCCCTTCAGGACAAAATGTCAACGTTGCACAAGACAAGAGGTGAATTGCTGAAACTGAGCACATTCATTCTCTTGAGGGATAAAATGCCTTTGACTTTAAGTCTCGATACCAAAAGCTGTCCTGAGATCTCACACTGAAACCAGCCCAATTGTAAAAGTTAGTACGTGTTTTTATTCACCATAAATACAGTATGCACCGCAAAGCTAGAATCAACATTACTGTCCTCAAATCCAAAGCTGAAGTACTATAATACATCTCATATCAACATTTGCATATCCAATTCCTCTAACCGTCTTACTGATGTAGCTGTAAACATTTTTTTTTTCCTGTTGAGCACTTGCACAATAGAAGTCACATATTTATATACATTTCATATTTATCTACACTCAATATCTCTACAAAGCATAGAAAAAATAAATTCCATTACATTTATTGTTACATTATTTATTATTACATTATGTATATTAGCTGATGATAAAGCAAGGGTTCATGGTTGACCACGAGTGGCATTTTGGCTGCATCTCAAAATAACTTTCACAATCCTTTCACACCTCTGGACTATCTAAACGCAGCAGCCGGCTTTAAAGCACAAAGCTCGGTCCCCTCTTTACATGCTGTGGGACAGAGCATCGACTGCAGTGTGATATAGCAAAAAGGAGACGCAACGTAACAACTGCTGAGATGCAGTAAGTGGCAATTCATCCAATCTTTCATCCTTTTTTAAGTCGAGTAAGCATTTATGGGTTCTGTCTCAATGAATTCTTCCCTCTTTCTGAAAATACACTATCGATCAGACATGAAGGGACAAAGTCAGATTCGTGTATAACGACCTCTGGCAGTCAGCTAATGTCTGACCGAATAATGAACTGTACAAAGATGGGAGGAGGACTTTTATTTATTTATTTATTTTAACAGAGCAGGTGTTCCCCTTTGTCAAGATTTACTAAGATTTAGGATACACCTTTTCTCCATCCTCTCCAGAGAACACTATAATAAGTGCCCTTATAAATAATAACAGCCAAGCTAAGCCCAATTTAAGCACACTGTACATGTAGTGAAATCAGAAAAAAGGAAGAAGAGCGCAGTCAGAGAGCCAGAACAATGCTACGTGAGGCACATTTCAGAGTTTGAGAGCGTGGTCCTGCCATGTGACTTGGCCTATGTAAACCAATGACAGAGCACAGCCGAAGGAGGTGGTGCAAGTTACTTGAGAGGGTGCATGGGAGACGTGGTCGTTCTCGTTCAGTGCATTTTTCACTCAGGAACACATTTTTAGAGTGATACCAGAATATTATATGGTAAATAATTCAGAAGCCACTTTCATTGAGCTTGTATTATAATATTAGTTATGTATCCGACGCTCAATTCAGCAGTAGCAATGAAAGTCAAAGCTGAATTTTCCCAAAGGTGAAATTAATAGAAATATTTTATGGTTACTAACAAAATGTTTGTAAAAAAAAAAAAAAAAAGGAAATGGCAGGAGGACAGAAGTTACAAGGGTGATTGTAGCAAAGCCTTTTTTTGTTTTAGGCAAAATAATAACATAAAACAATAAAGCAATATAAGATGCAAAGCAGCAATTGATTTTGCACCAAAATAAGGCTATATAACACTGGTGGTGTGGTCGAGGGTAAGAGAGGAGATTCCAGCCTCCGACACTTTACTTTTAATAATAGATGTGTCAAATGATTTATTTATTCACCTCTACTCCCCTCTTCTCTCCTTTCCTCTGTCTGGCTGCTCTATTTTTTTAAGTCTGAAAAAGAGGGCAACTTGGTGGGAAGGGAGACAAGGCAGAGAACAGCTTCATTTTAGATGGTGGAAGGAAAACCACACAGGCGAGATTATATTTTCATAGTCACGGTGTACACACAGTAGACTCCCGCAGGTAACATGTTGCAGACAGGCTGCTGTATTTCTACCCTGCTGTGATATTGTCTCCTCCTCACTTGTCATCTCAGGGAGCAGGTGTTTGCTGTGACAGCAGTCTTACAATGACAGGGTGTGGCTTCAACAGGGGGCTGGAGGGACCGGTGAAACTGGAATTGTCTTTCCTGGGAATCAGAGCATTGATGTGATGAAAAGGCAAGAGGAGCAGCTCAACTCAGAATTTCAGCGCCTGAATGTCAACATGTTAGGATCTTACAGCACAGCACAAGAAGGCTGGAAGGTCACTTGTGTGAGCTGCAAGTGGCATTTTAGGACTCAAAAGGGGACGTGATGTGTTGGATAACAGTTGTTTTCACAACCCGAATCTCTGTGGCACATTCTGCTCATGTGTATTGTTCTTTTTATTTTTTTGCCCTGCGCCCTTTCTGTTCTGAAAATAATATGTCAATTCCCAGAGCTGTTCAAAAGAATACATTTCCCCAAGTTATGCCACCACTGTCTCATCTTTCTCCTATTGATTTCAGGCTGGCTAGTGCCTTGAAGCATTAAAGCTGGTGGAGGAAGGTAGCTCGGATCAGTTCAAGGTTCAGGAGTCAGGGGGCTACTAACATGACGGAAAGCAGGGAGTTGGCCCCCCCCCCCCCTTTTTTTTTTGGCTCAATCTATTTTCTGTTAGCCTCTGGAAATAAGTGAACAATACATTCTTATTTCTGTGATCTGAGATGATAAAAAGGCCTGGAGCTCGAATGTTTTTTCTAACAAGTTTTGGATTTTTTTCATCGTCATAGATTTGCCCCTTGGCGTGGTTGTTGGCTCTTAGCTGCATCTTCCATGAATTTCACACCAGTAGTTCTATTATAATTTAGATCTCTCGTGATCACTGAACAAAGCCTGCAGGGAGCTGAAGTGAGAAACATGGGAGAGTTTACCTGCCAGGCTGCTATCACCTTTGGGACAGGAGGATCTTTGAAAAGATTTAAGAGCAACGTGAGGATGGAGATGTTAGAGGCAAAGGAATACTGTATAGGGAGCACAGTGCCATGGGGTGCTTTCTTGTTTGAGGATGTAGGAAGGTTTATCTAAAAGAAATATTTTATTTTGCCTCAACTGTCTGCAAATTTCACCCCCAAAATCACCACTGGGCCCATACTGGTTTGCGAAAACAAAAATTAAGAACTTATCTGCAACATTGTCTTAATATACAGGGGCATTATTTAGCAATAGCAAACGCTTATCTAGGCAGTTCACATAAATTTACACCACTCCACTCAAAAACGTTCAGCTCCTGAAGCCACCAGTTACTGCAGAACCATTTAAAAGACACAATTTAGATGTTCTCTAAGCCCTCCTCTGGGCCTTAGTGAACGTTTACTTTGAGGATGTTTCTTATATCCATGTGAAGTGAGTCAGTCCATCCTTGACTAGGAAGGTTTACAGCAGATTGTGTTGTTGACTATGATGAGGAGCAAGAAGCTTCCAAAACGGCATCATCTAAAAAGTTTGCAAAATTGAGGCATCTGAAATTTCTTCAAGTCTCCAGTGACTCAAATTTGACTTTGTGGCACATCATTTTATCCCCACAAACCACAATGCACATTGTTATTTACTATGGTCTAATGATAAAAAGGCAGCAAAAAAAAAAAAAGAAGAATATGGCATATATTGCTGAACAGAAAAGTCACTTTAGATGGACTTAAAATGAGCTCCCCCGAAGTTACTACTGTGTATCTGGGGTCTTAAAAAATCTTCCCGATTCCTGACATGAGGAGGCCTCTCAGATGAGTCGCCAAACATCTTGAAGACACACAGCAAAAGTCCAGTTGGCTTTGACTGACTACAGTTAGATGTTCCTGATTACTGAACCTGTTCAGAGACAGAGCTGTGGATCATCCTGCTGTCAATGCTGTCTGCTACAGCTGCCAGTGCTGTCCCTCCATGTCTGCTGCAGCTGCTGGACGTGCTGAAAGGCTCTCTGGGTGATATTAAGAGCTGGGTGGACCTTCCTCAAACTGGGCTCTCCGATCAGAGACAAACCACACAGCCCTAAGTAGGCATGGAGAGGGTCTGGTGGACAGAATATGGAGAGAAAGGCGGAGAGGGAAGGAAATGGGGGGCATTGTGAGGAAAGAAAGAGTGAGAGAAAGGAGGGGAAAAGAGAGAAACTAGGTCAGAGATGGCAACAGGTTTCACAGCAGGAGCACCTGCATGTGACAGGTCTGCAGACTTGAACAGCTAAGAAGACGATAGTGTTTGTCACCTCACTCTCCATTACTGAATCAATAAAACAATAATGCACTTCCCATTAGAAACACCATTATGCAGAAGCATTGTTTCTGTTGTACTGCTCCTTTAAGAATATATAAATAATGCATATAGGTCGGCCCCAAGCCAATTTACCTCCCTTGGGAGCAGAATAAAAGCTTCACAGTCCAGTAAATGGACCAGTAATTGAATTATAATTAAATGACAGATGATTGGACACAGACATCAGAATCAATCAAAGCACCATTAGCTGCAACAATCAGGATTCCTATTGGTTCAAACTCAAGGTTGTACAGAAGAAAAAGAAGGGTTAGGGTCTGGATTAGTCCAAAGTAATGTTTTAAATTAGATTTATAATCGTACATTTTTTTTCACAAAGCTGAAGGTTTTTTTTTTAGTCTGTAGAATACGATTTGTAGACCATGACATCTCTGCAGCACCACACTATTCAGAATGGTATTATCAAGAGCAATAGGGAAAGCAAATTCTTAAGATATTTTGATCTGTGGTCCATCATTTGGGCAATGAAAAGAGCCGTGGATCTGTTTCTTGGGTTCATGACAAAAGATGTTTTTACCGAAACTCAATTTGATTTGAAATTTTAAACCCCCTGTTGCTACATAATACCAACTGTTCCTAACATGAGAACTGATGATGACCTGAATTCCTTCTTGAAGAGCAACTGTGGACAGAACCAGGTTGTGTCAAATGTTCAAAGTACGTACATTGGCTATAATTGGTCCAGATCTGCTTGACAAATGCAGCTTATTCTTTTGTTCTGTTATTATTACCTTCCTATCTTCCCAGACCAGGTCCTGTACATGGAGTAGCCCCGCACCACTGTTTAGATACCATGCAAGTGCAATGCTATCTGTACCCATGCTGCAAAAGAGTCCCTTTTATTTCCTGAAACTCTCTTTTGTTCAGTGACATTTACAAGGCTTTATCAATAGTGTCTGTTTTGCCTCATTGTTTCTTCCAGCCTATCTTCCCTGCCCTGTTCCTGTAATGTGAGGAGCTCCATCTCCTATGTCCTCGGAGTACCTATGAACAATCGCCTCATCAATTACACATTGCAAGAACACACACACGCATCATTGAAGTTTAGAATTACAAGAGCTTTTCCATTGATCTAAAGTAAAACTGTCAACCACAACTCCACCCTGACCTCTCTGCACCTGTGGAGGTCAGGGAACAAGCTGTTCAGCCGAAAGAGAAAAAAGGGAAGCAGTCAAAACTGCTTAGTTCCAACCTCTTTTTGTCCTTGAGAGCTCTTTGAAGCTACTGAAAATAAAAAAGCAACAATATGTTGAACAACCACCTCAGTCTATTTGTGTTTCTACCACATGGACATGAAAGACGCCATGTTGCCTTTACAGCTGTATAAAAAAAAAAGGTACATTTGTGGACTAATTCCTATCCATTAGTATATACATATTAAAATATATTCAAACCTTAGACACTATACATAGTTTAACCCTAGACTATCCCTCTCATGTTAGAGGATATTTAAGTAGACCTTTGGTCAAACACTAACTTCAAGATAAAAGCTAAGATGGGCCCAATGTGTTCAGACTGGCAAGGTCAGTGAGTGTTCACTGCAACATGCTCCTGTAATAGCCACTTCTGCATTCAAATCATTTACCTGGATGGCTGTCCGGCCACTTGGCAAATCCTCCCACCAACCGATCCTGCGTGGACAGGATGAAGCTCCTGTTCTTGTCAAAGTTCGTATACTGAAACACATCTAACAGCTGGGACAGGAGAGGGGGTGGGTGTGGGACGAGTGTGAGAGAAAAGGATGGGAACTAAATAAGCTTTACTATAACATTTGGGAGACAAACATAAAAACTAGGGATATAATGATATATGAGTCTTGCTATATCGCGATAAAGAAATGACAAACTCGCCAATGCGCAGCGTTCAGTTACTGCAAGGAACTTTTAACTTGTTATAAAACAATGTAATACTGATGCATATATATGATCTACATAAGTTTTTGTACATGGCTACTTTATTTTATTAAAGAAGAAAAGCAGAAGCACTTTAAGTTAAAAGGAAAACTATTTTTTTTTAATTTCACTTCAAGCATTAATCTTTATAATAATACTTCACTTTTGCCATATACAAATATTTTGTTTGCGTGTGCGCTTTTTTCCCCTCTGGCACTGTTTTGACCCAGAAATATACAGCTTTCCTGCATCGTGTGAGTGTGTGTGTGTGTGTGTGTTTGCATACCCGGCTTACTCATAGGTAGTTGCAGTTTGCTCGCAGTTTTCTGGACCGTGTGTGCATGTATCTACCTCTGGCATAGTTATGACCCACATGCTGAAAGGTTTGTTCACAGGTTTTTTTTGAGATGTACGTGGGTGTGGGGGATTAACCCAGTTGTTTCGGCAGTGCGAGTGTATACATCATTGCGATTAAAAAAATGCCCCATGTTGTTTAGTCCATGGCGGTACACTTTCATAAAATGGTGGCTAAAGTGCAGAAAATCAGAGGTAAAATAAAATACTTAAACGCACTCAACATGTTAATGCATGCAGGAGTGTTACAGCAGTCCGTACCTCTAGTGTAGCTCCCACCCAAAAGGAGTAGCATGTGTCTACAGGTTTGTTTGGGCGTCCGTGGAAGCCGCTCTGCTGCCTCATGATACACCAGCGCCGGATCCTGTCCAGCTCTCGCTGACTCAGCGCCTCCTCCAGTCGACCCATCAGACACAGAGAGGCTATGGCGCAGTACGTCCAGCCACCTGACACACATGCAGGGGATATGGACAATTCATAACACAAATTAATCCAATTAAATGATAGATTTTTAACAATGTATTAAAACTCAAAAAGCAGTTCCAGTGGTTCACTCTGACATGTTTGTATGACAGATGATTACAGGGCACTGCAGTAAAAACAGAGGATGTGTGTGTGTGTGTGTGTGGGGTCTTTTACAGACACATATTTGATAGCATGCAGCTCCTCTCATTTTACACCTTTCCATGGAATTTATCACAGCGTCGAGCTACTAAGGCTGTACCAAAATAGTTTGACAATTCATTCATAATATTTACATTCAAATTCTAAAATCAATAATTTTGTTTGCATGCCTATTCATTCTGTTTAAACACAATATTTCTGCACAGTTACAGAACAGTTGCAGATAAAAGATTAGGCTACACTAATATTAGTATTATTACCATTTATAGAATTAGATTACAGTGGTGGCTGTGTAAGATTGTTTCCAACTTGTGTAATAAAAACATTCCCATAACTCCAGAACGTTGTAAATTCAAAAAGTCAAAATGTAATGTTTAAATGTTTGTTCACCTGCTTGGTGATACAAGGGGAGGCACGCACTTAAACACAGTTCTAATCATTAAACCGAAAGTGTGTAGAAGTATAGAGGTAAAACAGTGGTAATGCCGTGGTACACACTGGCCCTTTAAAGAAAGTTGATTTAATAAAAAAAAAAAAAAAAGACTACCTCATTTAATCCGAACAAATTTCTTTTTTTTTTTAAAAAAAAAAAGGGTAACGATGTCATAAAACAGACATTTGAAGCTTCATTCAAAAACTTCAAAATCGGTACAGCCCTAGGAGCTACCTTATGTTTTGTATGAATATACACAATTGTGTGTTAATGGGGAAAATGGCTGTTATGGCTGCATTATTTTTATACCTTTCTGCACAATAATTAAAAACTTTTGAGAGGAATAAATATGCTTTAGGAAGGAATGCAGAGTGTCTTTACAGCTGGAGTCATACAAACTTGAGTGTGTTTATCGATTTGATGACGGGCTGTTATCCGTACAGCCACAAGCAACAGCTATCCATCACCTCCTACAACGCACCAGTCAACTGCTTTATTATCACCATGCCTTTAACTCATCCCTAAACATCACCACCATTCCCAGCTGGTTATCTGTGTTTGTGCGCTCATGTGTGACGGAGAGAAACAAAGAAAAAATGGGGGTGAAGAAGTGTGTGGGTCAGGGGTGAAAATCAGCCTCTAATCAAACTTGTCTAGTTCACCATCTGCTGGAGGCACAGGAAGATTAGGGGGATGAACATAACATTGGGAAACCAAAACAAATTATTCTAACAGTAGGTTTGGGACACATTTTCACACCTGAAAGTAACCATTTCCCCTCATGGGCCACAGTAAGTTATTCATGGAAACCAACAATTGGGAATTTTCCAAGTTCATTTGATGGAAAAAGAAGCACTTCATCTTCAGAAAACAAGAGTACATAGCCTAAAGATAAATAAAATGCTGGAAAAACAGAAGAAGCCGTGAGATAAAAGCCAACCACACTGAATACACATGGAGAAAGTTAATTTATTACCCTGGCACATAGTTTCTGTAATACCACGTTTCACGTATTGAACTACACAGTGGTTCAAACACAATCATTTTAAAAAACAGTGCAAGAGTCTGTGCACATTTAAAGCACAGTGTGGGAGGTCTTGGTGCTGAACAAGAAAAACACACTTCAAGTGTGGATGGGTAATGGGCATCTACTGTACATCTTCAATGATCTGTAATCAGCCCTCAGACAGAGGGTTGGCTGGTTTGCAGAAGAGTAAAGTCTCAATGAAGACTGTAATCAGAGAAGTTTAATTTATCGCAAGGAAGAAAATTACCAAGATGCAATAAGATTTGCCCCTTCAAACGGTTTTACTTTTTGTATAGATTTAATTTAGAGTCTGGCACGAGGTCAAAAGGTTAACTTTGGATATGCTCCAAGCATTGCTTTGTAGGATGAAGGCTTTTGTGTCAGAATAATAATAATGTTTAATTTGAGTGGGAGGGGGGATTATTGAGGACAATGTATCTACAGAGATGGGTTTTAATGGTTAATCCTTTAAACCAGTTACTCCCATAAGCCACTTTCATGCCCTTTACAACACACCCAAAAAAAAGGCTTTGACCTGACATGAACCTGGATGACATTTACATTTTCACCCTCTTCTTTGACTCACCTCACCACCCCCCTGGTGTGCATACTGAATTCCAACTCACATTTCTGTTATATGTAACTTAGAATAAACCATTACAGGATGATCATACTCACCATGTGACTCCCGCCCAGCTCCCTGGCCAAACCCATTGTCGTACGACTGTGAAGAGGACAAAGAGCCATTCAATTACAAGCTATATTTCATCTGCTATAAAAGGTTAATGTGAGCGTGTAAAGACATTAGTGTCTGAAGAGGCTGAACTGCATACATTTGGTATGTATTTATTCATACTAATCCTCATCGTGTAAAACTGAATTTAAACAAAGACAAACATGCATGTTCTTACTGGTTCTACATTTTTATAATAATATAATAATATGCCTCCCTTACATATGTTTGTCATGTTTGATAACCAATTCCCAAAAATCCCAAGTTTCATTTTGTATTTGCTATGGTTTAGCTTCATTTCACATTTTTCAATTAAATCCAAGGTTTATTTGTTATCCAACAACTACAGTACAATCTTGTCGTTTAGGCTTTACTCGCATATATCAGTCGTTAATTTAACAAAAAATGTTAAACATGTTTTTCAAGAAGTGATTATGTTCAACTAACTTTTATTGCCAAAGATATTTTGGAATCCACCCACCAGCATGTGGCCAGTGGATAAATATACCTTTCACACATGAACCAAAGTTATCCATTAACTAATTAACTGAGCTTCCATCTCTCTCTCTCGTCTGTGTGAGTGTGTGAGTGTGAGCGTGTGTGTGAGAGTGTGAGAGAGAGAGAGAGAGCGAGAGAGAAGTAGAGAGTCATACACACCCTGCGCACAAAAAAGAAATCATGTAATGAAACACTCTTGTGTTAAATGTCTCCTACTTATAATAGGCTTTAGTTTAGAGGTGAATGACTCTGCTCTGGGGACTTGAGTTGTACTAGAGACTAAGATGGCGGGCATAAAGTCAATACCTCACACAGACCGCTCTGATGTGTCAAACCCACGTCTGATGGAAAAACAAACACTCATAAAATTGGAACAGGGGGTTTTTCTCCTGGTGAGTAGGAGAAACCTCTGCTTTAGCTTTAAGACTGTGATGCACTGCTCAATCCCCCACATATTTATTATAAATGAAGTATTTCTAGGCAGAGTGCCACCTACTGAAGGTGGGTTTCCTATTCTCCCCATTCAAGTGTAGAGGCACTGCTTTGAATGGTGCAGAAGAAAAAAAAAAAGGTTGTACCATTAGGGAGCCGTCGTGGAATATACTGTAGGTCTCACTGTATTCACTCATTCATTTATATTCTCCCTGCAGTTTAATGCTGATGTTTTCAACATCTACTCACCAAACTCCCTCTGATGTACTCAATGGCCTTTTGGATGTCCATGCCTGACCAGTCATCCAGCATGTAACAGATACTTGCTGCACAGTAGATAAACCGTATGTCATTTTCACTTCCTTCTGGCACTGCGTAGAAACTGGAAGCAAGAAAAAACACAGAAAGCCACAAAGACAGGAGAGTTACATAAAAACTGTTGAAAAGAAATGATAAATGTCTATGTTCAGAATTTATAGCATTTAGGTTATATCATAAAATAGCCTGTCAGCTGAAATTGAAAAGGGTTAACTAAAGATAGACATGATATACACAACGTATGTGGGTCTGTTTGAGTGTTTGTGGACAACTGTTGTTTTAGGACCAAATGTGAGAGTAGGATTTTCCAAAAAAAAAAAAAAAAAATGTATTGACTGATAAATAATCTCTCTATAAGTGTGTGGCAGTGTCTGCAGAAACTGTGCCCTCCGGCCTGTGTTTTCTCTTTTCTTTTCATTTTGCTGCATTTGGGACATTTCTGGGCATCAACCTCTATGAAAACATCGCGACCGGGTGCCAGATCGTAAGCAAACATCCAAGAAGAAGCTACGAAAATGGCGGACACCGTGCTGAAAAATCGCAAACATAGTGTGGCAAAAACGGCAAGCGGTCAAAGCTCGTTCCAAACAAGAGTGAATGTGGGGTTGACTTCCACCCACTGACGAACTCCTTAACCCCCTTTAGAGGAGGGGCCAACTTTGAATGCTGTGCTTACAAACTGCAACCGACAAATCCTACTCATTCTGCCTTTAAGGCTGCTAGTGTTTCATGACGTCAGGTATACTTGAGTCAGAGTGAAAGTGTCAGCATAAATCAGAGTGCAAGTTTGTGTGTGTATGTTTGTGTGTACACTGACCTGCCGTCCTCCAGCTGCAGTGCTCTGAGACCAGCCAGACAGGCCTGTTTGTTAACCCGGCTCAGGTCGTCTCCCAGTATGAGCAGCGAGCAAAGGCCAGTGTAGGTCATGGCTACATGGCCACTGTCATATGGATGGAGCACACCTGGACCCTGAAGAAATATCAAAATGATAGATATTATTCAAACAAGTACAGTGGAAAGAAAAACAGATAATAGTAGTTATTAAAACAACCATCTGGAGAAAAAGAAGCATTTTAAAAACAATAACAAGATTAAACCGTTCAAGTATTTATCTACCAACAGCTAAAATAGACCTTTTATGGGAAAACGACTCGGGTTGGCAATGCCGTTACATCCACAACTACATGTCTCCATGGGGATAGATAAGTAACGCCAAATGTGACAAACACATCTATTACAATGACTGGTAATATTACAGTTGCTGAGATGATGCTAATAAAACTGGAAATGGCTTAAAAATATGTTGAGAAGGATTAATGCAAATGGAAATAATAGAGAAAAAAATGAAACCACAGCAATGAATGCACACAAAATATATCTTTAGACTAATACAAAGGGAGGGGGCACTTCACATTTGACAAACAAGATACAATGTTTGGTCCAACTTGGGATCACGTCTTAAAAGTGTGAGGTGTGAAGTAAGGCAGTACCTTAGTGCTGTAAGGAATTCCAATATGTGACGATCCTCGAAACCCACAACGACTAAGGTTAGCTTCTGGAAGAGAATAAGAGGAGAAGACAAGGTAGAAAAGTAAAAATCATTATGTACTTCAAGAGAAACTGGAACAAGTAAGTCTCCGTTACTGTCTCACAAACTAGGTCTCATTCTGTCTGTATTGTTCATTTGCAAAGTGCTGCAAAGATGCTCAGCTAGCTAAACAGGTGCACTGCTGCCATCTACTGGCATTGATAGAAACATCAGATACAGCAGAACACAATTAACAAAACGTCATACTGCAAAGAGTGCACAATATGCTACAGTCAGTTTTAACATATCACAAACAAAATACTCTGAGAACTTTTTTAAATGTGTCACATGATCATATCACCATTTCTGACTGAAATGTCTTACAACACATTGATCCTATTGCACTACATGACTGGAAGGACAATACTCACTTAATCTTGATTTTTTTTTTTACCATTATAATGTGTATTCAGTCAAACCAGAAAGGGTCTAAAATACATATATATTTTCAGCATACTTCAGAAAACTGTCTGCTAACCAAACCAAAAAATTGGTACCCACAACGACATCAGGGACCAAAGTGATACATTATGAAATGTTACATTTAATGACAGAAAACCAGCCAGACACCAAACATATGGCAGCAGCAAAAATGAGACCAATCAAGCACAGCTATCCCAACATGATTCCTGTTGATGTCTTGAATAATGAACTAACTGGGCATCTTAACAGATGGCACAGAGTAGCTTGTTAGAGAAAAAAACAAGTCATTAAATATTTAGAGACCAACTTTCCCTGATGAACAGAAGTTGGTATACAGTTGGAACAGGTGAGGTGAGGAGGACCTGGGGAGGCCAATATCCGTTTCAAAATCCAAAAAGTATGAAAATATTTCACAGACTTTGAAGTTTGACAACTCTGATGTTGTCCTCCTCATTTCCCACCCTGATGATCTACAGACCTTCACACACACACACACACATATTCTATAACATTAATATAATCATTTACCTAAAATATTTCAGGAAGTATTTACATATGAAACTTCTTAAAAAGTTATGTTTTTCTTTATGTGATCATTCACAAACCATCAACCACCCCATCTAAATGTGCTATAAGCAATTCTAATCTAATACACTGTCAAATTCAGCGAATATCTCCTCATGGACCATTAGCTTGCCGTTCTGCATGTGCGCTGAAAAATAAACCCAGTGTTCATATCACGCAGCCCTGGCTCTGTGAATGAGAAACAAACAAAATAGCACAGTCCGAGCCACGTACACTATTCCAGTAAATCACCAACAGTGTTCACACTCGTGCACACTTTTCCCAGAATCACTGACTCCAACTTAAAGCTTCCTGCCCTGGAAATTTTGAAAAGTTGTGTGCAAAAGTGTCCATACAATGAGTGCACATTACAATAAAGAGCATGAGTTGCACCTTTTATAAGCTAGCCTCTGTACCACTAGTGTCCATTCCTCAAAGTATTTTCTTTCTCTCTCACTCTCTCTCTCTCTCAAAGGCTGAAGCAATATTGGACATTCCTGGCCAAAGTGTCAGAAGAATCCCAAATCATTTGTCCAATGAGGCACCCAAGAAGCCTTTTGTGAAGCCTAGCGTGTCAGAGGGGATTACGCTTCATTCAAACTACTCTCTCTCAACCTACTTTCCGCAAACCTTTTTTTAGAACAAACTGTTTAAACTTAGTTTATTTAGAGTCAGGTGTGAGAAGATATGATGCTTACGGTCCTCTGTGGGCAGAACCTGTAATGAGTAGATCCACTCAATCATGGTGTTCCTATCAATCACATCCAGAGCGTCCAGCACATCGAGACCAGACAGGGCAAAAAATATGATCGTCAACCTGGAAAGAAGGCAGATAGAAATGTTATTATTTTTTTTATTATATAACCCATTTGTGACCTCTAATGACACTTTTTATTGCCTTTGGTGAAAGTGTTCTCTGTGCTTGCACAAATCAGAAGATCAAAAAAAAATCAGTCAAACCATTTGGCAAAGAAATGTGAGTTTTTCTTATTATACTATATTTAGTCTTTGGGCACACTTTTTTCTTTAAATGTCATTATATTTTTAGAAAAACAAAACATTCCCCCCCATGTGCCTAAAGACTAAATATAGTATGATAAGAAAATGGTTGCATCTCAGAAACTACAAGGCGCACAATCAAGTATTTGGCATCTATAAACTCGTAGCAAGTTGAATATCAAAGATATGCACACATATGCAATGTAAACAAATAGACTTTTAATTAATACAAAGTTAGGGTTTTTGTTAGGGTTTTTCCTCATTTAAAAAAAATCCTGACTTTGACTATTGATTAAAGTGTGATGCTTTATGCGATCTAAAAATGTTAAAGTTGTGCTGTTAGATACTTGTTTAATGGATTTCCCTAACATATTTCAAGTATTTAGACCAATCAGAACAAATGTTGTGGTATTTTTCCTAATCATACTAAATATAGTCTCTGGGCAAAAAAATAATGAAATTGATGGACATAAAGATCCCCATATGCAAGTTACAAGAATGATTGCAAGGTCAAATATATTCATCAAATCAGAGGCAACATAAACTGGCAGTGAACAGTCACATTAAATTACTGGGTGATTAAACAACAATTTAAAACAATATCTTTAAATAAAAAAAATAGCCTGATTGGCTAACACTTAGCTGTTAAATTTAGCTTAAACTGGAGAGATATTAGTTAAGTTTACAAATGAAAAACCTATCCAATTAAACAGTCCAATTAGTCTGAAGTTCCCTTTCAAATGAGCCTTATTCCAATGATAACTACTAACGTTTTCTAATTATTTTAACTGGGCGTCGTGACCCGCTCTACCGTTAGTTTCCTGTTTTATTAACGTTACAGCCAATCTGTCATAACTTCACTAGCAGTGCTGATGTTAGCAAGCCGGCTATGCTAAGTAGCACTAGCCTTCATTCAAAACGGTAGAACCACAGCTAGCTTGAATGCTAGTCAAGTTCTTCAGCAAAACATATGAACTAAAGCAGCATTTTTCATTCCAGTAAATGTACCTGGTTGTTTCCAGCGAGGCGTATCTCTCAGGCAACACCTGAAGTGTTCTCTGGAAGAATCGTACATGTCTATCTCTTAAAAAGTCTATTTGCTCAAATTCTTCAAACTGGCTCTCCTCTTCCGCCATCTTTGCATCCGCACCTATGAGGAATCTTTTCCGGTACGTTTCCTTTTTCAAAATAAGAGCTCACACTACAGAGCAATGTACAAAAGGGGAATTAAGAGTTTGTATTATTATTATTATAATAATAATAATAATAACAAATAATAATAGAAGAGACTTAAAAGAAGACTCTGACTCAGACAGCCTTATTTCCTCCTAAAGGCCCTGATTGCAAAAAAGCCCCATCCCCTGTAGTATTCAGCCTGGATCGATCCTAAAACAGACAGGGAGCCAATGTAAACAGGCTAAAACAGGTGTGTTGTGATCGTACCTCTTGGTTCTGCTTATAACCCTATCAGCTGAGTTTCAAAGGTTTTTATGAATAAAAAAAGAGAAAAGGCCGTTTTATCTCTTTTGAAGACACGGCAAGTGTGCATTATATGGATTGTATTTTTGGATATGACTTCTGTGTGAATACACAATAACACTGTTAACAGTATACCTATTTTAACAGGGCAAAAATAGAACACCAGAGATGAGAAGTTGTGAAGTTTACACAAGCTTTTATTTAAAATAATAGTTTTGTGAAATAAATTGTTAATTTAATTGATGCACAGTAGATTCAAAGAAAGGCACAATCTGGTGTTGAGGTCTATATGTGTACATTTTCATTTAATCTCTGAATGGATTTCAGAGATGTTAACTTCCATCGATGCTCATCACAGGCCTTGCCTCCAAGTGGGAACAGCTCTGCAACAAAAAGACAGAAGATTTCAGTTATTCAGCAAGCGATCACCTATTATTACCCAAAGCATTCTTTAATAAAAAACTGTCCTTGTGATTGTATAAAAGTTGTTGCAATCAGACCTGTGAAACATCTGTGGCACAGGAACTCCTCCTGAAGGTCCAATGTGTTTCATTCGCTCCTCCCATCCCTTAGTGGGGCGGGTAAGCCTAGAGGGGTCTCTGCTGACATTACCATCCACCTGAATGAGGAACACACATCAACCTTTACCTAAACCCACAAACCTGTTTATTTAAGATTTTCAAATTTTGTGGATAAAATGTTTCTGTTTTTGTCAATCATTTTGAGAGATCTGACATGTTCACTGTACAACCCCTTACCTTCTCTTTCAACTTAGCAGTGATTCTCCTCTGTCTTTCCTCTTCCTCTTTTTCCCTCAGCTGTTTCTCCTGAAGCTTTGCCTCAACCTTGTTTAGATCCTTCAGAGAAAGGCAGAGATGTCTTTACATTTACATAGTATAGTGTCCAACTGGTAAAACCTTACATCCCTTAAATACATCACACAACCTCACATAAGAAAAAACTGTGCTCTAGTGAGAAAGCCTGGCCTTTGACAGTGGTAACACCAGGCAAAACAGACGAACAACTGGTCTTTCTCTGTGATTCTCAGACTTAATTCGTACCCTTTCATTAAAGCGTTTGATGCCCTTTGCAGCCTCCCTTCTCCTCTCATCCATCTCCCTCTGTTCCTCCTCTTTCCACCTCCTCCCCCGTTCCTCCTCCTCCTCTCTCTTCAGTCGTAGCTGCTCCTCAATGGTCAGCTTCACTTCCAGCTGCCGGCGACGCTCTTCCTGATAAACAGAAATAATTTTGCTGAACCAACCCCAACCATGCACCTATTTACATCAATATATGTATGTGTCTTGAATTTTAAGTACATACCAATACAGAAGCACTATCTTTGATGATAAATAACCAGAACTATAGTAAAATTACTTTTCACACACACACACACACACGCACACGCACACGCACACACACACAAAAGCACCTTTGCCCGTCTCCTCTTTTGTATCTCCTCAGCCAGTCTCTGCTCTTTTTCATGTTCCTCGTTCCTTCTCTTCTCTTCCCTCCACTCCTCCAGTTGCCGCACGGCCTCACTCTTCTGCTCCTGAGTCCTTAAACAGAAGAGGATAGAACACACTAAAACAGATATGATACCGAAGGGACAATAACAAAGACTATAAGCAATAAAGCCCCCAAATTCACCTTTATTTACGGTGACCTATGAAACACTTTGAGTGTTCATCAGTTCTGGTGGGATCGTAGGACATTCTGGTGCATTTCACTGCTTTGGCAATGATGTCTGCTCGTCTTTCAGTTTTTAATTCTATTCTGCTCTACTTCTGACTCACCTGTGTTGGTGGGCCTGGCTCTTGGCCTCCTTCTCCCTTCTTCCTGCCTCCTCCGCCTCCTCCTGGCTCTGTATTCTGGTCTGGCGTTCCTGATGTTTGCTGGCTTTCCACCGCTGAATAGCCTGTGTATGGTATGAAGACAATTAGCAAAAATAGAAACCGCTAAATATTTAGAAGACAGTAACACAGCTACCAAACAGCTTTTTCTGAGCTCCTGGTTACAGGTGGGTTTCTATCCAGATATAGCACAAATTTAAACGAAAATGCGAATGAATGCTTTTTTCCATCCACAACCGTTGTGCAATTATTAGGAGTTGGTTCATGGAGATAAGAAGTAGGTGGCGCCAGCTCTTCAGCGGAGCTTCAGTGGACGTTGAAGTCACATGCCTCATGTACGTCAGAATTTATTCGATAAATCTTATTCCATTTTACTTTGTCTGATTTTGCTTTTATCGATATAGCAACTTTTCTACCTCAGCCAAGAGAAAATACTTTTTTACGATATTTGAAGATTTTCTTTTTTTTCCCCCACCTTCAGTCATGTTTATAGAGCATAAAGTAAGTTATTCTCTATAAACTGAAGTTAAAAGAATACAAGAGTACACGCATCGTAGGAATACTATTGGAAACCTATATTGCATATAACCTAGAGGAATAAACAACTGTATTTTGAAGATATTAAAATTATATCTAATATAAATGACTTAAATCCATTTTCTTTTCTTTTTTATAATACTTTTTTCAGACAACTAAAAATGGCACAATCCGGATTCAATCCACTTTTCAAATACACAGTCAGGTGACCATGCGATGTCAAGAAGACTTAGCGTAGAGAGGCATGTTGCTTTTTCTTCATCTTCACATGCCAGTTCTCGTGCTACTCACAGCTTGAGGAGGATTAACATGCACTTATCCAAATGACGTTTGCTTTCCTTTTGAGTTCATATGTTTTGTGTCTAACCTCTCTCTTTCTGTCCTGTAGGTAAATTAGCTCCTGATGCCAGTCCTCGTGTTGCTCTATCTCCTCCAATGTTTTACCAGGCAGGTACAGTTTGGCCTCTTTCCTGTAGGCTGGTTGCCCACTGTGCTTTGTCCAGACCTGTATATCAAACCGGTTAAAGTAAGTCAGACAAGGATCTTGCGGCAAACAACCATTGGCTTGGCCTCTGCTGAAGTTACCTGAAGTAAAACATTGAACACTGTTAGTTTAAGGAGTGGTGTTCAGTGACTGTGTGCAATGACAATAACCTCTTACTTTAAGGAAGGCTTGGTGGTCATATTGGTCCCAGCCACCACAGGGGCCTCCTGTCTTCAGCAGGAAAGCCTCCAGTGCTCTGACCTCTGCAGGGAGGTCTCTGTCCGGGGGTTTGGTCTTCTGGAAAAAATGATGCTATGAATAAAATTCTGCTTGGGTCAGAATTATGGATGCATTAAAAAAAAAAAATAACAAGATATTTTTCTGTTAACTCTTAACACCACGTAAGAGAAAAATGTTTTTTACACTTTCTTATGATTTTTTTTTGTTAAGATTGAATGCTAGAACACAAACTCTTTCATTGCATTAAGAGACAACACAGACAATACTGAAAGGAGGGAGATGAAGAGAGACGGACCTTAACGGTGGGGGCTGTGTGTAGTTTAGGGTCTGATTTGACAGCAAGGCTCAAGTTTTCAATCTTCTTCTCATATGCAGCGATCTCCTGTCTGCATGTCCTTTCCTCCTTCAAAAGTTCTTCAAAGCTGAGACGAGAAACACAAAGGACGACTATTCATAATATTTTCATTAGATTTCATGTATTTATTTCCAGTGTGCCACAAACACTGATAAGTAGCTGTCACTGTTACTTGCCTGCCTTCTTTGGTGTACATAACCTTGTAATAGTTTTAACTTTTTGTTTGTTTTGTTTATCTATATATTTGTATTCTTGGACTAAACATGTATTGGATTGCATTATATTTAATGTTGTGTTTCTAATATATATAATGTGTGTTGTGCATGTATGTAGTTAACTAACTAAACATAATAAGTTAAAGGTTGTATTTGTTAAACAGTTATTGTGTTTTAGTGCATTACAGTTACAATACATTACATTCTACTTTTGTTTCTGAAGTTGTTTAGTGTATCTCGTTACCATGACCGCTGTTCCTCCTTTAGGGTGTTAATTGAGATTTCCACCTCTGTCATTATTTCCTTCAGTCTTTCAAGCACTGAAAGTAGAAAGGCAGAAACATTATTAACATTATTAATAATTAATCTGATTTTTATTGTACGTGATTATGACACTACAATCACCATACTTTTATTGAGCAGTGCACTACTTTATGATAGCATCTTTTATACTGATGTAGCAGAACGGCACACATATTGATATAAATGATGACAAAAATGTGCTGAATGCCTGACAAGATGCCGAAATTAACAATAAAATACAATTGTATGACTTTTTTTTTTTAAAGGTAGTATGAAGAAACACTGCTCGGTACAAAACTTACACTCAGGAGTTGGCTTCACATCTATTAGCTGTCTCTGAAATTTCCTCACACCATTATGAATCTTCACTAGCTGCTTTTGAAGATTGATTTCTGAAGAAAAAAATGCAAAGAGCATTATGAATAGCATTTTTTTTTGTTTTTTTTTATCAAAGTGGTAAAGTGTAAAGACGACGCATGTTTCCTTTACCATGGGTTTACTGCTATAACTCCACTTTCAGGGAGTATTCAGAGAATACTTCACAGTATTTTATACCCCATGGTAATAATGCTGTCTCAGAGGCCCTGTCGCACTGCCACAATAAAACATCTGGGGGAAATGTTAGAAATCTGTAGGGAAAAAAAGACCCACTCTCTGCATTTCTTTCTTCCTCCAGCACTTTCTCGTACTCTTCCAGTTCTTCAGGCACATCTGTCCAGCCATTCTTTCTGCACTGAACACTCAGTGTCCTCTCTTTCTCTAACTTTTCAATCCTGTGAAGACAGAGTTGAATGGCTTGATTACATCATTGACCAGTAAAGACACGCCGATATTAGGTTTAAACTCTTCACTGAGTTCAAGAATTGATTTGATGTGTTACAGTGGTTTGGTGATAGGTTATAGTTATTCAGCACAAACAAGGATCGTGCCTTGCTTTTCTGTTTTCCACTTATTATTACATTAAATGTGAAAGAACAATTAATTAAATGTGTTTTGCTTGTGATGACTCAGCAGTGTCTTCTTGCTATTGTCGAGCTTGTATGATATGCGAGTGAAGTAATTGGGGATAAAAATGAAATGCAACCACAGATGAAACACAGGGTTGGACAAAACAAATGTAACTCTATATGTTATCTGATGCTGTAGTTTGTGGTAATGTTGGATTTCATTTGTATCTCACTTTAGTGTTTGAAGACTTAGAATGTCATGTAAAATAACCCTGAGAGGCTTCAATTCACTCACTGCCTCCTGTTTTTCTCAGCTTCCCTGAGAAACTGTGCAGCTTTCTGCCTGGCAAGCTTCTGATCCTCAGCACAGACAGGAGGTGATGTGCAGCGCTGCTTGACACTGCTGGAGTCTCCCTCTCCCTGCTCAAATTCATTTAGTGAAAGCAAAACACAACAGCAGATCATAGTGTGATATACGTATAAGAACAACTTCAGGTATACAGTCCAATCCATTTTGGATCGAGCTCCCTCAACGTGTCCGATAATGGAAAACTAAGCCGCTCATCAATCTGAAACTCCAACACCAGCTGATTAACTAGTTGTAATGAAAGTACAATCATAAGACATAAAGGAGATATGTGAAATGGGACACCCTGATAAGCTTTCTGAAGCTTGAGAATATGGTCACAGACACGAAGCAGATTGTATTAAAAATATGCTTAATAACACGTAAGACTAACTAACTAACCAAAGACCCTGAAATCTAAACTAACCTAACCACTAAATGGTCCCAAAACATTTATTACGTCAGTCTACACATTGGTTAAATAGGTAAGATAGAATAAATAAATACGGCAAGTGGAAATTACAGTACAATTGAAGTGGATTTCAGAGTAGAGAAATTAAAAGTAACCATAGCTCGTCTATGGAAGTGACACACAAGGCATCCGTTCTCGGACAGAAGCTGGATCGATATATTCTCCATTCACTCCTAAATAATTACACTGATTAATGACGAGTGTACATCAAATTACATTATCAGGGTTTTCCCTATAAGTGTCATTATGTCAGTGGCTAGCGTTGGTTAGCTAAACAAAATAATAGTTAACGTTAGCAAGCGGTGCACTCTTCTGTAGCTAGTAGCTAGTTCATGTTAGCTCGATATTCGTCCTTCAGTACAAATATCTCCTGCTTTCTCTGACATTTGTAAACATTTGAGATACTTAAAATGTCGAATAACGAACTAAAACATGTCAGTTTGAGAACAAATGCCTACCGAGCAATGATCACCAGCGCCTCGCGTGGTTGCTAGGGTGGCCATGTTTAAGCGAATCTGTAAACAAACTAAACTTTATTTAAAAAAACAAAAAAAACAGCGTAGTTTGCCAGTGCTCCTGTAGTTAGAGGCTCATACCAGCAGAGGACGCTGCTTTCCATTTATTGATTGTACGCAAAACGTGATATTAAAATATTACTGATAGGATGGTCAGGCCACGTGATGGGAGACACACCCAGTGTTGCCAGGAGACTGTAACCATGACAACAGAGCCTTTGTTTTTTGACAGTTATCAGCCTATAAAGACCCCCACGTGTTATTGTCTAATGTTAACTCCTAAATTACCTTAAAAACTACTCAGGACAAAATCAACAAGAATGTGTGGACCTCAGCTTGTTTTACGCCAAATTAGAATTTTCCTTCTAAATACTTGATATAGTTTGCATATTACATTTTGTATATATTACTATTTATTAAGACAGTAGGAACATTCTTGTTTTGAGTTTGTTTGTTTTGCTTTTCTTTCATTGTTTTGTGTCAAATCAGCAATATTATCTTGTGTTATAGGCTATATTAGCCCTATATGAATGTAAAAGGCTGTATTTCATGGTGTTAAAAATGTATATAAAAATATTTTTGGGGAATAGCTTACTTTTAGGTCATGATCTCAGTGTGCTCAATGGTGATCTTATAATCAGACTGACTTGCCTTTGTTTGTCGATGTAGGAGGATTCAGAGGTCTTGAACCTGGCTGTTTGAACCATTGACTTAATTTTGACATATAAGTATGAGGATAAGTAGTGTCGTAATACCTGTAATGTAATGGACATGTTGAAATTGGTTCCTCATTCCACATTATAGGATCTCCGTCCTCCTGGATCCATCCTTTTCATATATGTTCACAATATATGTGTAATTTTGTCAGATGGATTGTCTACATTCACATAAACGACATCTTTTGCACATCAGTCCGTCCTGGGAGAGGGATCCTCTTCTGTTGCTCCTCTTGAGATTTATTCCATTTTTTATGGGGAAAGGGAGTTTGTCCTTATCTGAAGCGAAAAAAGGACAGAGGGTGTCGTATTCTGTACAGATTGTAAAGCCCCCTGAGGCAAAAATAAAATATACTTGAGTTGACATGTAATATAATTTCTGCAGCCCAGTTTCTGAGGTACATCTGACTGTACCCTGCTACAACCAGATGGTTAGAGTTACAGCACCTACGCATCTCACTCTCTCAAATAACTGCCCATGTTGTGTACCGAGGCCTTGGTTTATTTCTGTAACAGCTTTTTTATGAAGGCCAACAGCTATAATTATTATGAGAGCTGGCCAAGTGACAGTCAGTCAGCGAGAAAAGAGGAGAGAGAAAGAGAGAGTGAGAGCAAGTATAAATAGAAACCTGAATCCATTATTGAGAGCAGATATTGGGGATGGTCTCTCCCGTGGGTGCAGAGGCAGAGTTGTCATCGCAACATAAAAAGCAACCGCTCTCCTTAATGAAGAGTGTTACAATTTCCTGTCTTCATCGTCCACCAAGGGACTCACTTAATTTGATAAATGAGACAATTAGACGAACATTCAACTGGTTGGAATAACACATCAAAGTAAACATGAAAAGCAGGGGGATTTCCAAACAGGGTAGGAGAATGTAACTGTCAAAGAGCGGTAAGGTTTCGGTCGGCTCTAAAAATAAACTACTCTTTCTGTCGTTGTCCTTTGTGAGGGAAACAGCGTTACTTCTGCGTCTTTTTCTTTTTAATGTGTTGAGAAAGAATGTCAAAGAAATACGTCAAAACTTGAGTTCAACTCAAGGCCGCCGACTAGCTTTTTACAGACTGCACTCTCACAGTCTTCCTGTTTCCAGAAAGAGTTTTTGACCTGAGTAAAAGTCTGCCTGCCTAAAACACTTTCATTTAAGTAAAAGCACAAGAGTAGCATCAATATATACTTAAAGTAAAAATATTAATTGTACAGAATGGCACATTTCAGAATAAGATATATATAATATTGACCCATCTTTATAATCTGGTTTTTAATTTGGAGTGATGTTATAACCTTATTATTATTTTTATTTTTTTTTTACATAATTTCTATCAAAGTTTATTAATTCTATTACTATTCTAATTTTTTTTCACTATTTTTTAATTTATTCTGGTTTATTTGTTTTATTTTTCTAAATAAAACACTTTGGGCTACATGTTTCTATGAAAGGTGCTATATAAATAAATAAAGTTGAAAGTTGAAGGTCAAATGAATAATTAATTAGGTTATGTTTGACACTTTCTCTCACAAGAGTGGAAATGATTCCCTCACAAATGACAACAAAAAAGGGAAAGTGAGAAAGACATGACCTTTGACCTCTTCTTAGGAGCAGGCTTTTTGGAAATGTTATGAGACATGATCTCTGTAAACTGAGAGGTCAGTTTTGCATTCATGGACGGTGGATGAGCTTCCCTCCTACCGCTTCTTTGAATTAGACTTATGACATCTGCCAGTGTGAGTGTGTGTGGGTGTGTGTGTTTGTGTGTGTGCGTCCTTGCAGGTATGCATTTTTGTCCGTGCATGTTGTTTATGTGCATGTTCATGTTTGTCCACATAGTTAACCCTTATTAAATCAGGCATGTTGACTGAAAAAACAAAAGGTTTACATACGTAAACACACTCAATTACGAGTACAGATACACTCCCACTGGAAACACACACACACACACATACACACACACACACACACACACACACACACACACACACACACAATTTGTTCTGACACCTGACTAGTGCTGTAATTGTATATGGTGTTAAATAGCAATGTGATCTGGCTTCGTCCTGCACATGTGAGACTCAGACAGGCAACTGCAAATGCATTTGCGTGTGTGTGTGTGTGTGTGTGTGTGTGTGTGTGTACATTTTAGTTTATGTGTGTGTGGAGCTTGGGAAAGCAGGGGGAAAGCGATCAGTCTAATTGCTTTTCCTGCTGTGCTTCAAACTCGTACCCTCTCCCTGTTTCTCTCTGTGACGTCAACAAATCAACATTTCTCAACATTTCTCTCTAATTATGACTTTTAGCTAATTTAATGTTGCTGCATATTTAAGGGCCTTACGTGACAATTAACAGAAGAAGAAGAAGAAATACAAATATACATTATATTCCCCAGACTTTTCTCTGAACATTGCTTTATTTCCTTCTGAAATACTGAACAGCTTTACCTCTTCAGACTTCTGAAAATGAATAAAATCTGAAAATCTGAAAATCGCTCTCACATCTCTGACATGTGCAGCTTATGACTAAAGGGTCTCAAGTTCACTTTGTGTCATTTAATGTTGGGTAAAAAAAGGTCGGTGGTGACTCTGGCATAGAGAGACCCAGCAGTTTGAATCCAGATTAGTTCAGTGATCCTCTGACCTTTCATCTAAAACCACCAGCAGGTCAAAGTGTTCACTTGTTTAGCACTTCAGCTTATACAGGATTAAAATGAGTGGTAGTATTAATGCACATTTATACTGCAACTATTTGGGCCTTTTTTTTTTTTTTTTTTTTAAATGTACTTGTCTTGAAATGTTGGTTATGTGGCATTTGCATGTTGAGCAAGTTGCAGCTCTCGAAAACCATTTGAAATGAAATAAGCATCATTATTGAAAAAGCACAGTACATTTTTGGTACTTTTTTAAAAAAGTGCATGTATAATTGAACTGGTGATATATTTATGCATTCTGCTGTAGATAGATTGACTTTATTGTCCACCTCAGTGGAAATGTGTCTTTGGCTTGTCTCAAGTACAACAAAAGTACTGACAATATATATATAACACAACACACAATTAAAAACATACACATATACAAATGGGCAGGAATCAGAAAATTAGCCATATAAATAATAAAAGCACATAAAATAAAGTAATAACAAGTGATACCTGATTCAGTCTGTGTTAAACTTATGAACTTATTCAACGAAAATGACTTGATTGCTTAAAAACAAGTTATTAAATTATACATGTAAAGAGCGAGCTATATTAGTGCATCCAGGAAATAAGAAGAAGCTTGAGAGGGTTAACAACCGTCACGCATCCAGTCGTGTGACGTTCATTAGTCTGATTTCATCAGGAAGTCTACAAAAATACACTCTCTTAGAAAACCTTATGAATGAGCTTATATCATCAGCCACTGAAGTGATGCTCTTGTGCAGAGCGCCTCTCACATATTCACTGTGACATGAGTCCTACACACTGCACATGGTGATGTACAGGCCTTTCATATGGCTTACTGAGGGGGAGTAATATGTTCTCGACTGTTTTAAATGTGGCAGAGGGCTGAATCTCACATAAAATATATGAATCTGGAATATTCTGAGGTTCAAAGTTACCTTGGAAACAGCACGTTAGATGCAACAAAATGTCTATTTATAGCTTGTCTGGAGCTTTCAACCATATAACAATGTCCTCATCAGTCTTGGAGTTGAAATTAATTTTCTGAGCACTTTAAAGACTTTCTTTTAAGCCGCCATGAACAAAAACTTGAAGTGCTTGAACAGATACAATTCCATGACAACTCTGTGTGCTCATCATGTGATGAAAAGACACAGAGCAGCTGTCAAAGAGACTTTGTGGAGGGATTGTTTATGTAAGTGAAGGGTTTTGTTCTTTCCATTTTGCTTTTTATACACCAAATTGTTTTATCTGTTTTCTTTTAAACATGATTCATGACTTGTCTGTTTTTATTTTGCTGTCTTTGTTAAGCATTTGGTAACTTGGATTTTATTATTATTCTTTCTTTCTTTTGCTACATTTAGAAATAAGGTATAATGAAGTCTTCTAGTCTAGATTTTGCTTAATAACAATATATGATACATTATTGACTGAGCTTATCTACTGTAGTTGTATTAATACACACACCTGTGTATTCATGAAAAGTGGATTTGCAAGGAGCCTTTCAAAGACAAGTCACCTTTAAATCTATGTTAAACTTGCTCATAACATCAGAACTCCGATGGTTTTAATTGGGTCTTAAGTAACACTGTGATGTTACTCCTTACAGCCTATATCTAATCTAATAAGACAAAGACGAGAATAAAGTTGTTGCAAGTGGGTCACTCCTCCTGTCACAGATGTGTGTCTGCTCCAGCTCTGACTAAAGGGATACTTCACTCTGAGCATCATCTACTGTCAGGGGATAAACACAATCAGAGTTTCGACTTACAAATACTGTATATGTCATGTACTGATGGAGCATCGAATAATCGCAATGCATCACATAATAAGTGAGTAAGTAACTTTTTGATAAGTTCTTACTGTAAAGAAGATCATCACCCCTCTCAAGAGACAGGAGATTAAAGATTATTTAAAGATTCTTTAAATATTTTTGAAATATTTTTGAAAGATTCTTTGAATATTTTTGAAATATTTTTGAAATATTTTTGAGAGGTGCTTTAAAGATTCTTTAAAGATTATTTAAAGATTCTTTAAATATTTTTGAAATATTTTTGAGAGATGCTTTAAAGATTCTTTAAATATTTTTGAAATATTTTTGAAATATTTTTGAGAGGTGCTTTAAAGATTCTTTAAAGATTATTTAAAGATTCTTTAAATATTTTTGAAATATTTTTGAGAGATGCTTTAAAGATTCTTTAAAGATTATTTAAAGATTCTTTAAATATTTTTGAAATATTTTTGAAATAGTTTTGAGAGATTATTTAAAGATTATTTAAAGATTATTTGAAGACTCTTTAAAGATTTTTTGAAATATTTTTGAAATATTTTTGAAATATTTTTGAAATATTTTTGAAAGAATCTTTCTTAAAGTAACACAATCTGGGTATCAGCTCACTAATTAAACACATCGTGTTCGTTTAACCTATGAACTGGAGTGCAAAAAAGACAATTTGAGGTTTAAAAGGGGGCTTTGGTGGTGGACTCACATAATTTTCGGTACAAAAGCAAATAAGCGTATTTTACAAAATGTAAAATTAGTCCCCAAATTGCAAAAGTTCTTTTAAATACTTAAGAAAAAATATGGGGTATCCAGGAGGATTGAGCCTACTATTTGTGCCAAGATCATGCAATGCTGTCACATCACATTATGCTTGTCTCATTTTGCCTGAGGGGATAAAACTTGAAGGATGGCCTCGTCACTTTCCACTTTAAAGTTAATGTTTGATTGAAACTGGTACTCGTTACTAAATTAGCTCTGTGTGTGGTGAGAAATGCTCTGCGAAAAACAGTTGTGAGATTAGCTAATTAGCAGAGAATCAAGGTTCCTGAGTCTATGCATTTCCTTAAATGAACAAACACAGTTCACCGAGAACATGTGAAAGTAAAGCAAAAATATCCCTGCTTTAAGTACAGTACATTAACTTCACTTCGAGCTAGCATAGTAAATCATATTACAGTAAAATGTCACGGCTGTTAAATAATGAGCAGCACCTGTGGCCTGGCCCCTGTCGGTAAGTACTCTACACGTTGATTAAACATTAACTAGAATAAGTGAATGAAAGCTCACATGGAACCTGGGGGTTGAGGGGGTTTTACCCTGCAGCTCTGTCACTGACCACCATTAACTTCACGCCATTCTTTGTGTGTGTGTGTGCGCGCGTGTGTGTGTGTGTGTGTGTTTGTGAGAGAGAGAGAAGTGCTAAAGTTCCAGTTACCTGTGTGGGCTAGGAGTTGATTGCAGACATGCCACTCAGAGTTCACAGAGTGTAATGCAAGAGTGTGTGTGTGTGTGTGTGTGTGTGTGTCTGTGTGTGGTTTAATGAGCAGGCTGCAACTCTAAAGTCCATGGCTGCTGGTGTCACCCTGCCCTGGTGTTTTATAGGTGGGATAATGCTGCAGAGCAAGTTCCTCAAGAGAAAGTCTTTCATGTCAAACGGGCTTTCATGCCTTGAGGACTTCTGAGGTGCCTTCACATCATCCACAGAGAGAAAAGTTTCAATAGAAAAAATTGAAGCATTGTGAAGTGCTCTGACTGACGGGTGCTTTGATAGGAAAACTGAGATTTCTACTTTCATTCTGACATGTGGGCAGATCAGTTCTTGTTTATTTCCCTCTCTTTGCCGCGCCAATGACTTTCTGTGACTCTGTGAGCCCCTAAAAGTCCTATTGTTAAAGAAGTAGTACTCCAGCGATTTAGTGTTGCAATCCTATAACGCTGTCAGACACATGAAAGATAGGAGGTTCAAAATGAATGCAGCAGAAGACGTGTCATACTTTTATTTACACACATTCTTCTCCCTGTCAAAACCACCAGAAGAGCAGCGGCTTTAAAGACAATTTTCGTAGTGGCTAAACCATAGAATTCTTCTGCCATTGGGTCCAAAAATACTTTTTAGACATCTGCGTATCAATTGAAACACTCGTCTTAGGAGGTGTGATTGTGTTTTGGACAGGAATCCTAACTTGAATTTTACAGCATTGTGTTCGTCACTGTAGCTCTGTAGATTTGTTTTCTAGGTGTTATAAATAAAGCTGCCAAAAAAATGTAATTGTGAATTCTCCTTCACTTCGTTCCTTGAGCTCGATGGAAAATGTCATGAGGTCAAGGAAAGACGTGAAGGAGAATCCATAAGGTGTCTTTTTTAAATGATTCAACCACAGCCTGAGACCGAGCGGCTGGTAGTTGGGATTAAAAGGAAACATTCAAAGGTTGAGGTCTGGAAAACGAACTTCTTTCTAACTCAGGCATTTTTTTAATCACATATGTAGTAATACTTACTAACACCTGGAGACAGACTTTGATGAATAACATCATTGGAGTTCCCCTTTAAAGCACAATTTGAGTTTGCATGTAGGAGATGATATGGAGAAAAGGGATCACAGAGAGCTAAATTTAGATCTGAGAGAGGACGAAGAGAGAGAGATGTAAAGGCTTGGATTGAGGTATCAGCTGTATCAGTGTGATCATGAGTAATGGACACCAGCAGAAGCATCTAGTTTATCCTCTGGACATTGGATATGTCTCTGTCTGTCCCTGGCAGCTCAGGACAGAGCAAACACTGTCGCAGCTCGTTGTGTGAATTATCAACTGCTGATGGGGGCCAGGACAGAAAAAGAGAGTGTGTGTGTGTATTTTCACACATGCATGTCTGGACACTGGAGGCATGACATAATTGTCAAACTCGACAATACCAGACAATAAACAGGATAAGAATAGAATAGAAACTCAACCTTGTCTTTTAAATACTGACATTTGGATGAGCTTTGACAAAAATCTGCAAAAACTGTATTCTCTTTCATCTGCAACACTTTGCACCCACTTACTCAGGTCTGCGTTTGATTGCAGAGCCACACTTGAGAAGGTACAGTGCATGGTGATTAGACAGAAAAGGAGCTACCCTGTGAAAATGGTGGGTTCTCTAAAGAGCGTGGGCGGGCCTGATGAATCAGTGTGGCAGATGGTTTGGCATTGGCAACAAATGTGGGCACAGTCAAACATTTAGACTGATCTGGAGGAATTCAGGGTGAATCAGTCATATTACCTGCCTCTACCCGGCCAGTTATGACAGTAAATAGCAATAAAACATGCTTCTAGTATTTGAAGTACAATTGCAACTTCATATTAAGTGCTTTATTACCGTACCCGTGTCTCCAGGTACAAAGCCGGGGTTATTTACTGAGGAATCTATCTCATTGCATTGACACTATGTGCAAAAATAACATGCACAAGTGACGTAAAAACTGAGACAACAAAAGTGAAATCACGAGTCGACCACAATATTCATAAAAAAGTTTTGTAATAAAAACGTGTTAAGCATACGTAAAGGGTCGAAAGCATATTTTCTTAAACCGCTTCTCACTATGAGCGAGCAAAACACATTTACAGTGAAAAATAATGCCAACATGTTGTGAAATGTATTGTTAATGCTTTGTTATTACTAAAAGACACACAGCCAGCCAGAGAGGTGTGTAGGTGTCTTTGTTTGAATGAAGGTTCACTAGAGCAATAAAAAATGGCCAAAGTGGATAATAAGTATACGGAAAATACTTTCAACTATTCCTCACCAACGTTCGTTAATTAGCTTGAGTGATTGTCTAACCAGACACAGTCAAAAGAGGATCTCTATGTGTGTGTTGAATGTGTGTATTTGTTGATATAATCACTGCCATGCCAGCTAATTCTCCCTCTATTTATAAGAGTGTTGTTTTGACAGCTGACTCAAAGTGGAAAATCTTAGTGCCAGAGCAAACACACACACACACACACACACACACACACACACACACACAATCAGGGTGGGCATTTGTGTGTTGGTGTGACAGAAAGGCAAAGAGCGGGGCAGAGACGTTGGAGTCCGGTCCAGTATCACATTCAGACCAGTGATCCCCATGTTAATACTCTGCCCACCTATTTTAGCTGCAGGCGCTCTTATGTAATCTGTCACGTTTTCCGAACACCACTTTCTCAGTCACCGCCTTCTTATTTTACATTCAGCAGGTGCTCCTCTCATCCATAGCGATGCACTGCGAGAGCATCAAAGTAAACAAGAAAACAAAGTGCGGTGCTCTGGTGAATCAGTGACGACCCGTCTCCATTTCAACTCTGTTTAGGAAGGACAGTGTTGATTCACTGTGCTGGAGGGCTTCAGGGACTCAAAGATGCTGAGTTCAGGAACTTGTGGAAATGTATTTGAACTCTGGAGCGTTCAGCTCAAGGTGGTAAAAAGCTGCACTGAGGCTTTGGCTCCTCAAAGTGAAGAAGCAATGGGGTTGTTTAGGAATAGCAATATAATTAAGAACAGTAAACAGCACAGAAACATCTGGATTTTAGGAGGCAGATGTTGGCATCTGATCACTAGCAGTTGTTAATGCTTGGAAAGTCCAGCATAATAATGAAATGTTAAAAGTTAAGTGAGCCCCAGGTAATGACAAATGCCTCGTTTTGACCAATCAACAGCCCAAAGCCTAAATATTTTCAATTAATAATAGTATAAAACTGAAAGAATCAGCAAATCCTTACCTTGGAGAGATGGATAACCAGAGAATGTTTGACATTGTTGCTTTGGTTAAACAACTGAAATGATTTGATTATTATAAGAATGGTTCCCACACATCTATTGATTGGATTAGCAATTAATCAACTGATTGTTTCAGTTCTAAATCTAGAAAGTGAATGAAGATAAAGTGAGCAGGTAAGTCCATGATGCTAGTAAAATGTATTTGAGTTAATAATGTGAAGTCCACTCAGTAATCCTAAAGTGTTCATCAAAGAAGACAGAAAAGCCATTTTATAAACTAGATTTACACTAGATTTTTACTGTGTAGTAAACTGAACCTGAGCATGTTTCTACAACAAAGATGTAACATCCAAGGGAATTAATGACACGTGTGGTACTTAAGCTCTACATGTTGCTGCACTTGATGCTTTTACACGTTTCAGAGCTGGAAGATTTACTCTCGGACTGTAAAATCCACAGTGAAACTTGGTGAATGTACCTTGTTGAGGTATTTGCGTATATATACTGTGTATGAGCTCAAATATATCTCGATGCTTCCTATAGAGAATTGACTCATGTCCCTTTAGAAAGGGAAAAGACATGTTTTGCTCTTGGTGAAAACGAAGGTGGGAGTTAACTATTTGTTGAGTCGTGAGCCAATAAATTAATCCATAAAACGAAGCAAAAAAGCAGACAACAGTCTCTCCTGCTGCCGTGGTGACCAAGGACAAGAAGAGGAAGATAGAGAAAAGGAGAAAAGAGTGAGTGAGGGGGTGGCAGGAAGAGAGCCACAGACAATGACAGACAGAAAAAGGTAAAGACGGGGAATAGTAAAACATTTAAAATAGGCCTAATCTTTTATTCATAATTTTCTACTTTGCTACTGCTCTCATGAATGTGCTCTGACATTATTCTACTTGTCTTGTCATGTCAGTAAAAGCTGAGCTGAACTGCATTGGATTGAGTGGCACGTGGAGACAGATGGTGGCACGGGGAAAGGAAAGGTGTATGGTGACTGAGGCCAGATCCCCTGCAGGTATTCGGAGATGGAGGAGCACGCTTAATGTAGGACAGCTTTCCAACAGGGCATTCTGCAGCCCTAAATATAGACAGGACAGAAGTAGGCTGAGCTGAAAGCACTGCCAAAAGGCCACGAAAAAATAAGCCATAATGTGAAGCCTTGTGCACGGTGAGGGAGGACTGTGTGGTGTGCACTCATACATACTTGTGTTTTGGTAACTGTAATTGCTCGATGTTTAGGCTCACACAGATGCCACTGTATGTGTAAAACCAAAAAGGGGTAAGTTTTCCCTTTGCCACAAACTGAGCTTGCACAGGGTTGTGATTTTTTTTAAAAGACCACAAAGCTTTGTTCTAAATAAAGATATACAGTATGTTATGTTTTATGTTACGTGTTCTATGCCAAAACAAATAGATATTCTTTTTATTTGCCTAAATGTCCTGCACAGACAAAGGAATGCACTGTATGTTGTCCTTCAGTGTTTTCACTGGACATCTTATGAATTAATGGTTATAAAACTCCCCTTACATTAACCCAAACACACTTCTTTTGTGATTTGCTGCATTGAAAGAACTCTCAACATCAATTACAGATACAGAGCACATACAAATATGTTTGTATTTAACCATGAGTTACAGCAAGTGTCTAAGAAATACTACATTATTTTCTGTAGCGGACTCCTGGAACCATCAGTTTAAAATCATATTTATCAGCAATTCTCATAAAATTATAAACCGTAATAAGGTTATAACTCGAAACGCATTTTAAAGGATAGGTTCAGTAAAAAAAAAAAAAAAAAAAAGTGTTTCTTAAAACAATACTTACCATATGTACATTGAAAATATTATTAGTCGCTATAAATATTACTCTTACACTAGCAGCAACTAAATTCCTTCTTAAGGCAAATTCAAAGTAAGAGATACTGTAGGTGACAAAAGCTAATGACACTTCAGTTATCGGTTACAGACAAATCAAGTGGGTATCTTCCACAGATAAGTGTTTTCACAAAAATAACACTTGTGCTCCCACAGATAACGCAGACTGTTGAAGCCTCGTTCTTATTCAGCTGAACTTAAAAATGCATTTTTACACAGAACAAGGACTGTAGATGTCGTCCACCATCACTTAAAGAAGGGATCTCCTCACAGCCAGTGTGAACTCATTTAATGTACATATTAGGGATTTGTATTATTCCCAAAAATTTGACATTTTCTGTCCTGGGAGCAGACGCACGCTATCCCATTATTATATCTCTTGGTAGTAGTTAATACTAGGTGTATTCCTGGAAACCCTAGTAAATATGGGTATATCAGTATTGTTTTAAGAGACAGAAAGATTCAAAACTAACCTTTAAGTGTGTTTTTTTGGGTTGTTATAAAGAGGATTCCAAAGACAACATTAGAGTTTATTAAAGCATTCATCTGTGTTTGCACCACAGAGGGTTTATACGTCATGCCTCTATATAATATTAAATGTATGCTGTCCATCCTACCACACAATAACAAAGGCTCTCTTTTTGGAGCCGATAAGGAGTCTGTATCCTGCTCAAAGACAGTGCAGCGAGGTAGATTCTCGCCAACTTCATGACTGGGACTTCATGGGCAACCCTCTGACTCACTACACCCCCTCCCTGCTGAGCTGACGAGGGATTTTTCTAGAAAATCTGGCTTTTAAACACACACTTCCTTCAAACACAGCTTCCACATTTCAGCTATACTAATTTCACTCTCTGCAACCCTGTAAATCTCTCGTTATGTAAAACATCTATTTAGACACAGAGCCGACTGCACTGTTAACCTCCAGTGCAAGTATAACTCAGGTTAACCCAGAAACAACTACACTATATACTTAACATCTCTCATTGCCAATGAGGAGGAAATCTGGGTTAATTTAACAACACGTTGGAAAGACGAATTATAGAGATGTGCTTGAAATCAGATGAATTTTCCGGATGATACAGTTCCCATGTGTCCTCTTTCACCTTATAGTATCGGTGCTGTGTTTATCAGGTTAATATGGGTGTGGTTATAATAATTAAAAACGGCACAGTTCAATGACACTCCTCATTGTGGCCCCACCAGTAAACTGCATGAACTCAAAGACACAATAAAGAGTATCCTGTGTACACCTTTGTGTCTTTCCAAGTGGTTCTTGCAGGTTAGCTAAGCCCTCCGTAGTTATAGTCCTGCTTCTGTTATGCAACAGTATGGTTTCAAGAGGCAGCGTGCTGGTTTGAAAAAAATCCCTTGGTTACAGATCACAAAATGAACTCTTGTTCTGCTATGACCCACGCAGATGATAAAAAAATATCTACCCAAACCTGCTCTGTTCTACCTCGGCCGCCCAGTACTCACTCACACAGATTGTGACTCATTAAGAAATTCCCACTCTGCACTTCGCTAGAGATCCTGGCAGTGACTCATCGGAGAACTGACAGTACGATAGGTGCGACAGTCTGGGAATGACTGCTGCTGCTTAACATGTGGAGGAAACAGGACGTGAGGTCTGCACAATGAGAGGGGAAGGGCGGGTCGGACTAAAACTTGGTTGATCTTTGCATTTGAATTGGTTGATTATCAAGACAGATTTTCATTGTGAATTTTATATGACGTAATACATACATGAAAGTTATCTTATTGTCACAAAATCAAACAGGATAATCTTAAAACCTGGATAACTAGAAGGGTACTGAGCGCAGAGACCTCCAAGGCCAAGTGCCGTCTCTTGCAATGTTAACAAAAGTGAAAAATAATTTGTGTATCCGCCCATTGAATTGGATCAGATCCTAAATTTAATAGGATCTTTCTTGGCCCATGAATCACCCTTTCACCAAGTTTCATGAAAAACAAGCCAGTATTCTTCATGTAATCCTGCTGACAAACGAACCAAACACATTACGTCCATGGAGGAGGTAATAAACCACAACAAATGTTTCTAACAGAGAAGGCCATTAGACTTTTTTTTTTGAGGCACAGATAATTGGTCACAAACCATATAACGATCATAAAACGTATTTGACACGAGGGCAGTTATGTCTGTGCTCAACAACAAAGATGGGAACTGCTTTTCATTTCTTGTAATATGGCCAGAAGCAAAACAGTCAGTTAGTTCCTATGACTGTGTGTAAATAATGTCAGTCACTCTCAACAAGTTCTCTGCAGAGCGCCCAACAGCCTCCGTTGTGCGAGTACTGAACAGTCAAGCCAAAAATCTGCATGTTTTTATTTAGGACAGTACTTGGAAGCGACTGCATTACCCAACATGAGTAACCCCTCCAACAATGTCTGGACACATTCCGGTACAGACTCGGGGGTCTTCTGTATACTCCCAGCTCAAGTATCTGGAATGAGTCTACCGCTCAGTGGCTCTACGGTACAAAAGTACCAGAAGCATGGACTCGGTCAGTCTGGAAATCCAACTGAAAAGTTAAATAGTGAACAGGTACTGAAGCAGCAAAAACTGGTTGAGCCTAAAGTTGTGACATGAGTTTGTAACAAATACAATTATTTAGAACCTTTATATCAAATTCAGTCAGGATTGAAGGCAGCCTGTGTCTTTATAAAAATGTAGTTTGACTGGCTTTCATCTTAATTAGGCCATGGGAAAATGGCATCCTCTCTTAGAAACCTAAACATTTGCTGAAATTACCATCGACAAAAGCCCCACAAATAGACAGACTGGAGGAAATAAAAGACATTAGGACAAGGAGACAAGTGCAACATGGGTTTATTGTCAAACTGGTTATTAAGACATGAACTTGATTAATGCCATATCAAATCTTAAACTCCGCGGTAGTAAAGTGCAGATTCAAATCAAGTTGCCCTGGGAGTCCTCATACATTTTCTATGTCTGGTTTTGAACCGATAGGTTAAATAGACTGCAATATGAAATCCTATGAAATATGAAAAGCCCTTTTTTCAACCCACACATCTAAAGCTAATGTGCAAACAAGATAATTCACAAAGCTTTACTATTCTGTACGTCGAGGCGTCCTCCTACTCACTTCAGGTCTCGTAAAATTGGACGACAGTTGTACAAAATGAGCAGACCTATCCTAGCTGTAGCCTAGGAGTTCTCATGAAAGGTTTTCTGCAGTGATTGGTTGGTTGATATGCTGCTGCACATGCAGTGGGCCAATGTTGGTAACCTACCTAGATCTTTTTCTTTTTGATCACGATTTTTAAAAGAATGATGGCATTTAAACGTGGGCCATGTATAAACGTTAAGAGGTCACTTCTGTGTACAAGCCTGCACACTCCAGCGGCTGTAAAAACAGAGTTTGGCCGCTGTGGTTTCTAGTGGCAGTCATGTGCATTATGGAATCTCCATGAGTGCCACTTCACCAAACTGTAGTCCTCAATTTGTGTAAGCTCAAAAACACTCTGCAAACACACTGCGTGGCACTCGCACACATACACAATCACTCAAATTCATTCACTCTTCTTACAACAATCAGTACAATGGTGTTGCATCCCCCCCCCCCTCCCCTCCTTCTCTGGGTGAAGTACGGGGATACTGAAGGAAACGGCAGCAATGAGGTAAACACAAAAACTCATGAGATATTGCACAGACAAGTGCCGGCACAGAATACAACAGTCTCTCTTTCCAACAGCCTAGCCTGTGCATAGGAAGAATAAAGCACTTATGGTGTTCGCAGACATTAAACCCTTCTCATAAAGCTTTGTTATACACTAAAGTGGGAACGACAAATGAGTCTAGAATCCACACCATTTGGCAGGTATCCAGAGTTGCATGACAATAACTAAATGCTATGTAAAAGTACAAAAAAAAAAAAAAAAAAAAAAAACCTAAGTAACCTAATGATGACTGAGGAAGGGTCCATGACTGTTGGCAACAGTGATGGGACAAACAAAAAAAACCTGAAGTCCCAGCATATGTAGAAATGCCTCAATCCTTGCTTTGAGAAGAGAGAAGCAGGCAAAGTTGAGGCTGGGTTGGAGCCAGCATGGAGAAAAATCTCTCAAGTTTCATTCAATAAATAGCATAGTGGAATATGCAAAAAAGAAATCTAATTTTTCTAAAGCAAAAAAAATATGTAAACCCCTTGCTTAGTTCATCCAGAGATACAACCGTGTTTGTCCTTGTTGCAATCCACTCGTAATACATCCCCACAGATCAGGCTGTGACCAGTCAGCTGTGGTTCCACGAAAGAGCAAAGCGAGGAAGCTGATGGCAACTCATTCCTCCATTTACTACGATTTTTCAGTTTATCCTGGTTGAATGAGGACATTTTTGTTCACGCCAATCTTTCAAGTTCTTACTTTCCAAATAGTTTGAATTTGCAAACCTAACCCACAAAATTGTGCCTCAAACACCTTGTGGGTCAGGCCTTGAACTATAGCGCTCCTCAGTCCGTCCGGTCCACGCCACGTGATCACACTCCGCCTCTTTGCATCCATCCATTCCCCTTTATTCCTTTACGATCATTATCTATGGAGCAAGACGAAGGCCTCTAGTTTCTCGGGGATGTTTCCCCGGTAACTGAGGCTGTGCTTGACGATGGCCCTGGCGGCCAGGCACTGCAGCGTGGTGTGGTTTATGGGCTGGATTATATTCCGGGACAGCTCCTTCTCGTCCAGGAGGTCGCAGGCCGTTTGTTGGAAGGCGTTGGTGCTGTCAAAGTGAGTCCCGCATGAGATCAGCAGGTTCATGATGTCAGGGTGACCGTTGGATGCGGCTATGTGAAGGGGGCTGGTGGGTGAAAAGATAATAGATCTGCTTTATGATTATACTACAAAACATGTCATCATTGCTGTGGTCTGGCATGATCATGCTATCCGATTAACTGGTGGCTGTCATAACGGTGCAATTGAGGACCTTTTTTTGGGGGTATTTTCATTTGACTTCTCTTTACAGACTAAATAAATAAGTAAATAAATATTATTGTTCCAAACCTTTCTACTATGTTGTTTCTTAAAATAAAAACAGGAAATTAAAACAACAATTATGAGAGTTAAAACTAGAGTAAAAAGAAAAGAAAACAAAGAGACCTGTTGTCATCTTCGTCGCGGCTGTTCACATCTGCCCCACACTCAAGAAGGATGGAGGCGACTGTGAGGGAGGGGAACTTGCAGACGGGATAGCGGCCCACACAGGTGGTGTTGCGGTCGACTGCCAGGTGTAGTGGACTGTAGCCGTTCTTACCACACGGCTGGAGCTTCAGGAATCTGTGAAGATGGGGAAAGACTTTATTCAGTCAAGAAATGGCAACAAGGTAAAAAATAAACTACAACCGTCATGTAAGAGCACAAAGTATGAGAATGTGTCCTGACTGACAGTGAGGACTTCAGGTTTGATTAAACCATCGGCACAGATTAGAGCTAGTGTATTAATCAAAACAGAATAATGATCCAACAACTTTGATTAGTCTTTAAAAGTAATATTTCATGCACAAATGTCAGAAAGGGCAGTTTTTAGCCTCTAAAATATGGAGATTTCCTGCTTTTTCTGTTTTATGTATCATATTTAACTGAATATTTTTGAGTCTTGGACTGACAAAACAAGACTTTAATAAGACATTACCATAGACTTTCAGAAAATGGGATGACATCTTAAACAATTTGACATTTTATAGAACACACGATTAATCTAGGAAATAATCGTCAGATTGCAGTGTTATGATTGATTGACACAAATTTACAAAAGGCAGCGGTGGAATGATTGTTTAGTTCAACTGACCCTCATATTTGCTGGAAAAAAGGGGGATATGAAAGTGCCCTTACTGGTGCAAGTTCACACTATCAAAGCCAATACAAGGCAGGGCATGAAAAACTTTATTTTTTTTTTTTTCCTTTTTTTAAAAAAAATGAGTTTAAAGAAAATCACTGCCACCAAATACACAGTCTCCTCAAATACAATACACATTTTATATTGCACAAACATGCATGGCTGCAACCTTACAAGATTACTGAGGCAATTTTCCTCATCGAACACAAATTGTTGCCAATACAAGTAATTTACACAGAAACTCACTTATATATGGTTTCCTTCTTGAAGTGGTCCTGCTCTGCAGTACAGGGCACCTTCTCTAAAAGACAAATGAGGTGCAAGATGATTGACAGGGCCTTGCTGAGCTGTGCAGGGTCAGGAGGCATCGGTCCATTTTGTTTAACTGCCCGTTCAATCTCCAACACACTCTTGGAAAGGATCCCCATCAAGTCCTCAAATGACACAGATGTCCCCAGAAGCCCTTTGGCTCTGTCCTGCAGCATGAAGGAGAAGAGCTCAGCGAACGACAGCAGGCTGGAGGCCGTCATGGGGCTGAGGGGGTCCAGGTTGCTCTGCTGCATGTCCAAAGCATACTTCCACAGATTGATACAGCGCTCAAAATTCCCAGAGTCCGCGTAGACAGCACCTCTGTAACGGATGTAATAAGACGTGTCCGGATGTTGTGGGCCGAGGATTCTTTCACGGATGAGCAGTGCCTGCATGCGCATCTCATCCGGGTCAGATATCAGCCCGTCCAGCTCTTCTCCGTTTGTTACCTAAAAAGAAGATTACAGGATCAACACAATGGCAGGGTGCAGCAAATAAGGCAGTTTAGGATTTCCATCTACATGCAATAAATCCTGCTTTTTAGAAGCAAATTGCTTTAAGGCCAAACACTCGGCTGCTGCAGTAGGTTCTGTGTATTACACTGAATTCATATTAGTCACTTCCCTTATTTTGTGTACATTGACTAAAAGTAGTCAAGCTGATAAACTCTGTGTTGCCTTTACCAAATTACGGCAACTTCATTAATAATAACCATTTCAAGAGCATTATAAAGGCAATGCAGAATCATTAAGGGTGGCGCTTGGAGGAAAGACCGGCTCAAACTAATACTCACCTCTCTGGCGTAGTCATATGCCATAATCAGCTGCTTGGGTTCTGGTTTATGGACAATGTTGTTACTATCCAGGTATCTGAGGTCCATGGCTCTCTTCCAGTATTTTAAAGCTCCGAGCAAATCTCTCTTCTTGTCAACAAATGTGGCTCCCAAGAGCTCTAGGGCATCAATGCGCTCCGTGGGGCTCGTCTGCAGAAGAAATACAAATGTTCAATAAACTTCTCCAAGATAAATATTCAATAGATTCAAAAACATCACACGCACGCGAGCGAACCCCTGACCTGCTGGTGCGTCGTCAGGTCGTCTACGATGTTAGTGTGGCCTGTGACGCTGGCAGAGAGCAGAGGAGTCATGCCGTAGCCGTCCTGCTCCATGGATGCTCCAAACTGCAGCAACATCCGCATGATCTCCAGACTGCCCGACTCTGCACAGTCATGGAGCGCTGTGTTGCCTGGGAATAAGTTAACATTTATCGTGACCTTTCTGCTACAGAGATAAACAAGTAATAATAGATGATCTGCATATATATATATATTTAATAGAAGAGCATGTATCCTTGCTGCCAGATGTAGAGTTAATTGTGTCCAGTGCTATATGACCATTGAAAAGCCCCAGCTGAGCCAATGGTTTTAGTGCTACTAGTTGGTTTGCAAACTGGCCATTAATAACTAAAACATTACTAGATTAAAACATTCAAAAATACATTTAGCAAACAGTCTTATCGTTTCTACATAGAGACCAGACAGTAACAGCAAAGCCAGAAGTGCAGCAGTTCACCCCACATTATCCTTTATCTTGGAATTTATTCAAAATGGCTGCAAATCAGCTGGTATAAGGATTATTGTGGAAGCTGACATCACGTCATTTGTCTGTTACACGCTCACTTCCATCCGATGATTACCCATTTAGGTGCAACTTGTAATGCTAACAGTAAGTGCGTGTGATTCGCAACACTCCTCATTCAGATAGGAAATAGCAGGTGATGCTGCCTCTAGTTCTACTATAGTAGGTAAACCTGCTGAATGGAAGCTTTCCAGTAGGGACGTCAGTGCAGCTGCTGCAAACCTGCGCAGGTGTAGTGGGATAAAACTTTGCAATGATGTCTCGGTTAAATAATATGCCCTCTCCTGACACCGACTGCAATGTTTTGAAACAGTCTTTGAGTTGTTTGCTTTCACTTGGCGAGTTAGTCACATCATTGGTGAAACCTGGTGAGATTTAAGACAGGGTGGTACTCTTAACAGCCATCAACACACAATATAACATGTATTCATTTTCTGATTAGGAGGTGTAAGGAAATAGAACTCGAGTACCGAGATAATGTTTTGAGATACTTTATCAACTCTCAAAATAAAACTAATCAATAATTAATAGTTTACATTCAAAGATTTGTGGCAGACAGTAGCTCAGAGATTGTGTTGCGTTTTGATGTCTGATGCTATAGGGACTGTGATGCATGCAAATGCAGATCCAAATGTTTTATTGCATAAAAAAAAAAAAGTTAGCTTGCATATGCTGTGGTTTTTAATACTATGACAGTTTCCCTAACATTAGATTTAAAAATATAATCGTAATGTATTGCCTTGCTAACAGCATTGCAATAGAACACATCGTATCCCCAGATTCTTGACAATACACAGTTCTGATAATTCCTCACGAGAACATGCAAAATTACAATATAAGTTTCTATACTTTTGAGTGTCTGAGTGGAAAGACTGAGGGAATATTTTGTATTAAATATATTATTTCAGGGAGCCCAACAGGGACCAAGTCCACTATTACTGCATTTCTTCAAGTTAAGACTAGACACTAGATTCCTGCAGTATGTTCCCTTAAATAGTGTACAGGTGTTGCCCACTGATAACTTGTCAGTGTTTCATGCATAAAGAAAGAAGTCCTTATGCATCCACACAAACCCTTGTGCGTGACACTTAAGTACATGGTTTAATGACAAGTAGCTCATACATGAAAGTAAAAATCTGGAGGTAGAATAATACAAAGTCTACGCATGCCTTGCCTAATCTAGTCCTGCAAACTTTCTCTTTCAAAATAGGTCACCCATTCCTGGTAATCAGTCGAACAAAAAAAAAAAAAAAAAGTGTTTCCACAGCTGGTTCTTCCTGGAGTTAAATGCAAGTAGTCAGTGTTGTGGAGAGTGCCAATTGATTCCATAAAAATAAAAATGTAAAAAAATAATAAAAAAAACCACATGAAAGTAAATCAAGTCGATGTCAATCCTTAGCAGCATATGATCTTTTCACCAATTTTAACACTTTTGTGTAATGCTGCTTTGCTTTTGCCTGTGTCTAGCTCTCAGTAGCACAAAGGCTAATCCATATTCAAGCAGACCAGACTAAACAGGGTGAGTCAGGGATTAACCTTTATTTATACTCCAGAGTTACTGCCAAAACTAGACTGATCAGATTCTTTTTTCATCTTACTCTTGACAAAGACAACTTGGGGGCAGCAACACGGCAGTTTTTTCTAATTTATTAGAGATAGATAAAAGGCAAGCTGGGTTACAATTGCAGAACAATTGTAGCAATGCTTTAAAATGATTATACACTCAATGTTTAATATTTTTCAGATATTAATATATGGCTTGCTACAAACGGAATATAATACCATTTTATCATTATGTTTCCATAAATGTTCAACAATGCCTCTTTTGGACCTTCCTCAAAACCAGCTGCCACTAGAGTTGACACCTTCTCTGGGGAATATGATCAACGTTAATAGTTTTACACGGCGAAGGAAATATGTTGAGGTTTGCTTGTCGGGATGATAAATTTACTTCCACTAACAAACCATGTTAATCCAGAAACTTATTTTCCAAAAGCCAGGGATTAGTCTGAATACTCATTATGCACCTCCAAACAGAATTTAGGCTACATTAAGGTGAAGAGAAGACAGTACCTCACCAACAGGTGTTATACTGAAAGAATTTAATAAACTTAGTGTTGGTTTGTCTGGAGAGGAAGACAGCCCGCCGTCCAAATGCTTTTAAGCAGTTCAAATCAACTGTGAGTCTAGTGTCCTGGCAATTTTTTTCTTGCTTGCCTTCCCCCATCAACACAAGGTCCATCATTTTTGGAAGTGCGCCACATTATATCCAGTAATACACATCTACTACTTCCTGTTGGTTCAGCTGTTATGGAAAACAATCTGAGGAATAGGACAGTAAAAGTGCTTTCCAACTCATTCACCACATATGATACCAACAAGCTTGCTGTTAAACACATGCATGTCTCCTGCTCTTCTGCTGCTAGTCAGGAGAACCAAGTCTCGACCATTTGGCTGACGAGAACACATTTTGTGTAAACCACAAATAAGCCCAAGGATGTACAACAGAATGGTTCTGACCAATCAAATGTACAAAAACCAATACAGCTTGTAAGTTAAGAGTCCTGCATGACAAGAACAACCACCGCATATGTATACATTTTGAGTGCATGACCATTTTGAGCCCACATACAAATGGTCTGAGGAGAAGTGCACTATGAATATTTTTCCAACAATGAAAACTAAATCCCCTTTGAAATCCACTGTAGCAAACATGGACTTAAACTAACCACAACCGTTGTGCTCTATGAAGGAAGGAACACAATACACAGTTGCTGACTTTTACACATCTACAGTGGTCAAGTGTTTGATACACAAAATGATTTAATGAAGAATGTAATTGTACTGCTTTTCTCTTCAAGCAATCCTGTAGTCTCTCATTCCATAATACAATTAAAAAGAACAGAGACAATAGCCTTCATTAAGCCTAATCATAAAATACCAGCCAATGAAAGAGACATTATGGCACACCCTGAGAAAAGCCGACAGTCATCACCACAGCTTTCTATTGTGAAACCAGTTTATGTTGAGTCATTTCACAGGGAAACATACACATGCTTGAATTACTATTATCTCATATTGTTGATCCGTTCTGCCTATTGTAGAGTACATTTGGATCTCTGTGTGCAATTACCTGCGATGTATGAGGGGATTTTACCCGTTTACAATATGATCAGCTTTTTATCCAATTATTGCTATGAGATCATGATATATCTTCATCATCCATCGAGCTAACATTTGTCTGGAAATGCTTACTGTGGGATTGGGAATTCAAACCATATTAAAAACTCTGAAAATGTACACATCTGAGATTTGAGATTTGCTCAGAGTCAGAGGTGATGTGAATAAAAAAGGAGGCCACTGCATGTCATGTTTTGCTGATAGCTGTGAGTGTGCTACCCTCTCACCTTTCACACTTTTCCTGTTGACATCTGCACCCCTCTCCAGCAGGTACTGTGCTATCTCCTTGTGTCCTTTGTAGCAGGAAATCATAAGACACGTGTGGCCATGTCTGTTGGCCACCTCCAGGTCAGCTTTGTGCTCCACCAGGTATTTTACAATGTCCAGGTGACCGTCAAAGCAGGCTGCCCTCAGGGGTGTTGAGTTGGTCAGAGTCGTGCTGTTGACAGAAGCTCCGTGACCCAGCAAGGACTGGACCACCTTTAGGTGACCGGCCGCCGAGGCTGCCCAGAGAGGGGGCGCTCCCTCGATGGTCTCCCCGTCAAAGTTCACCGACCCACCGACCTCAACAGGAGCGCTGCAGCACTCCAGCAGATACTCTACTAGGTCCAGGTGGCCGTACCGTGAGGCCATCAGGAGCGGGGTGGCCCCGTTTGTCTTCTCGCCCATCAACTTGGTCACCTCGTGTCCATCTTTGTTCTCCAACAGTTTCTGAAGCAGCCGGAGCTTACCGTCCCTGGCTGCGTTAAATACTGCCGTCTTTAAATCCATTTCTGAGAAGTTAGTGTCACTGTTAAATAAAAAAAAAAAAAAAGGCAACGTTGTCCGTGAAACAATAGGTTAACGATACCTCGAGGTGTAGCGTTGCTGTGGACAGGTGGAGCTCGGGACCCTTTGTTTACAACAAGCTCCGACTCACTAGCTAACGGTTAACCAACTAACGTTAGCTCGCGTTTTCGTTAAAAAAGCACACGGTAATTTGTGACTTTCTAAAACTTCAGCCCTTTTTTAAAAAATGGCATCACCAGCCTGCTGTGTGAATCATTACAAATATCAATAAGTCAGCGGTTTGAGGCGACCCTTGGTCCAGTAATACATTTGTCGCCGAGTTAGCAAGGTGGCTAGTCAACTTCCTTGATCAATTTAGCCACTAGCCCCGCTGAACTACTTTACTCTTTATTGATCGGTCAACCGATACTCGTGCCTTCCCCTCCGAGAAGCTCGCCTCCATTAGATCTACTTCCTGCGCTTGTCATTGTTCCACAACACACTCCTGAGACGGTATTTATATTCGCTTCACGAGGGCCGAAATATTAAAAAAAAAAAAAATCCTCCCCCACCCGTTCCGCCGTGCTGCTGTTAGCTTAGCCTGGGAAAAAGACGGTCGCTCTTCGGCTAAACACTCAGGGGATGTCCCCGGGAGTCTTAGCCGTTTTTAATTGACACACGTACGTCGAGAAACAAGCGAGAGACGTTACCCCCAAAACGGCGAATAACAGTCGTCCATGTAGCCACTCAGCAAGCTGGCACGACAATAATCTGAGCGAAGGGGAAGGTAAATAGGGAAGGCTATCCACCCACGGCTGGACCGGATGATCACGACTCCGTTTCCGTTCAATAGCAAACCCGACGCAGTCTTTTTTTTTTTCTCGACTAGCGCAAATGATTGACGTGTGAACGACCAATCACAGCGCTGGTAGACTGTGACGTAGACAATATAAAAACAACAATAAGAGATTGCTGCTATTCAGGAACCTGAGACTCTATTGAGAAATAATTACCATGGAAAGACTACCAACCTCGAAAGAAAGCTTAAAATACATCCCCTGTATCTGACGTATTTAGAAATATTGTGTGGGTGCACATCTGACTGTGATGTCTTTGATTATATCTCTCCCTACAGGATAAAAGAAGCATGACCAGAGGATGTATCTAAAAACGCCACCCCTCTCTGAAAAAGCAAGTGTGTATTAATGATGATTGAATAAAAGCGTACCCCGACATTTTAACAGAAAGTTTATTCAGCCATTCCAACAATTCAAAAAAGTTCCCAGAATGCATCAGAGCTAAATTTGTTTCCAAAAATGACCTGTTACAGCGCATAAACCTAAAACTGAAATGCCAACACCTAAAAAAAACCTGACAATAACATATGGTGAGAGGGGAAAAGCACACCAAAAAAACAATAGCCAAACCACCAGAACTAATAAATGAATAAAAACAATTTTATAGTTGTTTTCCACATCTCTAGAATCAGTTCTGACAGTTAGACAAGACCAAACTATAAAAAGTGTTGAGTTTTTTGGTTTCTTTCAGTGGTTTAAAAGTTAACGGTTGCCTTTGTGATGAATATAAAAGTTATATTTATGTCACAATAAAAGTGTTTTTTTTTAAGCTTTGCCAGGTGTTATTCTGTTCCAAGCCAAATTCATTGATATTGTGTACGTTGAGAACTCTCCAGGTGAACTTCAAAATGACATCATACTCAGGTATTTCATGTTCCCTCGTCTTCTCCAGGCCGTCATGTCTGTGGTTAAGAGCTGTTAGATTGTGTTTGTAAATCAGTGAATATTCAGAGAAAGAATGACCCACTGACTTCTCCGTGATTCCTGGCTGAAGCAACCAGGTTTAATGGAGCCAGCGACTACTATATGTAGTGCTTCCTGCAGGCTCAAATGTTCAGAACCAGTCATATTATAGAATAGATTTAAACTGTCTAAATATTCCCTCCTCTTCCTTTAGAAAATGAATGGAGTAGGCAGTCAGGGAATAACATTTGAAATTACAACTACAACTCAAAGTTACAGGAATTATCTTATATTGAAGTAATCTTTTGCAAAACAACTTGAATTTTACAACAGACCTGTATAAAACCAAGAGAGCAAAATCAGCCCACAGGATAAATAAGTTGTTACACTTTGAACAGCAAAGGCAGAACTACATAGAACATTAAAAAGGGAATCAGTGAAAAGCAATGTTTTTATAAGAACTTGTTTTCCTTAAAATTGCTGGCATTGCCACTTAATACACAAAATGTGTCATTTTCAAACAAAATTATAAAATCAATTATTACTTTTTTTTTGCCTTCCACAAGTACTCACAAATAGAATTATAACATTTTTAGTACCCAAAAGTACTACATAATTCACCTATGTGTGGTCAAACTGACTTTTACCCCAATGTGTAATCAAGCAAACGGAATCAAACATTTTTTTTTTAAGGATTTGGATCTGCAGTCACAAGGGAAATCATGTGTACCTCTAAATTCAATCATTTAACTCAAATACAAACCGTTTCAAGCTAATATTAGAATAAAAAGATGGCTTACTTGCTATACAGCATACTCTAACTAAAATGACAAAGCTAATAAAAGCACAACACAATATCTTCTCTTCTCACTTAATACAGTGAGGTTTAATAAAGAAAAAAAAAGCAACATATTCTTCATAACCAAATGCAACCTTTGTGGGGAAAAGCTCTTTGCCTTGCCAGTAAGGTTTTAGAGACCTAAAGGAAATATACAAAACCATAAACCTTACATTATCTGTACGTTTAGTCACAAATTCCACTCTCTTGGTTATTTTAGTGCACAGTTTTGGCTGAAAAATGAAACAAATAAGTGAGGAACAATTTCAGATGCAAATAAAATAAAAACACATTTAAAGTATTAATGGTTTGCTTTAACTATATGACCTTGAACCACCTCAAATACAGATAGTTACAAGCAAAACAAGAAAGCCTTTCTTCTGGTGTTCGCTTTTACCTCTCAAAAACATTCTAGACATACATTTAGCTTAAGACTCATTTGCATAATGTTTGTAAGAATACCAGTGCTGAATGAGGATGACATGTCAGATTGTACGACCTGGCAGGTTGATATGATCCAATTTCAGATCAGCACTGATTTTCTAACCAACTCTATGCACACAAGCCCAGGTACGGATAAAGAAAGTGATGAATCAGATCCGGGGCTCAGAGACTGTTACGATCCTACGCGTGTTGTGGTGGTCTTCTTGTCAGAGAAGAAGCTCCTCAGTAGGACCACCTGACTGATGCTGACCACCAGAAGGATAATGGCCTCTCCGATTGACCAGAAAGCAACACGGGTGTTGAGGTCCTCCGCCCGACTGCGTCCCTGGGCCTCACGGAGGCGGAAGTGAGTCTGGTAGTCAATGACCGACTTCAGGGCCTCATGGATGGACACACAAGCTGATTCCATCTGGAAAGGGTAAAAAAATAAATGAAAGCCAAGCCCAAACTAAAATATGTAGACTGCTACTGGAAGTTAATAATTGAATTAACAAGAAGAACATTTTCACTTTGATTCACAAGCTAGAAGAAACTTTGGGAGCAAAAAAACCCCAAGAAACAACAACCTCCAACTTGTTAAATGAAGAGTCAGAAATGTATGTTAGTCAGACCTTTTGAACTTACAACCATCCCCTTTAGGATTTAGAACACAGTCATGTCCATTGTATTTCTCAAAAACATATTTCATCTGTGGTAAGAAAACACATCCAAACACAGCTGGGTGTGGTGGTGACTGCAAAAGTCCACACACATATGACAAAGGGTTCAGTTTGGTAAGGTCACTACAATAAACACGTGTGCTTTATTATTTTCTCTGTCAACATGCTTGTCTTCCAGTTACCAGCACATCCAGTTTTGCAGTAGATGCTGTGCAAGAAGCTTTTTTTCTCTTTTTCAATGTTTCATTTGTCAACAAACTTGGGGAAATCTTAATGGGTACAACCAAATATTACCGACTGGTTGCTGAATAAAAACATGTCCATTCTGGTTAAAACTTGAATTAGTGCCGAGCACACCCAGATATGCGTTTTAGTCAGCAAGGTAGGTTAAACCTTTTTTCAGGTTCAAATTGAATACCGATTATCTGGGAATTTGCAAACGTCACAAAACTACATGTAGGAACCACAAAAGGTGTTAGTTATACCAATGAAACCAACAGTAGAGTGAGAGAGATGTTACATATCATGTTACACCACATGCCGTCTAGAAAAAGAGTGTAGTTTCTTACTCAAATAGAATAAAATTGGGTTTATGTCTGAGTTACGCAACGCTTAAAACATGTATACAATTATATGCTATATACTCTTAAGATTTTGAGAAACCTAAAGAAACAATCACTCCCTCAAACATAAACATGCAAATAATTAAGTGTGTCCATCCTCACACACAGACAGCTTACCTGAGTGAGAGCAGTGACTCTATTCTCATTGGGGAAGAGTGGAGGGTCATCGCCGACCTGGAAGTCAAAGTATACAGTCTTGTGTGTGAAGGTGGAGAACTCGTTACTGAAGCAGAACTTGTAGGTGCCGTTCTTGGCAGCTGTGAAGGTAAAGCTGTCATATTGCTTCTTCATCTCCTTGTAGAGTGTAGTGCCTTCTGGGTCCTCCAAACGACAGTCCACGTCATAATGGCCACCCGTCACCACCTGGAAAAAACAAAGACAAGAGGACTATATTCAGTGACACAATATTTTTATTTTATTTTTATCAAGCCATCATGCAGTGTGTCAAGTAGTACAGAGACAAAGAGGGTTCGACTATATTGGCAAAACTCAAGTCATGATTGTCACATCCAAAGTCAGCCAAATGTAGTGTTTCACTAGAACACAATCCTATCATTTTCTAAAAATATATGTTCACAATAATATAATCCCCCCCAAACTCGACAGATTTGAGTCATATTTATGCATGAAAGAGAGGATATAATTTATGAAAAACTAAACATTATAAGCTTGCCTATAATAACTGTATGCAGATATTACTTTAAAAAACCTAGTTGGAGTAGTTGAAGCAAGTTTTTTTTTTTTTTTTTATATAAATGCTGGAGTCAACACTTTCTAGAATCTATTGAAAAAACTTGATAGGAAAATATGTATAAATCATATGGTTCATATTGTAATAAAATGTACAAAAAACTGCTTCCTAACGCACCATTCTGAGATGTTGTAAATGATGTTACCCATAGATATAGAGATTTTCTTTAAGCGGACTAAATGTTTGCATAGATCAAACATATTACATATCAAAACAACTCATCTTTTTGCCTTAACTTTTACTGAATTACCTAATCTTTCATTATCCATGTGGTGAGTCGGTCTCAGCCTCAATGTATCATTAAAGCCCAGTAGTTATAGTCCTTGTTTGTCCCACTGACGAGAATAAGGTAAACTTTCTGAAAGCCACTGCATCTCAATACCCTCTGTTTGTTTCTGCCCTTCAAGCACAGCTGTGTGCCTCTTTTTCTCTCTCTCTCTCTCTCTTTCAACTCAGTCCTGGACAATCGGCCTTCCTGGGACCATCTCTCACTCCTGGCTGTTGGTGCCTTATCCACAAGTTGGATCTGGATCTCTGTCCTCCAGGAGATTAAGTCTCTCCTATCGTCTCTCTCTCTCTCTCTCCATGTATATATCCCTGTGTGTTTGTTTCATTCTCAAAATATCTGTTTGAATGATGTGCTTCAGTTTTGCCTATCCTCTTTCTTGGTTACATGGTTGAGAGGAGGTTGTGTGGCTCAGGCTCTAGTTGCTTGTCGACACCTAGCAGTTGCTTGTCATCCTTCTGGATCCATCTTTTGTTCATATATGCTCAGATTCTATGTATCATTTGTATGTTGTATGGATTACTATGATGTAACTTTATTATGTTGGTTATTCTGTAAACATGACATCTATGGCACGCATGTCCCTCCTGGGAGAGGGATCCCTCTTCAGTTGCTCTTCCGGACGTTTCTTCTATTTTTTTTTCTCCAGTAAAAATGTTTTTTTGGGAGTTTTTCCTTATCTGAACCGAGGGCATAACAACAGAGGATGTCCCATTAGACCCACGCACCTGAAACTCCAGTGTACACTTGGTGCCGATGGTGATATCCTCGTAGAAACACTGCTTGGCGTTGTCTGGCAGCTCAAAAGTTAGCTCGGAGCCCAGCACCCACACACAGAGAAGCTGAGCCGACAGCACCTGAAACAGCACCCGAATGGATCCGTACATCCTGAAGACCGATAGCCAAGCTTCAAAGTAAAAACCGGAGCGGATCTGCCGGAATTGACATTAGCAGACATCAAACTAAAATCAATATCGAGGATGGAAAAAAGACATAAATGGTGACAAAGCAAACCCGGACACTGATATCAGCGACAAGTTATTAGCTTAAAGCTAACGCTAACTAGCTAGCTGGCTGGCCTTTATATTATAAAGAGAGAGAAAGCCACTCGGAATTTGTAACATTTTATTATGGCTAGTGTATGTGTGTATTATGGGAGCTTTCGTGGTCATTGAAGTTTAAGTAAATTCAAACGTTAACATTTCGTAATTCATCATTTTGTCTCAGTCAGCATTAGCTACTCACCTCAAAACGCTCACCCGGATGCGACTAATGCTAAGTAACGTATTACAAACGTGACACGGCATTGGCTGTCATCTGTGAAGCCCCGCCTCCTGCGCGCTCTCATTAGTCAGTAATACACTCCAACCTGGCTGCTGCTAAACAGACCGGTTATATACAATACTTCATCTGAAATTATGTTGTGTTAGATATGTGTTTTTAGGATGTAGGAGGTGCAGTGTAGAAAGAGAAAGACTGAAGGAGAAGGTGGTGGAAATGGGAAGAGAGTGGAGCATAAAAGGACTGTTGGAGACAGGGGACAAACACGTTCAGGTTCAAAGGGTTTTATTTAAATATTTGAATGAAACAGGTTTAATATCTATAATATATAGATGTATATCTATAACAATCATATCAGCAAGCTGTAGTAAAGTCATGATGTTACACGCTCCGGTGCAGTAGGTGGCGGCATGCACTTGCAACGTTGGTTTGTAGTCCGCCATTAAAACCAAAGAAGAAGAAGAAGAATTAAAAGAAGATGAAGAAGAAGAAGATGTTTGTTTACGGGCAGTTTACGCGATACCGTAAATTTACTTAAAAGGCAGATATGTTGAAAATTTGTACCAAGAAAATATCCAGAAATACAAAATCTGCCTGTGACTTTAAAAGTCCAGAATCAGAATCATCATGTTTTAATATCGCCTCCAGTTATGACACAATTCATGCCAGTGCCCAAGCTTATGTAAGGCCACTGTTTAAAAAAAAAAGATGTATGACATCCAAAGGCATGCGCTCATAGGAACATGGGGTATCAGATTCTATGCTACCCCTTTTTTTAATTATGATATATGAGACAAGGCTTGTCTTGATGTGTTTTCTATATTCTAATTAAATCTATGTGAGAAAACTTACAAAAAACATTTAATTCCAACTGCAATATCTATTTAATGTGTAAGATACTGATGATAGTGGCCGCTGGACGTGTTGGGTACGGTAACATTAACCCTTATGAAGGGATTTACTTACAGTAGAGCTATTGTGGACAACTGAGAACAGTGAACTGACAGAAGCAGAGATAAAAATCCCTGCAGAAATGTACTTCTTTGGGTCTTATATAGAGGTTGGAATGTGTAGTTCATGACAACACCATTTTCTGCCTCAATTTCTCTACAAAGTCTATGACACTCTAGCATAGGGTCCACCGGACTACTGCACAGAGGATGGTTGTTGCCACCACAGAGTCATTAAATGTCTGATGCCCTACAGACTTCAAAGTCCTCCTCAGTTCCTTCCTGTGAAAGACATCTTTATTTATTTATTTGGATCCCTATTAGCTTACTCGGAGAGGTTCTGTCAGACTTCTCCAGCTTGTTTTTGAGTTGGACAACCAGTTATTTGAAAAACTGTACAATCTCTAAATCAATTCACTGGAAGCTCACTGTTGTATGTACAGTTAGTAGTCCTTTAAAGTCAGTTGGGGAATGGTTTGCCCTATAAAAGCTGTGGTCCTACTCAGTTTTCATCAAACCAGCATCTTGTTGCAATTTAAGGAACAGCACCTTTGGACACTTATGACCTAAGCATACAGCCATAGTAGCATGGGGTCAGACACATATTGGTCTATTTGCCGCTTCTGCGTTAGCTAATGTATATTGTTCTTGCCCTCAATCTAAGCCTTATAATACAAGTTTAATTCGTTCTGCTTTTTTCTCTTGATCTCACACAAGTACAACTGTCTAAATGCCACAATGGTTGTCTCTATTCTGATGCCTTACGGAATTATTCACCCAATGCGTCAGGGTGTGTAGTTGATGGTGGATGGGGACCAGTAGATGTATTAATATATTGTAATGATTCATTCTCATGACACAACCACTGCAAGATGCGCGCTGAGTGCGTCTTTCTGACAGTTGTGAACACACGTCTGACCCCAAAAACAAAGTCTCGCGTGAACCAGCATTACGAGATTACAGTGTAGGGAGGGCTGCATGGAGAACTGGAAAGACAAAACAAAAGCCACACATTTCAACCAACAGGCGCGGGTCGCTTTTTATTTTTTTGTAAACCAAAAACAAATTTGATTAATTATTCGTATCGATTTCCATTTAACGCCAGTATTATAAAAGTTTTGCATCATGCCGAGTAGCACGTCTTTGCTGGAGGCCGACGAGGGAGAGTCCGAGGTCCCACCGCCGCTAGTGCACGCTTTCGCCGGTATGGGCCTTGAGGAGCACCACGGCACCCAGAGCCAGATCCCCGAACAAGTAGATGAGAGCCTCTCCTATCACCACCACCTCCATCAGCTCCCCCCGGTTTCTCATTTCAACCTCCTCGGTACGGTCCTAGACTTAAAGCCACTGCCTCTGCATCGGCCGCCCTCGGGTGATGATGTGAACATAGCGCCTGCGCCCGAGGACGAAGATCCAGAAGTTGTAGCCGCCGCCGACTCCTTGTTGCTAGCGCAGGCCCACCGCCACCAACACCTTCAATCGGGGCCGGGGGGCTCCGTGATGCCGCCCGGGATGGAGCCGCCTCACGTCGAGGCGGTGTTGTTGTACAACGGAGACGAGCGGGACGATACCGGGCTCGGCGGCAGCGCCCTACCGCCGGCAGGCAGCATGGCGCTACTACCGCCCGGCGTGTACGGAGAGTCGGGCTACGAGGCCGAGTCTTCGCTGTTGGCTCGGAGAAAGAGCGTCAACACGACCGAGTGTGTGGCGGTGCCGAGCTCCGAGCACGTCGCGGAGATTGTGGGCAGGCAGGGTGAGTCGCTGCTGTGTTTCGGGCGGTTCTGCTCGGATCCATTAGCTAACGTTAAGTTGCTAATGGGAGTTTGGTCGAAACTTGTGAGGGGGGGGGGGGGGGGGGGGTAGTTCAGGCAGTAGTAAGCAACATAAAAAACAGGTCAGTAGATGTAATAAACATTATAATGATTACGACAGAGTGTTAGAATATAAATAGATGAATTACGATTAAATATGTAGCACATTTATAGTTATTTTCTCGCAAATGGGAACTAACGTTAGTTAACTAGCTAGTGTTAGCTAACAACTTATTGTTGTCACCGGCTTTGACTTGGACCCGCTATTTTACTTCATTACCTAACATTTTTACGAGTTATATTTTTATATGGGACATCTGACTGGTTATATATAATTTGAACATATAAACAAAATAATTTAAACCTGTTTTTTTTTTGTCACAAGTTAGCTTGAGCCCAGCTAGCTTAGCACTCCTAACTGGGTCAACAGCACACTCGCCCAACACCCTCGACAAAAGTTTGCATCACAAGTTTTATAAACCATCAGATGCCACTGTGCGCTTTGACAGCTCGTCTGTATTATGGATGTTTTGGATGTGCTTCTCGGACAGTGAGCCAGTCCCCAGCCGTGCCTTGTCGTGCTAAACCAGGCGTTGCTTTGTCTCGGAGGAGAACATGAAGACTAGTGTTGGTCGGCATTGCTTTGCCACATCAGCTGTGGGTTATAGTTAGCTCTGTGACATAACCAAGACTTCTCAGTTCAACTAAACACTACCGGATTTTCTTACACATCCAATGCCTTTTATCTGGTCTTTTACATAAACTTTACATAGCTCAATGGTAGGGTTGGGAGAGTGTTATTATGTCGTCTTTGTTGGGGGAGGGTGCACAGACTGCAGTGTTGACAACAACAGGAAATGGCTCTGGTAATGATGCTGGACTACTCAACCACAGCTGAAAGGAATATCTAATTTATAAGCGATGCAACTTTTAAATTGCATTAGTGACTGGAAACTGAAATTGCGTATGCCATAAACTTTTATTAGTTCCAACATCAAAGTTTAATATGTGTATGTAATGTAATGTGGTACATTTTAAAAGTGATTCCGAAATGATCCAACAGTCCTCTGTCCTTACTTGTCTCTCTTTCGCGTGTTCCTGCAGGCTGTAAGATTAAGGCACTTCGAGCTAAGACCAACACCTACATTAAGACACCAGTGAGGGGAGAGCAGCCTGTCTTTGTTGTGACGGGACGCAAAGAAGATGTGGCCATGGCTAAGAGGGAGATCCTGTCTGCAGCCGAGCACTTCTCCCTCATCAGAGCCTCTCGAAACAAGACGGGCCCTTTGTCTGCTGCAACCGGTCCAGGGACTCCCTCTCTACCTGGACAGACGACCATTCAGGTTAGAAAGCATGAGATTACGAGTCACAGTGTTGTTCATTGTTAAAGATGGCAACATCCATTCTTATGCAGTGAATCACACTGCAGTCGTTATAACAACTATGTGTTGTGTATGTTACCACCGAAGCACATTTGTTTTATAAAGGAGGCTCTCTGTGTTTTATGCTTTTGGTTGTGTCTTTTTAATGTGTGTGTGTATAGTTACCCTGTGTCATTTCAACCCTACAGGTGCGGGTACCATATCGTGTTGTAGGGCTGGTCGTGGGTCCCAAAGGTGAGTCTTTTAATTTATTTTGTATTCAGATAAACGTTGTTTGCTCGAGTTGCTGAACTTCATGATGAAGTTCTCATTTGTTTTGCTAGTGAGTTTTAGCGTAAAATGGTAAAACGATAAGATTGTAAAACGCTAGCAAACACAGGTATGGACAGTTTTACAGAATTATGAAAGTTATATTACATTTCTAGATTTGTTATATACAATAGAAGGAACATCTCAAGTATAAATTAGTTTATAATTTCCATACTATGAATTTGAGTGTCGGTGTGATGCCCAAAAGTGCTTTTGTTCATATTTAATTTTTATTATGAAAGTAATTTGCTGCTTTCTTCCTAATAAATGAGCCATATTGCTGTAGTGGCCTATTTATAACAGCTTTTTGTGAATTGTTTAATAATGTGTTAAGTTTCTTACAGTTTCTGGAAGAGGTTTAATATGCTCAGCTTTACTCCAGAAAGCTACATTTTGCTCTCACAGGGTCTTTAGCCCCTTGGCCTGTTAACATTACCACCTCAGTGTCAGAAAGTCCTGGGGTTGATTTGTAAATTGAAGTGCAGTGGTTCTCAACCATGTGCCATTAGACTGGAGAGGGTGAGGTAACAAGTCAAAATGACAACAAATTTGGAAATGATGAGGAAACGCTATGAAGTGCACAGATCTGTTTTCCAGCTAGTGTATTCAGCACTTTTAATACATATTTTTTTCGTCACACTAAACTATTATTTTCTTCTAAGTACCATTTGTTTATGCTTAGGTGTATATATCTCCAACATTCTTCTTGACATTTACGTAGCCATGTGACTAGAGTAGTTATTTAAACAAAACAAGTGTTTTAGTCTAATAGTATTGGTCTGGTCATATCTTTCAGGGGCAACCATCAAACGTATTCAGCAACAGACCCATACCTACATTGTGACGCCGAGTCGTGACAAAGAGCCGGTGTTCGAGGTCACTGGGATGCCGGAGAACGTGGACCGCGCAAAGGATGAGATAGAGGCGCACATCGCCCTCCGCACAGGAACCTGTGGAGGCATTGAGGCTCCTGGTGTAGACAACAATGACTTTCAATACAACGGGACAGACGTCAGCTTTGAGAATTCTGCAGCTGCAGCAGCAGCAGCAGCTGGGTTGGGGGAGGCCGGGTGGCTTCATGCAGGTGCCTCATCCCAGGGTGGTGGCGGCAGCGGCGGAGGCCTGCTGCCCATGAGCGTCAACGGTACTCAGCGAATCAATAGCAATATTAACGGCGGTGTCAGGATGTCCTCCACCTACCGCAACGACAGCTCCAGTTCCCTGGGCAGCGGCTCCAGCTCAGCTGATTCTGTCTACGGCACCGGTAATGGTAACCGTATGGCAGATTTAAGCCCGACCTGTCAGTTTAATGCTAATGCTAATGCTAACAACAACAACAACAACAACAGTAATGGTGGCGGTGCAAATTTCTGGTTTGGCGAGAGCCTTCTTCCTGTGGGGTCTGAGGAGCTGGTCAGCCTGGGAGGTGGAGGCTCTTCCTCAGGATTTGATCCGTTAACGATCTCCACTGCCCAAGCAGCGCACCCTGCTGCACAGCCACAAATCTGGAGCCCCTATGTGGACCACCAACCCCCCCAGGCCTTCGATGCTCGCCATTCTCAGGTAGGTGAAATTCAACAGGTGCACACAGTTTAATGTCTCCTTATTACAATCCAACAGTTTAAAACAACAATGTGCATTGGGTGTTTGGTATGAAAGTATCAAAACTGTGATTACTATTACAGTTATGGATGCACCTACTATTACAGTTATGGATGCACCTAATGCTTGTCTCATGGACAATCAATCTATTATTTATTTTAAATATGTAATCTGAGAATCGGCCAAACATTAGAACCAAGTCTACCGTACTGGCATTTGCCTCTCAAGTCGCAGTTTACCATTGTGATTATTGATACAAAGAACAAAAATTATTATTATTTAAGAAATTCAACATTTGTTTTAAATCTTAAACATGCTTTATGCTCATGTCATCTATTGACTGTTGTCGTCATTGTCTCCAGACCAGTCAGCCTGGGACGCCTCGACTTTCTCCAACCTTCTCTGGGACAGAAGCCTTGGAGCACCCTCAGGCTCAGCGAGTTCACCGAGGGCCTTTTGGCTCGGCTGGGACCCTCGATGCCCACAGGTTCCCCTCTTACAGCTCGGCCTTCTCCTCTTCCAGTGAAAGCACCGCCTCCTCTTCCTCCCCTCCTGAGTCCTCCCTCTCCCATCGACCAGGGCTTGGATCAGCAGGGAGAGTACAGGAGATATGCATCCACTGTATGGATAACCAGGTGATCGCTGCCTTGGTTCCCTGCGGGCATAACCTCTTCTGTCTAGATTGTGCCACCCATATATGCCAGGGTCCAGATGCTGTTTGCCCTGTGTGCCTGTCTCCCGTCACACAGGCCATTCAGCTCCGCAACATGTGATCTTAATCCATTTACTTTGACGGCTGATGAGGGATCAGCCTCCCCAACACTTCCAATTCATGTGTGGGGAAATTACAAATAACTGACCCCGAATCAGTGTCTAGGTGTGTCCTCACGCCTGTTTTGTCCAAGCTGGTGTTTGGTTGACAGAAGTGAGGAAGAATAGGTGAGTTAGGAATGATCTTATTTAGGGCATGGGTTTGGGTGTTTAACCCGTTCTTGTGCCTGCTATTGTGAAGTCTTCTTCCATGATTGATTGATTGATCAATGGGAGGGTAGGAAACCCTCTGTAGCATTGGGTGGGATGGGAGATATATATATATATATATATATATATATATATATATATAATTTTATTTTTTTTGCTCATCATTTGATTTACATTTTCTTCTCCCTGAAGCATTATCAGTTTCTGCCTACCTATATTTTTATCCACATTTTTAAATGTACTTTATGAATTATATTAGATGCATAATGCTCATTTGCTAATGCTAATTTTTGTCTACATCTCAAAAGTTGTCTTTTTTTTTTTTTTAAATTCGCTGCTACAATTGTTTTTATGTGATGAAATATAGCCCAGCCCCCTTCACCTCCCAATTACTGTGCTCACAGCAAACTTAGAGGAGAAAAGAAGTGAGCATGTTTATATATAATTAGTCCCACATCTGATTATGTATTAACTACTAATATTCTCCTGGTTACCACAGAATTTGAATATAATTTACACATGCTGCATTATCCTGGCAAATTCCACACTATACCAGATCATTTGCTTAAATATCAGGCTAGCAAAGTGTATCTGTGCTACTTTAAACAGGAAATGATGTTTACAAGATCCAGATCATAAATCAAAGCGTATTGATATGCATGCAAACGCACCCACAGAGGGTTTTTAAACCAAGTGGGTCAAACTTGCAACTGCAAAAAGTTCACACTCCAATGGCAACCTCTTGTTGCCTCAGGTTTCTTTCTCTCCCAGACTAGAACCAACAAGTGGTTTAGATCCTTTTTGTTGAGCACCAGGATGTTACTCTACTTTAGTATTGCCACGTTGCTTTCCATTTCTACTTTTGAAAAACTGTTTACGGTAAACTTGTGCCTAATTCCGTTCCAAAGTAAACAAAAAGTGTGTTAAACAAACAAGAGTTAAACAATAACTGGTTCAGTGGATGCACAGTGTTGTCTTAAAACAAACTTGTGGCCTTTTTTGGAAAGCCTGTAATTAACTGACAACACTACCAATTCAGATCTTGGCTCGAAAGAACACACTCTGACAGACCGAGGTCTTAATGTATTCGTCGGAAGTTCAATCTCTTAAATGCGTCTCGGTGGAACAAAGATTTTATCACAGGGATGTTTTCTTTTGCTTCCCATTTTACTTGCCACCTTTTTGCTTGATCTTTTTAGCACCAAACACTCCCATTTAGTTTCTGTCTCCATATTTTCCACCGCTCATTGTTTTTTTGCCTTTTTTGTTTATTTCTCGAGTGTATATCCTTGTTTGGGGAAACCATGTGCTGATTTTCAGCCAGAAAGATATGCACGGCTCGTCCCTTTTGGAAACATTCCTCCTCCCCTGTATTGAAGTCACTTTTGTATAGCTAGTTAATAATAAACCTCACGTGGAAGCCGCAATAGCTGATCGTTTATGAAACTCGACTATGAAGACAGCTGTAATCTGGAACAAATCCATGACGGACTTTTCAGCCATCTCAATCGTATCCTTTTCCTTCACTTGAACTGCTCCACCCTGTGGCCGTCTCCTCACAGCCATGTTATGTCCTTGTTGGTAAGCAGACGGCAAAAATAATTCCATTGGGATGCAAAATAGAGAGGGCGGCCATCCACGTCTTGTCTACCAGGCCTATGCAAAAATTGTCTCAGTATACTACTCCAGGAAGCACTAGATAAATGATCTCCTCTGGTTTTAATTACAGAGCTCAAACTATTTTGGGCATAAACTTGTAGGCGGACATATCCCTTCTGTTTTTACAGGTTACTACATTTCAGTCGGGGTTAACCTCCATTACCTGCTCTAATGCATTGATGAGATGTTTCAATGGACACACT
>CALSBV010012216.1:390249-404506 GCA_943590825.1 Bovichtus diacanthus | reverse complement strand
TGTGTGTGTGTGTGTGTGTGTGTGTGTGTGTGTGTGTGTGTGTGTGTCAAAGTACTTATTCAAACTTGAAGGAATATTCAAGAGAATTGTTTTAACCAAACAAAAACAAATGTTGGTGTGATTTCAAGTGGTTCATATTAACTCGATCTGAAACAATTATAGTTGAATGGTTGAAATTTTAATTGACAATTTATTTTTTATAATTTCTTAATAGCTTATGTCAATTTTTAGGTAACTGAGTATCTGAGTTTTGGGCCGAGGCAATCTGAAAAGTGTTAAATTGGGCACTATTTTCTGAAAATGTAAGGTGACAAAATGATGAGCCGATTAATCAAGAAAATTAAGGGTTTGGCAATAATCAATAATGAAAATAGTTGCAGCCCTATCGTTATCCACTCGTCTATAATAAAAACATGGTCTATGTGAAAGTAGCAACATTACAGTATATGCAAAACTTTCAGCTTCATTTTTGGAGCAATGAAACAAAGCAAATATTTATCATCCAATGAAATGAAAGTAGATAAAACTTTGTACTTCTGGAATATTACATTTATTTTACCAGAGCCTATTGATTTGATCGATATTTATTATTTATCTGAGCATTCCTCGCTTCTTTTCATTTACAAGTCCATAGCACACACTCGCTGCTCGCTGGCAGTAAAAGTTACATGAAACCACACCTTCTTTACTTCCCGCTGTCTCCATGTGTGAATGTGAATCTCTATACGTAGTTATGGTATCTTACTGATCGCTGGAGCTATTCCTCCAACTGATCCAGGTCCGGGTATATTTCCGGCCACAGCGGCTGCTTGGGCTGCAGCTGCTGCTTGAGCCGTAGCGGCCTGTTGTTGCATCTGTCTGTGGCACTGACGGAGGTCAAACACCTGGCAGGAGAGATGAGACTTTAAATACTGTTCATTCAGCAGCAATTAACCCTGCAGAGGAGAAATGTAAATACTGTCACAGGCTGCCAATCAGGGAGAGCCTCCGGTCTATGTTGTTGTGTATGTGTATGCCACGTCGATGACACATACGAGAAAGATGACTGTGGCAGTATGGGCGGGGAACTTTTTATGTGATATACAAACAAGTAGTGTATAAACACAATGTAAAGAGCAGAATGCCTGCGGGGACTGACAGGAAAAGGGTGTTTGGAGCTTGCACTCAGCAACTGCAGCAGTTTCCAAAGAGGAAATACAACATTTTATAAAAACGTCAACCCTGGGGGAAGTCAATGAGCCATGTGCCTACCTTGATGTAAGCGCTGGGGTAGATTTTGTGAACAGCGTCTCCAGGGGCTCGGCCTGCCTCTCTGTCCAGGTAGTAACTCTGAACAAACACCGCATGGTCACTGAGGCATCGCACCCACACATCTCCCTCACCCTTACACTCCAGCTGAACCCCTTTGCCAATGTGAAGCCTGGGAGAGAGGAAAGGGGACAGTAGGGGAATAAAAAAGGAAACAGGGACAGAATGTAAGTTATAATATTTCCATGTGGACTTTTCATTGTAAACAAACCCAAGTTTTGTTTGCACTCAACGGTTCTCACCTAAACATATTGTCTGTATCCCTAAGGCCAAACAGAATATGAGGAACTTTAACGTGTTTCACACCACAGTGGCCCTAAATGTTTAATGGGGCTGCTCATGTCATGTTCTTCTACAGCACCACGAGTTTTAACAAGAAAATCCACAGGGTATTTTTAAATAAACGTCACTAAAAGGAACCAAATGTAAAGAAGGTGTGGCTGTATTGTCTTGGGTCAACGCCAAACAAAAAATACAGATATGGAAAAGCATTTTCCCTTAATATTTTGGGATATGTATATCTGCACAAGATACCACACCAATGAAAAAGATGTCACATGTTATTTGTTGTTATTACAGGATTTCTGCACCTTTCAACTAGTTCAATTTAAGACTTTTTAAGACCACACAGAAAGGAATTTAATACCAATTTGTATTCTGCTAGTATGAATGAAAACAAGTCCTAGAGTTACTTTAAGTAAATTAAAGCCACGTATTAATCATAGTATTGGTTGAATCTGCACTTCTCTTGTATCTAAATCTGAAGAAGCTGATCGTCAGCATGGAGATTGTGACGCACTTCATGGATGTGCTTGATTAAATTATTTTCCAATCAGGAAAACCTCTTTTGATTGTGGTTCTGTCCTCTCGCCGAGCAAAATAAAAAAAGATTTGCAGTTAACACAGCAGTAGACCTGAGTTAAGACCGTTTTATGTCAACATTTCAGAGAATTGAATTTAAGATATTTAAGCACCTGCTGAAACCCTGTATAATAGAAGCTTGTTTCTGAATAAAGTGTTAAAAAAGCTCTATGATTCCTTCTCTATTCTAAAATACTATGTTATTTCAGGGAGTACATTAGCAGGTAGGGTTTTAACTGTTGGAGGTATGTGGGTCTCCTACCTTGCTCTCTCAATAGCCTCAGTACGATGTACATTGCTGAGCTGGCCCAAACAGAACCGGTCTCCTCCTGAGGGGTCGACATAGCCGTCCACTGTCACGATGGGGCAAGAGGAGGGCACCTTAAACGTCTCCCCCACCTGAACGTCCATCTCAAAATAAGCAATGGAGCACCAGTAGTCAGGAGCTGAAATGGAGGGAATCTGATGTCAATGAGTCATGAATGGAAAATGCTCCTCGTCATGGTAACAATAAACTTTTCTTTTCAAGGTATAGATATGAAATGAAGATGATCAAGCAACATTTTCATTTGAAAAATGACAAAAAACGTTATTTAACAATGATATTTTTAATCAATTTGTTTAATTTAAATAATTTCATAACTAAAAACTACAGTTTTTGATTAACTGTTTCATCACAGAATCCTATTACATAAAAGGTAACTTTATTTGCCATTATGACAATCTAAAGTTGACACAAAGGCAATCAAACTACACATATTAACATGGCGTTAGATCAAATTTAGTTTTACACTTTTAGAAGCAGTTGAAAGGGGCCTTGGGCAAGGATGAATAATAGCCAACAAGTCAAATCTAGTCACGCTGTTTTCTAAAATAGCAGGCAGAATATCGTGTCCTTGGTTTATGTACTTGTTGATTGTGTCTTCTCACCTGGATGATTGGATATAGGAGGCTGAAAGGCGAGCTCATTATGCACTGGCCCTGAGAGAAACAGAGAGTAATGGCAGCGATCACCCACTTTGCACGCAATTTTGTTCGTGAATTAACTTAAAGCTGTAGTGACAGCGTGTACTTACAGTAGTGTGTCGGGTGTGGCATAGGAGGGTGGTGCTGTAGATGGCCGTTAGTGTGGTGTGGTATGTTGGGGGTGAAGCTGCTGTTCCTAGACCAGGTGGAGCTGGCACCTGAGGAGAAAAAAGGACAACAAAAGTGAGAGACTGATGAATAGTAAAAACTCACAGAAGTACAGCTGATGCAACAAAACAGAAGCAGAAAATGTCGTAAAAATGATTTCAAGTGAACGTCCAGATCCCATTCTCGTCAAAAAAATTTGACAATGTAGTCTTTAACTGTCAACTACAGACACATACCGCATGTTAAAACAAACACAGACATCAGCAGAAACAAGCACACACAAAGGAATATTTTACAGCGGTATCTTACTGCCTGATCCAGCAGCAATGGCAGGGAAGGAGGATGTTGAGGCAGAGGTCGAGGCTTCAGCAGGCGGGAGCAGGTTTGGGGTCGCAAATGGTTCAGAGGGGGCCGGGCGGACGGCAGATGGAGGGTGCTGAATGGTCTGGATGGAGTGCCCTCCCTCGATTGAGGGCAGACTCTGCGGCCCATCAAAATCGTACTCATCCTTCACCATCAGTGCAGAGCTCGGTCCAGAGCTGGTCAGTGTCAGCCCTGATAAGTCTGTGGACCAAGGAAAAGGATAAAAGGGACAATAGCTTGAATTTAAAAAAACAAAGTTACCCACAATGTCAACTCTTATCTGCATTGCTAAAAAAAATATCCCCTGTGATGCAGACTGCTGGTTGGATAAGTCTAACTAAAGCAAATTGCATCTACAACACAGGGAATAACAACAGGAAAAAGCAATGCCACTTAGACTTCAAGGAAAGCCACATTATTTGAATGATTTTAAGTAAAGTTACAGGACCACACCAGTAATTCTGCCCTTTAACTACAAACTGGGTCACTGACCATTGTAATGCAGGATTTGACATAAACAACGGCCACAAAAGTTAATATGTCGCCACCAAATTGAGAATGAGACTGTGTGTCTCAAGGGGGGGTCAGCAACCAAATCAGGTGAAATGAGCTGAGTTTTTGTCGTATGCTCTCTATGTATTCCCGTCACTCGCTTTAAAAGCGCCGCAGTGGACGAAGAACGGCTGACTCGTGACCCCTGGACGCACAGAGAAGATCTTTTGAGGTTTCATTGATTTGACCTGACGTTTAAGCTCTATTCAGTAAAAATTTGTATTGGGCGACGGTAAATTATAACGTTATCATGAATGTTCAAATGTAATCATGAAAAGTTATGTTTTTGGCGAGAAACTTTAATAAATAGTTGTTTCAAGGAGATGTTTTCACAGCAACATAAAATAGATATTAGAGAGGGAATCATGAACTGTGTGACTTAACCTCAACCTAAAAAAAGACAAATAAACATTTGTAGGAGTGTTTTGTCTCAGTTCACTTCAGCACGCTATAAAAGAGAACTAAAACTTTGACACTGAGTTTCTTATAGTTCTGTTTAGTTTTAATAGTTTCTATAGAATCCGATATACATTTTAACCAATTTTTAAAACACTGACTGAAAACTTCCCCGTTACTCACCAATGCCAGGAGACACCACTCTCTCATAGTGATAGGGGTTGACACACACATTGTCACACTTGAGGTCAAAGGCAAACTGGCAGTATTTGACGTGCTTCAGTTCATTCTTATGCAGGTCAGGCCATCGCCACAGCCGGGCGTAGATTACATGAGGGAATCCTTTACGTCCAGCCACCTGGGAACAACAACAACAAAAGTTAATTCATTAACTCACTGTCGAAACAGTTGAGGTCAAAAGTAGTTGACAATTATCGGAATACAGATTGATTTTCACTGTTGTTGGCAACAGCATATTCCGACTGGACAAATACACACTGGGAAAAAAAACATCCCTGTGATACTCCAGCACAACTTTGTTCTACTGCAGAGTGATTCCCAAAATCTTCTCACCTTTTATATTTAACTTAATACGTTTTAGGAACTTTAAAGGTTCAAAGTGTAAGATATGCCAGAATTTAAACTTAAAACATTAAAAAAATTAACCAACATTATCAACAGAGTGTGAGGAGGTAACAGTGTTGACATTATGTCAAAGACGTCTCTGTGTTGTGTTGCAGAGATATCTATTTAGATTAGCATGCTAACTGACTAGCGCCGCTCCGTCCAGCCTGTAATACCACGTGTTCCTCTAGAGGTGATAGTGAGTCACTGTAGCTCCAGTCTGAGGGAGAAGAAGCACAGCTGCCTGACTCACCTGTAAATATTACAGCCATGTTCCGTGTCTGTTTTATACTTTCTTTATTGGATTATACTCAAAGTGGCAGAAACGAGAAAACCACCCGCACCACCTCGCTTCGTCGTCATAGATGCCTGCGCTGCCTCCGGGGAGATGAGACGAATATGCGTTTGTTTTCTAGTTTCTGCCACTTTTGATTTAATCCAATAAACAAACTAACGTAACGTTACACGGACTACAGCCCCGGTTTACATTAGTGCCCCAGTAAACACGCTGGATTAGCCCCACGTGAAGATTAGAAGATAGCTGAGTTTTTTTGACCAGCTCTCAGAGTTTCAGCCGTTTTGGTATTCTTGCCCACTGGCTGACTGACAGGCATTACACAGGAGTAAAAAATAAAAACATAAGTGAAATACTGCCCCCTATTTCTTTGGAGCAGGTGGCTCGGAATTACAGTACACATTGAACCTTTAATCATGTTCATTTTTGTGCCAAAAACGTATTTTGTGAAGTCACAGTGACATTAACCTTCGACCCCTAAAGTCTACAAGGGGTTGTTTGTGCCAAAATTTGAAGAAAATCCCTCCAGGTGTTCCTGAAATATTGCGTTCACGATACTCGGGCGTACGGATGGATCGACAACCTGAAAACATAATGTGTAATGAGCCTAAAATAGTAGAAGTTTTTGTTTAAATAAAACTAAATTGATAAGCAACTGAATCTAATGCCAGGGTAGTTACAGTAGGTTAAAAATACTAGTGAACTGTTTCCAAATATTAACAGATGTAATAAACACTTAATGAATAAATGGATGATCCAGATAACCATCTTCCTACCTGCAGCCGTCCATCAAGAGTCCTCTGAATGGTCACACACTTGCTGGGATGGGCCCCATTGGTAGTGATAGCTGTGATGAGGGAGTCAAGCTCGTCTTTTTTCTCCTTCAGTTTCTTTACCAGACTCTCGATGGCCCGCTTGGCAAACGTCTCACTCTCACCACCCTGCCTGTGGCACATCAGGCTGTGCACAATGCTCAGGCAAGCATCGTTGCTGGTAGGTGTGTTGGTGATGGACATCTTGACTTCTGTGTCTGATTGCACTTTCTGAAAATATATATATCTATAGATAGATATATATGTTATTGACACAGTTTCACTTAATCAGGATGCTGAAGCAGAGGCAATCTTCACAGCAGTTCAGCTGTAGTTGAGGCAGATGTGTGAACACACAAACCTCTCAGCATCAGGAGGTGACGAGATCTGAAGAAAAGAAGAGAACATGCACGTTTTTGACAAACTGTTTTCGAGACGTGCCGATTCAACTTTATAGTTTTTTGTAGTTTGTGGTGCTGATGAGTTGTATATCTGAGAGATATCAGAAACACTGCTCAGTATAACACAATACAATTCAACAGCTCCACAAACCCCAAAATGATCACAGGTTGTCTTAAACAGTTTAAACTACAACATTATAACCTTTATGACAAGTTGCACGGCTTTTGTATTAGAGGTCATACGTTGAAGCTTGGAATATCTGACCAAGAAAGTTCATTCAAAAACAGGTTGAATACTCCCTGTGTTTTATTTATTATACTTAAAAAATAAATAAAGTAAATGCTGCCAGTCACTGCCACGTGACTATTGTGCCGTTATGTTGAGAAAATCAGGGTAACAGATGAGCTTTCTAGGAAAAACCGAAAAACACAATATTTCTGTTTGGGGCAGCCAGGAGGCATGAGCCAGAAACTCTAACGTGACGTTTTAACGAAGTATTTAGCCGTATACTGATAATGCTAGCTCACTAAAATCCTAACAACAATACGAAATAGCAATTTTTACATTTGCGTCCGGTTTTAGAAAAACGTGGGACCGATTATTGTAGGAAAAAACAAATGTTTAGTTGTTATGCTCGCTCGCCTCTTGTAGCTAGCTAGCGGCGCCAGTCTGGCTGCCGTGAGTCCAGACAAGTTACTGCACGCGGACAAAACTAACCGGAAGTGGACCATCCCCGTCTTCAAAATAAAGGTACAACTTTTTAAACGCAAAAGGGCAAAACCCTTACTTACTACAATGTATTAGGGATATGAAACTCAATATTATCATGTTATATTTAAGACATTTAACTACTGGGTAAGAGTGGGAGGGCTATTAGGATTGTCCGATAAACAGTAAAAGTTGATTATACAAATTACAGACTGCTCTTATTAAAAGGCTGTCGGAGCTCTCAAAGAGCCTAACACCAGATAACTTGTGAGGACATGTACTGCTTTATCATTGAAGTCTGTGATAGTAAACTCATTAGCTTGTTATGCCCAGATACATCTCATTCAGAGGCGCATTAATCACAATGCATTTTAAGCATATCTGCCTGACACATATTTATTGTAAATGAAAATGCTTTAATGCTCTATCAGGTGTTGTGAGCTGCTACTATGTAGTAGTAGGAGTAGTATTAGCAATTTATTTTGGTCCCTATTAACAATTTTCCAAAAAACAATGCTCATGAAAATAAATAAGAATAAGGAAAATATATTGACCGCAAATGTGTAGGATGGTAAACCTCATTTTACCTAACATTTTTACAAAGCCTATTCTAATAGCCATTATATATATATATATATATATATATATATATATAATTTACTAAGTGAACTACACAACAAACTGACCCTTTTGCCAGATGTGGATTACTGCTAAATAAATGGTTTTACTCTGAAGTGCCTAAACGGAAATCGCCGTTATTAAGATAGCTTGACATCAGAATTGCTAGCTACCTGCTACTAAACACATCAGCTAGCACCGATGATTGTTGATAGCACGCTAGCTAACGTAGCATGCTACTATGTTAGCAGGCGTGTTGTTATGCAGCAGCACAATCATTTGTCGACCACTTTGTTCGATAGGTAGCGACAATATATATATTTTTAACTGTGAAACGCATTGGTTGGTATGTGAACGCTGTGTAGTTTATAATTGAAAACGAATTAAAGCAATGTAAATAGCTAGCATTACCTTGAGTTAGCTGGTGTGGCAGCTAGCAGGAGAGCCCTGCCTCTGTCCGAAGTTACCGTGCCGACGGGGCCAGTGGTGGGGTGTGCAGATCCTGTGTGCCTGCTGGATTATCCTCATAAATCTCACCAGATGTTTACAAAAACATGGTGAATAAAAATTCTTGTCCGCAACCTGTAGCCTTACATCCTCGAAACTAGAGCGCGGATCAACTCAGATCTCAGATTCGGTGTCAAGTCCCGGCCCACTTCACGCACTTCTCACACTATTTCCTTCAATGGCGCGTTGCGCATGCGTATCACGAGACAGGGGTTTGTCGGTTCACATAGTTCATGATTATTATAGGGCCTATACTACTTGTACTGTTCCAGCTACTAAATGATAGATTACTATTATTACTATATATTATTAGTGTTATCACTACCACGAAGTATATTGCTTTTACTGTATCTAGTTTTATTTCTACTTCTGCTACTATTACATGAAGAGCAAGACAATCACAAAGGAACCAGTGAGAAAAAACAATGATAAAGACAGACAGACAGACAGACAGATAGAGAGAGAGAGAGAGAGAGAGATAGATAGATAAAAAGTCAGAAACTATAAAATGAACAGTAAGAATGTAGATAGAGTACACACCTACTATAGACGTTGTTTATATTAATTTGCCACTTTCATTATACCCTCTCGACTGTAATGAGAATATAAAAGCATTCTCTCTCTCTCTCTCTCTCTCTCTCTCTCTCTCTCTCTCTCTCTCTCTCTCTCTCTCTCTCTCTCTCTCTCTCTCACACGCACACGCACACACACTCACACTTTAAATGCCCCATTGGTTACCAATTTGTCCCAATTACAGATGTGAATATTACTCGCTGACAAGCCACACAGTGATGATTAATTATCAGCTTTGGTAGCTAATGTACTTGGCATGCTCCCATAATTTGACTTTAATTGTCTATCATCTTTCTTTCTCTTTGTTTCCCTTTTTTATCGCTCCCTCATTTAGCTCTCTCGTCTACGTTTCTTTTTGATAAATAACCTCCATTGAGGAAGTTAAGAAGGCAATCATTTTTTTCTGATTCTCTTTGTCTTCTTCTTCTTTCCACCTGTCCTGTATTCACATTTATATTGATCATTGCAAGAATGTGATAGAGAAAGCAGCACAAAGAGATAAATAAGTTAGAGGCACAATTGACAACATTGACAAATCACATGAGGTAAGAGAGTCAAAATAAGAGAAATTAAATTATGTATCAAGAATTTAATTATGTATCATTGTCAATTCTGTTTGCATGAACATATTAATGAAAGGCATTGTGGAATACTTACCCAATTTCGAGCAATTCACTTGTAATGTAACTCCCTTTACTGACCAGCAGAGGACAGTAAGCACCAGCCTATAAACTGAGCAGGGCTGGTGGATATGGGCATGATAATTCTGTGATACATTTTATGCTTAGCTTGGTGAGAAAAATATTGGAAAAAATGTTTCATCTCCATCAAATTCAGATATTTAGTTGTTACAGAAGTGAATGTACTGAATGAGAGACAGTAAACGCAAGGTGTGTCAAAACATAGTGTATCTGTTGTAAACTTAAATCAAACATATGATGCTCTCATGTGTTGGTAATAAACCCTTTTACAAAAAAGGAGCTAAGTCAAACACAATATAAACGTGTTGTAATCTACATTCCTCGGTCACATGGTCACAGGTACATAGACTGCGATGTACAGCCGACATTTTCAGGAGGAGCTTATACTAAATATGGACAGTAAAATATAAAATGCATTTCACTCTCAACCTCAAACCAATCACAATTGATGTCCTCATGAGAGTAAATAAAGAAGTCTGTTGGTTAATATATTGGTTATATTGCTTTAAACTGAGTTAGCTTCATGAGTCCAAAGTCAGTATGATACAATCAAAACAATCGGGCCTTCAAGCTTAATATATCCTCTTGGAGATACTATAGGCCCTCGCCTAACATTTACGGGGGATAATACTCAGTTGTGTTGTGCTTCCATATCATATGCAGTTACTGTTTTAACCTTGAGGTAGTTTTAAATCTATGTAATACTGGAATGAATGGCTCTACTTTATGGTAATAGCCAAACAAATTGAATTGAGCTAGTTTTAGCTCCCAGCATGTTTAAAGAACGAGAGTCATAGGAGTTTCCTGCAATCATTTATTTAGATTCAACTGAACATGAAGTGAAATGCGATTGTTCTCCTCCTGAATTTTGCAGCTGTTTGTCTGGCAGTAACCACAGCTTTCATTAGCACTATCCGAATATCACATGAAAAAAAACAGGAAATTACACTTTAAATGTCTCATTGCTCACATGGCTGACAGAAAACTACCAAGTAAATAACCGCCGTTGCCAGGTAATACTGACACTTTCAAAGCACTTTATGGTTGTAGTAAAGTTTAATGATTGCGGAGCAGCTGGCAGCTAATGGATTAGGACTCGATCACAACAGCACATATTTAGAAACACGCAGGACAAAGCTTTTCACAGCATAACAGCACAAAGTGAGAAGCTGTGGCTGGTTGGAGCTGGTCTGCACAGCGATGATGCTGATCAGAACACAATATATCACTTTGACAACCTTCAGTCAGAGACACACGGCTGCTCTGTGTGTGTGTGTGTAGTAATGAGTGTGTGGGCCTTACACTGTACATCCATCAACAGTCACAAACGTAAATGAAAATGGACAAGTGCGAGAAGGGCTTCAGGGAAGTGATGTGACTGTCTCTCTGTGGCACCGGGTCACTTATAACCTCCTCAACGCTCCTTCTGCTCCGCCTTTTTCTATTTCCTCTAAATTCTCAAATATTCCCACCCTTCTTTGTCCTCCTACAACTCTCCTCCATCCGTTACTTCCTCTTTCTTTTACTTTTAAACTGTTCTTTCCTTCCCTCATAATCTCAAAATAAAAATACTGAGATTTGATGTATTTATAGATTTTTAGTTACAGTTGCAACCATAGACTTTGACTTGACATTTTTAGGCAACCAGAATGTTAAAATGAACTTTGATGAAGTGATGAAACCACACTGTGAAACCCTGGCTGCAGACCCTTAGTCTTGCTAAACAGGTTGTTTCCCTTTTTAAGTGATGCTCCCAGAGAAATTCCTTTTTTAAGGATATTCTCTAACCAACGTGTTTGATTAACGTTAGGCTGCCAACGTTTCCATCCATCTACTCATCCAAAAGCTTTCCTCACCTTCTGCTCCTTCTCCTTTCCTCTCCTCCTTTGAACTCCTTCCTGTGAAGCCTGAGCACATCACATGAGTAGGGGATGTATTAAATCTGAAATCTTTCCACTTCAGTGGGATTCAGGAAATTGTCTTCCCCGCGGGGAAGTAAATGCAGATGGAGGGATGGATATATGGAAACATGGAGGTATGGACGGAGGAGTAAAATGGTTGGAAGGAGAGATGGATTTAGGGAAGGGAGGAGAGTTAGACTGAGAGAGGGGAGCTATTTGTAGGATGGATGGATTGGTGGTGAGCATCAGAGAGACGGAGAGTGGAGGAAAAAGGAGGAGAGAGATGGAGGTGTGGGAGACGAGATGGCTGAGCTGTCTGTTTGAAGATAAATCAGAGAGGCAGTGTAGTGAGGAGGTCTGTATTCATAAACGCACACACATTAACAGATGTGTGTGCGCGCTCACGCTTGAACTCACACACATGCAAACATACACAAACACAAATACACTCACTTACCCAGCTTGCGCACACTCTGCCCCGCGGCGAGGTGGTAAAAGGCCACGGCTGATTGGGTGCTGCAGGCTGAATTCGCCCCGAGTGGCAGAGCAGTGCATGTTGGGATGTTTGGATACAAATGCAGTCATCCATGAAGGCATGAGGTAGGTCACCCCACTTCTCTCTGTCTCTCTCATTCCTACTGTTTTTTCTTTTCTTTTCTACATCTCCCTCTTACTTTCTTTTCCAATCTCCATGCCTTCCACTCATATCCCCACAGGGTTTTCCCACTCTGTTCCTATCAATCCATCTTTCATACAGACAGTGTATTCTCTCTGGGTATTAACAGTAGCTCTCAGTTCTCCTCTCTTTCTCCCTCTCTTGCTCTCTTTTGTCTGGCTTGATTCATTTCCATCTGTCTTCCATCTCTCCCATCTCTCTCTTTATCTTTTTCTAGCTTTACTCTCCCTCCATCTTTTCCCAGCCTGCAGCCACACACACACGCACACACACACACACACACACACACACACACACACACACACACATCCCTGCCAGTATAGTGTGCTAACAGAATAATTAGTCGTGCTTGATGTCTCTGACAGTTCTAATCCTTCTAAATGGCCACCACATGTCTCCCCTCATCAGCCCAGGGCTAGGCACCTAACACACAAACTACACACACTCATGCTCGTACATGCACACACACGCTTGCGCCTCTTGCAAATAGGTGTAGTTACAAATGAGATGCTTCCATTTGTGTTCAGAGTAGTTTTGAGATGTTTGTGTCCTTCGGATTTTATGGCCGAAACATTAAGTTAACTCAATACAGCAACAGGGACCCTGCATCATCACACATTGTAGTTTTTAATACTAGAATAAAAAAACAAACAAATCTCATGAAAGAAATAGGAGATGGAAAGATGGCTAAATTGCAGGTGAACCCTCTTACACTAAGTGGCACTTTGAAAGCACCATTTGGAATAAGTAAGTTTCATGGTGTTGCATTGAAATAAAACAAATGCTGCAAACAAAAGCACTATATGTTAGTAAATGTCCTTATCATTTTTCAATAAAATCACAGATATTTGTTGTTGTTATTTATTGTTGTACCTTAGTTTTAAAAAGACAAAGCTTGGCTAGCCTGGTGTCCTGCCTTCCTTCTAAACATTGCTTGTGTTAAAAAATGCATGCTCTGCAAGATGCAATTAAGCTCATGACCATCGGGGGCAGTATATTAGGATATTAGCAAAGGTCAGCGGCAGCAGACTCTGAATAAACAACAACAACTACAGCAGTAAGATCTGAAGAGAAACTAATCTAAGATGGCACTGCTGCTGCTTTGTCTGCCATTAAACATGCAGTGACCTTACACTTTGTTATACTCCAGTTATGTGAACAATGGTGACGTGTCATATACAAGCCGTATACTGCACCGGGTTTCACTGGGACTGTCTCGTTCGTCTGCAAACAACAATCTGGATTCAAAAGATAAATCTACACAACGATTAACTAAAAAACACAGAAATCTGATTTGTACTTTATACTTTAAAAAAAATCATCCTCACAGAGAGTAAAACTTCAACTCTGAAAGAGGAAATGAATTACACCTCATCTGCTCTAAAAGGGATTACCTTCATGTGTTTTGAAGCCCACCGGATTTCATTCAGGACTGTAACAGTCTTAGAGAGCTTTGTGCCATGAACATGTGTCTGTGTGTGTGTCTGTGTGTGTGCGTGCGTGTGTGTGTGTGCGTGTGTGTATTTTAGTTTGTTGGTTTGAACAATTGTGTTGGTTTGGATATCCAATTTCCCATATCTATGTTCTGTCTGTGTGTATATGTTTCGATATCTGTACATGTTGTTTTGACTGTGTAAGCCTGAATATGTATGCATGTGTGTGTCTGTGAGTAAGCTCATTTTCCCCAGTGGAACATGACAAGCATCATTACAGTGTTGCTTAGAGTCAACATGGAATAAATACAAACAGATACATGTGTTCTCTCTGTTTCGCTCTATTACACACACACACACACACACACACACACACACACACACACACACACA
>CALSBV010012216.1:360309-379027 GCA_943590825.1 Bovichtus diacanthus | reverse complement strand
ACACACACACACACACACACACACACACACACACACACACACACACAGACACAGACACACACACACACTTCTATTTGCATTCCCATGACCATAACAAGCCTTTGATTATCACTCGTGGTGGGTATTTCCCTCAAGCCTGTTTGCATGGCTGTTAAACAAACTGGGTGTTGGTGTATCTAGAGAGGCATCTTTGTTCCTTTTTTACACAAAGGACCAGCCATGGATAGTTCACATTCACACATAATTGTCTGAGAGCGCTCGGTAAGAAAACGCTCTCACCTGATGACCCTGAACGCACACCTGTCATCTCCTTCCTGACATACACCTACAAGCGCGCAGCCTTGCACAAACAAACCACACAAATGCGGAGGACACACTCAGCAGCAGCAACAGAGATAATAACGTATGCATGCAAGTGCGTGTACAGGCACACACTTGACACACGACAACACAGAGAATGCTTTAAACAGGCAATATTGTCTCAAATTCAGATGCTGCAGAAGTAGATCAACTTTATCTTTCATTCTGCGCATAAAAGACTTCATGTTTTCGTGGCTGAGTGACTTGGCAGCTACAATTCTGCTTTCTGTTTTATCCTTGTTAAAGTGAGGAGGAAAACTAGAGGGGAGTGCTTCAAAAAGAATAGACAGATCAAACCCACAGATCAAAAAGACAGATCGAAATACCCCAGCGGTATAAAGTTTGACTCTCTGCTTTAGACTTTGAACATTCCTAGGTGCTGTAAAATCATGAGATACTATATGGAATAATATTACGTGAACATAGATGTGCAAGACCCTACAAAGCAGTCTGAGAACATTTCAAGGCAAAAGCAGCGGCTCAGCTTTTGATCTCACTTGCTCTCAAGATCTTACATAGGGCACCTGCTGGAGTACTTTATGTCAAGTACTTAATACGACAATGAATGTACAAATGTTAATTATGAGCTGTTCAAGTATGATTTAAAGCCTCCAAGAGCTTCAGGCTGATCTGAGCTACACAGGAGGACACTTTGGCCCACACATACAAGACTAGTTCTTTGGAAATTCCTGCAGTAATAGAGCAGTGTTAGGTGAGGAGTTTAACAAAAGTATTAATCTGTAGCAAAATCAATAACACCATATTTTTTTTCACATGCTTTGATAGTTTCTGGAGTATTTTCACTTTGTTCATCATCTTCCTGTAGCATGAAACACAACATATTTTGGGTGCACAAGGACCTAAAATCCAGGGGAAAATAGGTATGAACCAACCTACTCCTTGTGTTTTACAGTAGAAATGTGTAAAAACGTAACGTTATAAATCTTAAAAACAATGTTTGGAATCAATCTGTTTTTAAACCACTGTTTTGATGTCTGATAATGCATCAATTCATGGATCTGATACTCAAATGATCCTTCATATTGTTTATTTCACTTTGCACTGCCCCACCAGCCTCTTCAGTTGTTTTACTCAGAGCTGTTTTTGGTCTGAATTTCTGTCATGCCACATTTGAGGTGATGAGTGGACATGTAGCATGTTGGTTACATTCAGCATCCAAAGTAAACACATCATTTCATTCATTCGCTCAACCTTTTTCTTTTTTTTTTTACTGAGGAACAAGAAGCCTCTTTTACAAACTTTACATCATTCACACAAAAATAAAAAATAAACCCATTCCAAGAAATACTTTTCAAATAAAATGTGTTTCACATGAGAAATTCCCCGATTCTCTACTTTGTTACAGCAGCACAAATGATGTCCCCATTACAAATTGAGAGCATATTTCACCATTTCACTGACATACTATACAGTGTTTCATGCTAATGATATCCTCTTCCTTTCTTAGAATCAAGCTGAATGTGAGCAGATGTGGTTTGTGCTAATCGCTGTACGATGGCTACAGAGTTACATGACGTCTTCATTAGAATACATTTTTCACCATTTAAAGTGATTTGTTATGTTTTATCGACTGTGATATATACCATAAGCCATGCTCTTCCCGCACAACTCTTTGAACTGGTGTTTATATGAGTGTGTGCATGTGTGTGTGTGTGTGTGTTGATCAGCCAGCCTTTTGCTTAACCATCTGCTGTAGATCATGGCTCTGACTGCCACCGCACATGTTAGGACACACAGATTAACCGCCAAAACCGTTCAAAAAAACATCCAGACGACATGACCCACGCACTCTTTATTCTCTCCTGACAATATCTAGTTTGGCTTGTTGTCTTTGTGATCAGAGACGCAGACGGATGTCCTTGTGGCTCTGAGCCAAGGTACACAACACACATTGTGGGTTTGCTTATCGCTTTTGTTGCATGTCACCTCTGCTGTTCCTATTTGACTTCACTAAAACAGGAAAGCCATAAGATGAAACAAAGGGACAAAGCAGAAGAGAAAAGATCAGTGGCTAACATAACAAAGCAGGGTGAACCAGAGCCAAGCGAGCAGGTCTGTCTGACAGACTGAAACCCATCTGGGCCTGATCTTCTCTGCAGCACCACAGCTCTACTCCACATGTTGCCTTTGATACGACTCCGCTCACAGCTGGACTTGATAAAACTGGAGGTTTTGTGGTACGCAGGTTTATGTGTGTGTGTGTCTGTGTGCGTGCGTGCTTGTCTGTATGTGTGCGGTTATATGTGTTTGCACGTTTTTACGTGTGCGTTTTTGCCTCACACTGTGTCACTTCCACATCGTCTAGCTGCAACCCCCCCACACCTACCCATACACTCACACACACACACGGTCGCACATGTTTTCCATTAAGGTTTTAATTTCCCTCCTTCTCCCCTTTTCCTTTCGTCTGTTTAAACAGCCGGCAAGCTGCCTGTAAAAGCCCTGATCTGTTTACATGATGGGCTGCCTGGTGCTAGGCTGTTTAATGCACAGTCATAAATTATACAAGAACTCGGCAAACTGGGAATGAACACCATACTGCGGCTTCAACAAATGCCAAAAACCTGTTTCACATGGCTTGGATACGGGACACCCTCAAACTATAATAAGTCTTGGCTATTTTTTCCCCACAGATAAGAGGAAAACCCTTACAATGAAATAAAAGAAAACCTACATGTAACATACAGATTAAGTAATAAATGATCCATAAATAATCTATTATTTCTCTATAATGTGCTCTAAAAGACACTAATTTTACTTCCTGGAAAATAAGATCTTGTTAGTGTGCACTTCAAGGCGCTTTAGTCACTGTGCATGAAATACTACATTGCAGTTTATATGTTAATCAATGAATGAATTTCTATGATTGTAATCGGCACAGCACACAAACTATTAAACAGTCCCTGCAAACATTATAGTCTTTACATAGAAATACAATGAATTATAGACATGACCACAATCAGAATGGTGACCACTTCAGACTTTATCTTGATCTTTTAGCAAAGGCATCCCTTCAAGGTAAGAGAGAAAACTGGGGTTGAATCAGAACCTACAGTGCAAAGATGAAGCAAGGCTAATTATGAGGATAAAAGACTCACTGTGAATAAAGTAAAGCACAATAAAAATATGACGGTGAGCACAGCGGTTGAGGATGTGTTCATATGTTGACCTATATGAAGGTGAAACCTAAAAGACAGTCAATGCAGTTTCAATCTACTTCAACACAATTTGTATTTCAAATTATGTGTAAAAATGTACATTTATTGTTGGCATGAATTAGTGAAGTCCAGCATTAAACCACGTTCACATATGTTATCTCCATCATGTGTGATGCTTCAGTTTTGCTCAGTGATCACAGCATCACTCTCTAAAGGCTTGAAACCAGAGATTGTGGGGATGATGTCATCTGTGGACCAACACTGAGCATGTGGAGACTCTGCTGACATGACAGCAGTGATTTACTGAAGGTACGGGAGGAGATTTAGTGGAAAAGGTTCATACCTGTAGGCAGTGCAGTAAAATCCAACAAGGTTGCAGTGAGTTCACAGCCACTGAAGTTGCACTTCATGAACATTTTCACGAGGTGAACTGTTTATTGTATGTCAAAAATCCAAATGGCTACTGTGACAATACTAAAGGTGGTCTAGTCAAATGTTGGCTGTTATGCACATGAGCTCAGTGAACATTAGCACAAAGCATATCTGGGACACATTTTGAATGAGGTGATGATGTGATAAGCCTCAAGTGGCAAAAAAAAATCTAAAATATTACATTAACCAATACTGTCATATTCAAATAACTTATCAAGATCATTCGCTGGCAAGATCTCCTCCAGACATGCTACAAAACATTAAAAAAAACCTCTGCTTTGAATAATAATTGTGTGTGATATGTTTTTTCGACAAAAACGTTTAATTATCTTCTTAAAAATTATAAAAATGACACTCAGGTAAATCCAGAATCTATGAATATGCAAATATTATTCATTGCAAAAGTTTTACTTACTGACACAAAATGTCTCTCATTTATCATTTCACTTTTGCAAGTTTCTTATTGAACCACAATTGGCTTCCAAACTATTTGGGATGTCTTAAGGTGTGCTTTTACATTTGTTCGTTTGTATTTAATGTGTGTACAGAGAAACTTTCCCCCTTCAGCTGGTAAATGTGAAAACACTTTGTGGTGTCATACTGCACAAACATCATTATGCACAGTGAAGCTCAAACATCCAAATTAAATAATGATAAGCATTACATGCAGAGGGACTTTAAGAAATATATGAAATATAAAATTGAGCATAAGAAAATGAAAAAATAAAAAGACTGGTGAGCTTGATCCAAGGACATGCCAACTGAAATGGCCACAAGAGCAAAGTTTTTTTTGCAGTTGAAGCAAGCAAAGTAAATACCCTTGGTCTGTTTGCGTCATCGGCCCTGACAGGCAACAGTTGGTGTTGACAACTGCAGATTAGTGCCTTTGTCCTCCTGTGTGGTTTTGATCTTTGGTGATCCTGCCAAATATTGAAATATGAAGTGTACTCCTTCATGAATAGGAAACAGATTCAGGCTACATCTGCCAAAGGACAGTGCCCTTCTACCAATGCTTACATATAAATGATATCCCTTGCTCCTCTTCTCCTCCTCTCATGAAGAACCTCAGTCCAAATGGGGCACAAAGGGACTCAAATTCTTCCAAAGAGGAAACCAACCTGCGCCCCTAACGCTCCCTCAACCAAAATACAGAGAAAGTGGCAGACAGGCCGGGTTGATGGTATTCAAATTATGTCCTTGGTTGTTCATTAAAAACACAAGAGTCAAAACAAAACAAAAGGGCTCCATGGGATGGCTTGGCCAGAACCCTCACGCAAATCATCTGCTGTTGACACACACACCGCCTCATAACTATGAATGCACTCTTTAACACCCTCTCCTGACACACACACATGCACAACCACACACACACTGACACTAACCAAACTAACCAAATGCGCTTATACACACATTCAAATAGCACACAGCCCAACAAAACACATGTTTGCATATGAGCTCTCACACACACTCACACACACACACACACACACATACACACACACATCACACCAACGCTCTTCTTGTGGTAAGTGGGAGGAGAGAGTGGGATCACTCCATTTGTCGTCCCACACAAAGCTGCTTGTTCAGTCATTATCTGGGAGAGCCTCTTCTCTCCTCTACAGGCGAGATGACCGGGTCACAGCTAAAATAGCCACTTCTCCCTCATGTCACTCCTCTCTCTCCCTCGCTCCGCCACTCTCTCTCCCTCCTCTTTTATAAACAAAGCTCAGCTATTTGTTTTAGCCACTAAAATCTGGAAAAAAATGGGACATTTGCAAACCAAATGAGGCTTATATATGGCAGGTTCTTGTACTCCATCCAAAGCAGAGGCTAATTGTGTGCTTCTCCACTCTAAACAAATGACTCGGGGAGAGGGAAGTGAATGAGGGGATGGGCTATTTGTTAAGGAAATCAGGAGGCCAGTGAGCTCATGTACAATTACCTATTTGCGTGGTGACTGTTGCTGTCTGATCACTAAAGCAGAACACAAAGTATCACTGAGAAAGTTTGGACGTTGCATGTTGCATCTGTCTGATCGTGTTGCCAGAGTGGAGACACACGTTTTATACCAAGGCCTATATTCTCTCACTGATTTAAGCCATTAATGGTTACCTTGAAGTCTTAATCCTGTAATCTTAATCGTTTTGTACTCACTGCACAGGCCACAGTCTGAATTAACAAAATGGCTGCCATCCTGACCTTAAATGAAGTCTTTCACTGCGTTCGGAGCAACCCTAACGTCGCTATTCATTGAATTGAAGGTCCTTTGTACAGTGTGCTGTTGGTCTTGGTATATAAATAATAACGCACTACAACTCTTAAAAGGGAAAAGCAACCTTCCCTTTGAGTACACTGATCGAGGTAATAACACTGACACTAGCACATTTCTCCACAAGACTAAGAACCTTTTTACTTTCAAGAAGCAAAACATATGAGCAACATTTTCTATCGTTTCTGTATTTGTGCAGTAAAACTAGTAAATGATGTTTATATTATTTGATAATTATGGACCTGTCCAACAGTTTGCGATGTCTTATTTCTATAAGCTTAAAACTCTTTATGAGCAGAGAACATATACAGCTGTTTACCTGGATACTGTGTATGTATCACTCCATGTACTTAAAATAAATGGTTAAACTAATCACTGAAACACAGAAAAATCACTGACAAGAATTCTTCGTCTTTTGCTTTGCTCATAAAAAGTAGTTTAGACAGCTGTCACTCTTTTATTTGCATATCTTGTGGTTCTTTGGGGTGGGAAAGTGTGATGTTACACTCTGTTGCATTCTTGGGCAGTGGCGTTTCTGAAAGGATATTTTTTGAAGTGTGGGCGGTCCACAGCTAGCTTACTGCACCTTGATGTGTGACAGACTTCTGGTGAGGTGGTATCAGAAGATCTTAGTTTTGATAGGACGTTTGGAGGTGAGTTGAGGACTGATGGTCAGGAACAGATGATACAGGTGGATGCAGATGATGTGTAGTAAATACGACGAACTGAACGACTAATATCCAGAAGTGATACTGCCCAGCAGATGCTCCCCTGTGTCGGTGAGGAGGAGACAGTACCAACGTATTGTTTAGAGTACTGAGAAAGCATTGAACCAAAATTGTTAATCATTACCTCTTTTTTTTTTTGTCGGAACAAAGCCATTGTCTCAGGTTCCGCTTTTTTTTCTCCCATTTTCACACCACTGGGGGAGAAGTTCTTTGACTGACTTTTTGTCTGAGCTCAGGTTTCCATTATCAGGTTATCAGATACTGAGCAAGTCCCGACTACAACGTCATTTTCACTACTGCATCTGTAATGACTGTTATTTAAGAAAAGTATTTGGAAAAATGTGAAGATGAGGGAACTGGAATTAGCTGGAAGAAATAAAAAAAGTGCAGTGGAAGACACACACACACACACAAATAGTTATACATGCATGCCACTATGATCTGTGATTAACAGTACCACCCACTGAATAGTACCTGTGTGTGTGTGTGTGTGTGTGTGTGTGTTCATAAGAGTTGGGACAAGGGTCACGGCTGGTCACAGTCAGGAGTCTCTCATATGGACTGGATCAGCCACTGCAGAGGTCAGAGCTCAGAGGTCCCTGGTTCAGGGGTTGAGCTCTCTAAGCCAATCACAGGTCAGCGTAGGGCTGAGGGGCTTTCCATGTGAAGTGAGCGGTGCTTAGACGTGATAAGAGGAGCACAGAAAACCCTGAGCCTGCTTCACGACGCAGTTCCAACCACCTCACCAGTCATGATGTGGTCACTTTATCACATCTGTTGTTAGTCAGTCACTTAGTCTTTCATCAGTTAATTAGCTGCTCAGTTTTGTCAGACCTGAATGCTGCTGCTTACACAAAAAAACATGACTACAAGTTCAGGACGAGTGTTCACATTATAATTTTTGTCTATGTTGTAATTTCATTATGTTGGTTATTCTGTACACATGACATATATTGCACATCTGTCCTTCCTTGGGGAGGGATCCTTCTTCAGTTGCTCTTCCTGAGGTTTCTTACGAGTTTTTCCTTATTCGCTGTAAGGGTCCAAGGAGAGACAGGGTACAGATTGTAAATCTCCCGGCAAACTGGTGATTTGTGATATTGGGCTATATATAAATGAATTTGACTTGACTTGACAGGATATGTATTGAGTACTACCACCTGGTTCATGGTGGACTTGGCTCACTTGTGATATCTGCACTTTTAATCACTATGCAACAATTGAAATGCAGTGATATGCTACGTCTGGATGTTTATGTGTTTAACATGTCTATTTTTACCTATAATCACCAATATTGTTTGGTATTAACCTCTGTTCGGCTGGTAATTGTGAATTCCTTATTATTTCTTATTTCTAAAATACATCAGCGTAAGCAGCTTGATGCTGCCTAAAGAAGAGCTCACATCTTGAAAGGTGTTGTAATCCAAAGTATCTGCTTGTCCAAACATTTCTGTGTTCCAGTTTCCTTAGTGCCAGGAGGCTTTTTGTGGCAAAACTGAGCATACAACATTTTTTTGGGGACTTTTTGATTATTTTTTTAAAGATGTGTACTGCTTTAATTATTGGGAAACCATTTAAAATGTGCTTGGACGATAACATACCATTATTTATCATCTACCACACTTCTGACAAGTTTCCTTTCTTTGCGTGGAAATAAAATTCACACTAAGAAAAATATAGCCTTCAGTTTTGAAGTGACATAATTGGTACCAGGATCTCCTAATATTCCATTAAAGTTGGGGGGTTTGAGTTCATCCCTGTGAGCTAAATCACCCTATAGACTGAATGTAGATGAAAACAATAAAACAATTGAGCATGTTGCCAGCAACAGATGAGCAACATAACTAAATGTATTTTCTTTTAAGAGAAGTGGAACACAAAGTGAGCTCTACTAAATGAATTAGCACACTGTATATTATTACATAGAAAGGGAGATGAGGAAGAGAGAGAGATTTGAGTTGATTTGTCATGACACTTGTTAGGAAGGTTCACAGCAGCTATTAAAGACAGAAAGTATTTGTGCCCCTGTGTGTGAATGTGTGTGTGTGTGTGCATGTGTGTGTGAATCGTTTGTGTATCAGCGTGCATGTGCGTGTCCACGTGTATGTGCGCGGGCACATCTTCAATCCCACTCCTGCTGAGCCCACGTTACTTTGATTGACAGGTGAGACTTGCCTTCACACACCACACCCACGCCCCGCGCGCCTCCGGAACGGCAGCTCTCTGCTACGCCCTGATTGCTCAGAATCTGCGTAGCTCAACCAGGTCAACAGACTCGGGGCAGTTTACAGAGCGGCTATTGGTCAGCTGTATAATCCACATCACTATCCCCACGTGGAGCAACGACTCTGATTGGTGCGGGGCCGTTTTGTGGGCGGGCCTACAGTTTCGGTTAGCTGGGGAGCGTGAAACCGCGTGAGAAAGTTGCCATTGAGGTAAAGCAGAGCTACACGGTGGACTACTGCCGCCGCTGTGAGAGTTGTTGTTATTAAAACTAACAACATTTTTTTCTCTTTTTTCGCGAAATCTTTTTTGGACGCATCCTAACTCAGCGGGGAAGTAAATATTTCTGTTTCTGCTGAGTGTTCAACCGCCAAAGAGCGACCGCGGCGAGTCAAGTGGGAACTCTTCACTGCAATTAACTTGTGTGGATTTGTTTCTGATGCTGACTGAGAGTCTGTCGAGGGTCCGCAGCTTTGACTTTTACCTTGTTTGTTTGTCTCTGTACTCGGAATACATCGGATCCTACTCAAAAACAAACGTTGGAGGAGTGAGTGAAGTGTCTCCAGCCTTTTCATTTCTCACCTGGTTCATACCCTCCTCCCCCTCCCTTTAGCTGCCTCCAGCTAATGAGCCGTTTCCCGTGTTTTTCCGGTTGATTTACGGCCGCGCTGCCGGTGGAGCGGAGGAGAGACAACGACCGAAACAGAGCGAGGAGCAGGGATTCACATTAAACGGTCCGTGAACTCGGTCGGTTTTGTTTGAAATTAACGACACTTGGTCCCGATAATAACGGCGGATGGATTCGTCTCCGTGATCTGGAGCTCCGCACATCCTCACTGTGCCCCAATTTGATCACCTCGAAGCGGGGTTTTAAGAAGGAAACGGTTGCATCCTCCCGGAGATAACAATGTTTCCCCAGGGGCGACACCCGGTAAGACCCTTCCTGCTTTAACAGTTGTTCACCTGGCTGTAACCGGCGGTGCACAGCCAGGGAGATAACATTACCTCTTTTGTTGTCTTACTTTTAACAGCCTTCGGGCTAAGCACATGCTTACACCAGGCTCTTTATTCTTGTTAATTGGGCTCTGGATCTGCCCCGAGAAGCAGGATGGGATTGATAATAGTGTTTGTTTAATAACGGCTAATAATTAAAAGTTGTTGACATTACGTGTGAGCCTGGAGAGGATCAGATGAATATTGTAGGCCACATAATGAGGCACTATGATGATAATAATCCTGTGTGTGTGTGTGTGTGTGCGTGCGTGTGTGTGTGTGTCAGACGCCCCACCAGGCTCCAGGCCAGCCCTTCAAGTTCACCATCCCAGAGTCACTGGACCGCATCAAGGAGGAGTTTCAGTTTCTTCAGGCCCAGTACCACAGGTGGATAATGCAAACACACACATTCACAGAGAAGGCTCCTCGGTCTTTATGGGCGACACGATGACCAATTTCTTTCCTTCTCATCTACCCTATAACACTAAACCTCACCCTAACCACAGTCACCCCCCCTTACCATATTGAACAAAACCCCAGTTCTGGCCTCATACTAACCCATAAACCTGGATTACACACAAAAGCACAGACACATGCAGCAGACCCAGGCATCAGTGTTAGCGCTTACACTGCGGTAGGTCTAAGTCTTGGTGATGGGTGAGAGCCAGAGGGTGGCGTGTGGGCTCAGGGTTTCATAAATCACTCCTTATTTTCCTGTGTGTGCATGTGTGTGTGTAAGGAAAAGACTGCCTGAGCATGGTTGCAGTTTTTCTTTGCTTTATGTGTGTGCTACTTTTACTTTTGTGTGTTACCAGGGAGGGTTGTCCGCAACAGGTGCATGCTATTGACCTACAAACAGGCTGTTTTGTTTTTCTCACATCCTGATTCACACATCCAAAGCAGGGTAATCCAAACATCCTACAGCCAACAGACACTGGTTTTCATAACTTGACAGAAAGAACCACCTCCTCCGTTTCACTTTCTGCTCTGTGCCCTGCACTGTTTAGGTTTGTCTTTGCCTTTTTGAGGGCTTTAATCAGTGAGAAAAGGAATCGGATAACCTGTCTACAAAGTTGTATGTTTTAACATTGCTAATTATCAATAGAAAAACAGCTGGAAGATCACTTTATAGCCTTAGTTTGAGTTGATGCTTTAGACAAAAGAAAGACAATTGCACATGTGCTGATATTCATTTATCAGCAATAAAACTTATTTGTATTAAAATTAACTTAAAAAAAACTAAATAATCACCCACAAGGGCTAACAATTATACATGAATCTATACATTTTCAGTCTGTGGGAAACTTAGGTGCTGGTTTACGCTGGCAGGCTTGGGTTGAATGAGATCAAATGATCTTAACTTGAGAAGTTTTCAGTTTCTCTTGAAGTAAATGCTGTATTGTTGTTGTTTTCAGTCTCAAGATGGAGTGCGAGAAGCTGGCCAGTGAAAAGACGGAGATGCAGAGACACTATGTCATGGTGAGATCCACGTGACACTCAATTTATTTGCCCCACAGCATCACACATGACATAGTGAGTATTTTGCCCTGCTGAAGTGTCCTTGAGGAGGATACTGTGTCACCACCAGCTCCATGTGGCTGACATCTCTCCTTAGGCTGGTTTTATGATCTGTACAAAAGGAAGAGGCATAATAAAACAAATAACTGCACTGCAACATGAAGGTTTTTTCAGACCGTTTCCTTACTCAAACATGCTAATAAAGACGATTAGAATATATGAGATGAGTGTGCTACAACGTTGCAATTTGAGAGCAAATTTTTCATTTAGATTAAACTAAGCTCCCATATTTTAGCACTTTTAACATCTCACTTTTTAATGGATGAGATTCTGCATTTATCTCTTCCCTCTAAAGTAAAATAACATTTTACTTTTGATAGCCATTTAACCTGAAACAACGTAAAGTGTGTTTAAAACCTTTTAGTCTGACACAGAAACAAACAAATAGATGAGACTGCTGTTTTGAATTGTTTGCGAACATATACATCTACTTTGCCTTTACGGTGACCCTCCTGCACGGGTAAAAAGCATTTTATTTAGATGTGGGATCTTTTAAAAGCAGTTTGATTACACTGAGAATGACCTGGTGTGGCACATAAGATCTGCATGCCTGGTTTGTTCCAATAAAACACATCTAAGGTCGCACATATTCTCTTAGTTGCTTAAACTTTTTATTTCAGAAGTTCGGAATACCGTTCACTAATCTGACTCTCTGTCCTCTTCAGTACTATGAGATGTCTTATGGCCTCAACATCGAAATGCACAAACAGGTACGGATGCTTATCTGTCTACCTCTTGTCTACTCTCTGTATCTTCCTGTTTGTCTCTTTCTTTCCCTCCCTCCCTCTCTCTCATGGAAGGGTTTTGATGTATATGGTGTGTGTGCCTGTTGACGTGTCCTTGTGTGTTTGTGTATGTGTGTGTGTATGTGTGTCTGTGTGTGTGTGTGTGTGTGTGTGTATGTGTGTTTATTCTTGATCGATGGGGCTCTGTCTCCATTTCCCCAGTTAGGGCCGGCCGGCTGAGCCCAGAGGCAGGATGAATGGCTCTGTAGATTGATTGGTGCTGTCTAGGGGAGCAGCCTGCTTTATTACATTAGAGGGGCAGGGCTGGGGAGGGCAGAGGAATCGATCATGGTGAAGCCGGCAAAGGAGACAGTGGAGCTAAAACACACCAACACACACTTTAGTAGAGCAGACGCACAAGTGTGCAAACACAAAATACAGGAAGGACACTTACCTGTTGTAATCTAAGGCAAGGACATTTATGTACATCCATAAGTGAGGTGTACAAACATGTGAGGACAGGGACAATTGAACACGTCCAGTAACGTCAAACATGTTTATGCATGAGTACATAAATACACAGACTCATTGAAAGGCGAACGTCTTTCATGATTAAGTATGTAGACACATGGGTGATGCGTGAAAACTCTCACCCTCTTTCTCATGCACACAAACACACATTTACCCTCAAGAGTGGTGCAGGGCTCAGAGCGTTTACCAGTAATTACCACAACTATCGACCAGTCATACCAGAGGAAATTGGAGGTGGATTGGCCTGGCTGCTTCACCGAGGAGTGGGGATGCTTCTGACTTTTTTACACTCCCTCCCATTAGTTTTTTCCCCTCATGTGCTCCATCTCCTCTTGTGTTATTCTCCCATTTTTATAACCCAAGTTCTCTCCATTTCTTTCAGCCTTCTCCTCTCTTCTTCCTTGTGTTACACCCCCACCCTTGTTTCTTTTACTCTTGGCTCCTTTTTTGTTTTATGTCCATGTGAACCTACAGTTTTTTCATTGTGAGGGAGAAGCATCTTCTCCTATTGACACACACACACACACACACACACACACACACACACACCAACACACACCAACACACACACACACACACTCACTCTAAAGCTCCAGGGGAGGTCATTAGCTTGGGGCTGCAGTTGTCAGAGCAACGTGTGTGTGTGTGTGTGTGTGTGTGTGTGTGTGTGTGTGTGTGTTTGCACATGGTATGTGTACATTTGCATTTTCTCTCTGTATCCTCAACTTTTGTTTACCCACTTTCAACTATATGAATATCATAGTGTGGATGGTGAAACATAGCAATTCTCCAACGTTGTTATTCAGGAGCTGATTGAAAACTGTGGTATAAGTACTAGGAGTTGTGAGCTTTTGTTACCTTTTTATTTGACTTCCTCCAAATGTTCTTGAGTCACAATTTGTAATGTTACCTCACTTGGGGACTGCAGCTACGGATATTTGTGTCCTAATTTGCTTGATCCTTGTCAGTTAGCTTAGTTAGATTAGCTGAGCTGACCTGATAGTAGTTGGTCAGACTATTCTCAGACAACTAATCAGTGAGCCATTATACAAGGCTAATTATAGGCTTACAACCTAGGATTCTGAGAATGGATGTGCAGGTATAGTCTGCCTGAAATAGCTCTTTAGTAAGAGCTCTCTAGGCATGTAATAAGTTGGATATTATGAGATTGAGTTATAGTGAAGTTGATAGGTGCACGTCCTGAGTCTCTGACGCAATAAAATCACTAAGGACGCAGTAAACTCACAATCGATACGTCTGTCAGACACACGATCTATTCTCTGATAATCTCAGGCACTGGATTAATTTCAGAGCTGCATGTGTGTGAATCACTCCTACATTTAATAACAAAAGACAAGTTTAGCGATAATTTCTGAAAACAGCTGATTTGCTCAGCGCGCATCCGCTCTCTGTCGCTCACCCTCACGCTTGTTACGGCTAACTGCTTATAGTGATCAAGGTTGCAGTGATCAATGGCTTATATGGATTAAAAAGCTTGGACAGAGTCATTCCTATACAAACGGCCCCTCCTGTGTTCAGTCATCATGGGAGAGTCTAAATGTTCTTGCTGCAACACAGTTGTGTCATTTTAGTTTATTTCAGAGGACAGCTTTTTACTGCTACTGCTTAGTCAAGTTTCATGTTTGTGATAAAAGTTTCACATCATTTCTGACTCAATTGATTTTCTATAAAATTAAGTTTTTTCGATTTAATTTATTTAGTTGACCAATTATTATAACCATTTAACATCAAACACAATTTGTCAAAAAACACATTGTGTGTGCCATTTCCATGGGACCCGCTCATATAACCACTTGTGGGTCCCTGGGACTCACTGGAGTTACATAGATACATACATACACTGAGATTTGCACTGAGAACAGACTGGTAAACAAAAGCAATGCAGATCTGTCTCACGGTCTTTCCTCTACAGCCTGTTGTGTGGCTCGATACAGAAAAGTATCTCTCCATAATAAGCAGATGTGCAGTTGTCCATAGATGGCTCTTCACATTGTGCAGATAGTATAGACCCCAATGTACCTACCCAGATGTGTAAATCAGCATTTTAGCTTTTCGCATGATCAAATCCTTATTAGACATATTGTATTTCATGTCATGTAAACTCACACATGCAGTTATGAATGATGAACAGAGCTACTAACACTCTGAAGGCTTATAACTCCTTTTGATTCCTTATTCTCTTTGATTCTGGATGAAGAGTCAATTATTTATAGTGTTTAGTCTTCACAGGGTGAAGCATATTAACAAACCTCCATTTGTTTCTTCTATCTTTACTTAGTTTTTGGCATGTTAACTTAACCAACTTATTTACATCCTTCTTGGTAGTGTCAGTTGTAACTAACATTTTCTTACATACTTTGCTGTAATTTATGTGTAGTGCTAATTAGCAAATGTTAACATGCTAAACTAAGATGCGTTAGCATTTAGGTCAAAGCAACCTTTTGCCTAAATCCAGCCTCACAGAGGCGCTAGCATGAATGTTGACTCTTAATCCACGATCCCCGTCATGTCGTGCCTCCTGCACACTCTGCCCAGGTGTCACCCCTCGCCTAAACCAAACTGAGTGTTTCCACTAACACGCTTCTAACACGGGCAATCTCCTGTTGTGACTACATGTGGTAAAAGGAAACTCCGGACAATGTCCAGACCTGATATTATCTGGAGTTCATGTGAGAAAACTGCTTGTTGATCATTTTAATGACAAAGGGATTGCAGGAAGGAAAGGTAATTGAGAAGATATCAGTAAAATGTTCTAAATTGAAACGTAGTTTTGTAGGTAGGAACCTGGATCAATGTATGCTTCGGAAGTCTCTTGTAAAATGGAAGTACTGTATATTATTACTGTAAAAGGGGGAAACACAGTAACCAGTTATTTCTTCACCAGGGGAAGTAATTGTGAGGTCAGATGGTTGCTTTGTGCTGTGGGATTCCAAATGTCTCTTTAGCTTGATGACTGAGTTTTCACTGAGTTTTGCAAAGTTTCTATAAGCCCCAAATGTCTTTAGTTTTCAACACGTCCTACTGAAAATCATCCAACTTTTAAAAAGTTTTTCACACAACAACAACAACAACATGCAACCCTCTTTAAGCTTTCACATCCAGCGTGTGAGTCGATGCATCTATTTGTGTGGGATGTGTGTGTCCAATGAGCCATTACTACGTTTCATGGCTCCTCCAATTCCTTCTTCACCCGGGCTTCCTTCGTATCAATTTGATTGGATGATATGTAATACGAGTCCCCTTATCTGATTTGATGCCACTGTGGGGGTATCTGGTTTCAGCCAATTGTTGCCACCTCCGGGGGGTTGGGGGGTAGGCGGATGTGTTGGCATGGATACTGGGGGAGAGCAAATTAAGTTAGTCGCTGATGAGATTATGTTGAAGTGCTGATGGGAAGAGGGACAAGAGCACAGAGGATCGAGGGGGAGAGCAAAATAAATACAACAGGCAAGAGAGAAACTTGAGCTCACACTTGATGATTAGAAAGGAAAATCTCGTTGTGTGTGTGTGTCTGTGTCTGTGTCTGTGTCTGTGCGTGTGTCTGTGCGTGTGTCTCTGTCTGTCTGTGTCTGTGCGTTATTGATGCTGACACACTGGATTTGTGTGTAGAGGGAAGTGAATGTGACGTTATTGTATCATAGCCTGGTAGAGGTTTCTGTGTGTGTGTGTGTGTGTGTGTGTGTGTTTTGGCTTGCTGTGGAGGTGGCAGTCTCCAGTGTGTTTGTGTGCATGTGCTTGTATTACTTTATTGGTGTTACTGAACAGCTGTCTTTTCTAAATGAATGTAATTATGTTATTAACAATTAAGTCTCTTTTCTGTCTCCGTGTGTCTCTTCCTCCGTCAGACTGAGATTGCCAAGAGACTAAACACCATCTGTGCACAAGTCATTCCCTTCCTCTCACAGGAGGTAAGTATGTGTGACTTTGAGCTACAGACTGTTTTAATGCTATTTATACACCCTAGTTGTCTCTGCTAGCTTTTCTTCTAAATCAACCTTTCCTCTTGGACTTAAGCATCATTGTGTCTGTTCTGTGTATTGCAGCATCAACAGCAGGTGGTCCAAGCTGTGGAGCGAGCCAAACAGGTGACCATGGCAGAGCTAAATGCTGTCATCGGGGTACGTGGACTGCCAGGCCTTCCACCTACAGTGTGTATTCATTTTACTTACTCTTTACTTAAACGCAGAATGAGTATAATTTGTTGGTTGTGGTTTGGAAACGCAACATTTGAAGTTGGCCCCTCATCCCCGGCTCAAAAAAGGTTACAGTCCTTGCCAGCGGAGAAAGCCAACTCTAGATTTACTCTTGTTTTGGAATGGGCTTTGTCTGCTTTTCGGCGATGTGGCTATCATTTTTCGTAGCTTCCTCTTGGTTGCGTGCTTACGATTTGGCACCTGGTCGCTACGTTTTTATATAGGTTGATGCCCATAAATGTCCTGAACACAGCAAAATGAAAAAATACAGGCAGAGGGTAGGGTCTCTGCAGATACAGACACTTCTAGACGGTTATAAGTGAGGATTCATATTTACAAAAATCAACTTTGATCTGGTAATAGTGTAATTTTAAGCTCTCAGATGCTGGTTGCCTGTCACAAGTGGAACATCTTTCTGGAATAGAGCCACCTGTTATTTCAAGTGAAAAGTGAAAAGTAAAAAAAATTCCGTATTTCACTTGAAACATTTCAAACCATTACTAAAGCTTGACCGTGGTACTGGTGTTATAACCTGCACACATTCATTTACATTGACTTTATAGGAAGGAAGATGGCTGACTTTTTTAAAGGAAATGTAATTATTTAAATTCCTCAATCTCAACACTAATCTCAAGGTCATGAGGACTATGTAGGACATGTGAAACATTTGGTCAAAAAATGAAATAAAAGGAAACCCAAGGATGCAGATAGCTTCTCTTTTTATGGACTGTGGGTCTGGAAAATAAAAGAGATTGATTGATAGAACTGATCTTTTTCATGGTGAACGCGTAGAGTATAGAGGATATAAATCAGTGGGTGAAGTGTGATGAGAGGTGTTTATTGAAAAGATGTCCTCAGCCTATGATGAATGATGGAGCATGGCCAGATATTCAGACTTGAGCTGTAAAGGGATTGGCACGATGAGTGCAAAAAGAAGTTACAAAAACATAAACTTTTTGCTTTGCTTTCGCTGTGATGTTTTAAGTTAAAAGTGAGGCAGAGTGGAGCTGTTGATGGTGACTTTGGGTGGGAGGTAGCTCAGAAAACTCAGCTTTATAGGAGACATAGGGACTTGACTCGGGGGAGGTGAGGCCAGGGGGTTGGGTTGAAGAGAAATGTTGGGGGTGTGGGGGGTTCTTCATGGCTTTAGCTTAGCAAAGAGTGGGCAGTGGGTTTGAAGAGTTAAATATGAGGTGGGCTTTATAGTTTGCGTGGACTGATGGGGTCTGTGTGTGTGATTGGGGGGGAGAGGTGGTTTTGGCAGTTGCTGTTTGAGTCTTAATTGCAGGATTTTAGTGTTTGTAAAGGGGGGGTCACGGCGTTGCCCTCACACTCCCCTCTTCACCCACTCCTCCCGTCTCCCACGCCAGCCTGTCATTCACCCCGTTTGTGAGTTAAATGAGTGTAATGAAGCATGTTGCCCCTACCTCTACACACACACGCACACACACAACACATGCATGCACACACACCAGCTCACACTAAC